>BMAV01013258.1:0-195539 GCA_019973955.1 Trichonephila inaurata madagascariensis
TAAATATATATAATGAAAGAATTTCTAAGAGGGGGAATCAATGTTCTTCTGGTCTTGTTTTTAATTTATATACTAATCCTGTAAAAAAAAAATGAATTCCTTTTTGAAAAGAAAATTTTCTTCATTTACTTTACTAGAAAAACAGTGAATTTCTATTTTTTTCTGCATACGCCATAAAAATATAGTCGAAAGCAAATCAAACAAATTTAATTAAACGTTGAGATAGAACGTTAGAGTACTTTTTTAAAGCGTGTTTTCCTATTTGCCAAAAGACCCAGGGTCTAAGATCTCCAGGTTTGTAGTTGATGTTGTTCAAGACGAGTTTCACAATTTTTTTTTTTTTATTAATGATCTATTGTGAAGAATATTGAGGATTACAATTATTAATTGCCAATATTTTTAATCTAGCTGCAAAGCCTAAAACAAAATTAAGGTAAAAGCTTACCTTTTCTTTGAAACTAGTCTTGAAGTCGATCGGGCCCGGGAGCAATCTTTTATTCCTTGAATCCAACTAAATTAAGCATATTCACTTGATGAGTCTGTATTCATAATGAACAACATTTAATGGCCATTTAAGTTAGAATTTAAGAGAAAAAAAGAGAAAAGCTTAGATAATTCATACAAAGTTACAGCAGGAAATAATCGGGACGTTTTTTACATTCTACTGTTTCAAAAAGGTAAACATATACAGTTACAGCCGCATTTAAAAGTTCAGCTCGCGGTTTTAGGAAGAAGTGAAAGTTGAAGTTTCAACAGCAATATTGCATAGAAAAGTTGGAGGCATCATCTTCTTTTGACCGTATTTCAGAATTACAGAGCTCATCTTAAATAGCTTCCTAATTCCAGAACGGCACTGAACCAGTACCAAACAAGACATACTGAAATTTTTCAGAAAATTTATTTTATGCGTAGATGTGTCATAAAATTTTAATTATTGCTAAGGAATGTTCAAAATTTACTTGAATAAAATTTATGCAGAGTATTGATTGATCCCCGTATGTATTGCTGTGTAAATTACAGTACTGCCGATTAAAAGTTACGCGATTTCCTCCCCAGTGCCACAGTTTTTCACATAGGTGCTCGTATGCGGTATATTGGGGGGGGTGAAGAAAAGGCACAAACGAGCAAGTTTTTCTCTGATATACGTAAATCCTTCACAAGCACTGTCAAGTGCAGGGGTGGCGAACCTTTATGGATCAACGTGCCATTTTTTTCTAAAGAAATGTTTAATGAGGTATAGACGTGCCATCAAATAATTTTGACTTGACCGTTATTCATATCTGAGAATAATGACTCGCAGGCATAGGTAGATGAAAATGTGTTTTTAATAGCATGAGTCAGCTTCTGCAAACAGTTAAATGTATCTGGAATCAAGTTCCATGTTTCCAGACTTTCGTTACTGGCATTTTTTACTATACATCAATTTCAACTTTTTTCTTGTTTCAATAAATTTTTGAATCCATATTGAACTACACTGGAAATCAATCAGTTACATTTAAATTCTTCAATTTCCAACCAGTCGCAATGGGACACAAGTTTAATTTATCAAATGAAATCTCACAGAGGGTACAAAATAAACTTACCCGTTTCCGATAATTTTTTGACCTGAGAACTCGCTGAAAATTCCTTGATTGAAGAATCAATTACCTGAAATAAATTCTTCTTAAAATTTTTTTTTCATCTAGTTTCTCATGTATATCTAAAATCTTTGATATATTTTTAAGTTTGGGAAGTACTTGTAGTTTCTTGTAATAATATCGTTTATGAAAACATGTTTAGCGTCAAAAGGTGCGAATGAAATCCCTCATGAGAATACTTCACAGTGAACTTTGTTATTTTGGACTAAATACAAATCTTTTTGATCAGCGGCGTTAAAATATTGTGTCGCTTGCCACTGGTTCGCCATCCCTGGTCAAAAGCATTTTATTGCACTCTAAAGCACTGGTGTATCTAGACCTAAGTGGGCCGTGTATCAAAAACTTCTTGGGGGGCCCTTTTTAAACCTTTACAAATTTTAATTATTTTTTGCTTTCATATGTTGGGACCCGGTATCACTTATACGATGGTAGCTACGCCCCTGCTCCAAAGCCTTTGAAATAGATTTACTGATAGCACAGCACAAAGAACAGGAATAGTATTTCAGTAGAACCTATGTATACGTCCGAGGAACTCAAGACTCAGGTTGAGCGAAATGGATATATACGCCGGTGGCAGTTACTGGTTAATGTTAATTTACTTAGTTTCAAGAAACGTAAATTGAAGTAACTCATAATATGGAGAAGATAAAGGATCTCATATAGATTAAGTTCCTTCATACAGTAACAGTATGCGGCAAATCTACGACGAAATGATGGCTGCTCATGCAAATGATAGCTTGTCATATGATACTGTTGTTAGGAGGAAAAGGATTTTTTCAAAATTGGCCATATGTCTTCAACAGACGATCCAAAAGAGTGAAAGATCATTACTCACGGACATGCTGCCCCAGTGAAGAAAGTCGAGGACTTAATCTATTAGATCGAAGAGAAACCTTCAAATGATCATAGCGAATCTGAACAGATCTTAGCTACAGATCTTGTTTATGATGGAACTGCACATGTCAAATGTGTCAGCACGTTAGGTTTCACGATTACTGACTCCTTTTTAGAAGCAAATGCGATGCGAGCTGTCAAGGATCAAGTTGAGATCTCTTGAAGCAATACAAAAAGGATTTTTGGTTGCTTAGTAACTAATAACTAATCTTGGAATTATATAGGTAGTACGTGATTCAAAAGTTTCCGGACTGGGTCTATAAGCTTTAAAAATAAGCTACCAGTTAAGTTTAACAGAAACACATCCTGCTTCAAAGTAAGACCCTTGAGCAACAACATTTTGCCATAGCTTGTTAGAATCATTGAATCTGGAATTCATTTTTAGCATACCACTTTGCATTCAGCTTGCAATGCGCACCCAACTTCATTTGCAGATTGAAATTGACTACCTTACAGAGTGACGGTGCCAGCTCAAATATTCTGAAGTTTCAGGGGTGAAATCAGAGAAGTAAAAAGGATGTGGCAAATAGTTGTTTTCATTTTCATCCCATCATTGTTTGCAGCATGTTTCTTTTGTACTGCCACCAGAAAAATTTTCAATATTATTTTCAGCTGTGCGGGAAGTCTATGGACGTCCAGAGTGTTCGTCGTCTTCGACACTTTCTCTGCCTTCTCTCTGGAAACGTCGATACCATTCAAAATCTTGCGTTCGAGATAATGTATCCCAACCTTACCTGCTTCAACATTTCGTAAGTCTTTGTAGCACTTTTTCAAGCCAACACAAAAAATTCTATATTGACTACTCTGTCAACAAACGCAAGTTCTTTCAATTACCGGCTTCTGGTATATATACACAAAATACGACGCCGTGGCAAGCCTGTAACCATGATTTGGGACAAACTTTTTTTAGAAAAGGGGAAGAATGCAGTGACACAGAAATATTTATCGTAGTCGCTCTACTGCAAAAATGTTTCTCTTTGCAGCCTCACTCACAGAACTTTTTGGATCTGCCTCGTACAAGTATGACCTAGATACCGCACACAGGAAAAATGGGAAGCACAGCACCACCTACTCTCAAGAAGACTATGATTCAGAAATCTTCAAGAAAGGTCGTGCTGTGTTTTGGGATCTGATATTAAAATGATGCTGTAACAGACTTCCTGAATAAGTTAGACCACCACTGAGTACTGGCTGTGCACACTGCTGGAACCAATTGCATGATGATATGATCCAAAAAATGGGAGGCATGATGCAAGCCATCTGTCTTCTTGACAGCAGTGCACCTGTTCATTCCTCTTGAAATGCGGTTGAGGAATCAATGTGATCATTTTGTCACATCCACCCTATTCTC
The DNA here is from genome assembly GCA_019973955.1 of Trichonephila inaurata madagascariensis. NCBI lineage: Eukaryota > Metazoa > Arthropoda > Arachnida > Araneae > Nephilidae > Trichonephila > Trichonephila inaurata. The sequence continues at coordinate 3,883 of BMAV01013258.1, forward strand.
CCGATCTAATTCAGAACTTAAAAAAACCATTTCGTGGTTGTAGACTTGACCAGACAAATGACGTCCTTCAACGAATTGAACAATGGACATAATCTATTGAGTTCTACAATGATGGCGTTCGAAAGGCCAGAAAACGCTGGGAAATATATATTTCTGGTTGGTAATTATGTAGAGAATCCCTAAGGATAACAATTAAGTTCGTATCTCGATTATATTTACTAATAATTGAAATTTAAAAGAACCCTTTCCGTATAATTGAAGAAGACTTTTTACCTTTAATGACTCATTTCGTTTTATATAATTTATAGTAATTCAATAACTGTGTGACAGAACATGGAGGAATATGACAAATGACAGGAAATTAAGGCAAAAAAGTTTGTTTCATTATTGTTGCATATCTCTTTTAGTTATTGCCCTAAATATGAAAAACAGCGATAATTTTTTCTACATGTAAAAAATAAAAAATTGCTTTTTAGAATTTTTTTATTTGAATCATTTTATTTAAAAAAACTTTGATGTATTATGATTTATATCTCAAAATCTAATGTCTGTAATCCCCCTTTTTTTTCTGTTTTCTACATTTGACAGAATGATGAAGCTTTTTAATTACATGTAACCGTTTTAATTACATAGGGAAACCGTAAATTGATTTATCCCTATCACATTGATGTATTTGTTACAAAATCGAGTTGTTGTAATAACATTACGCTTAATCTTATTCAAAAGAACGTGACCGCTATTTTTGAGATTTGACTCATATGCGCTTAAACAAGTGCAGACTGATTTCTTGGACAATAACGTTAATAATATATGGGTTAGGGTCGAAAGTATCCTCATTGTATAATTATTATTATTTGTTTTTTACATTTACTGTCACTTACTTGTTCTATATAAATATAATAAAATTCGAAGAGTAAACAATGATCGATAATTTTATCTCTCTCTCTACCTGCGTCTTTTCTTGATTCCCAAGTGATTTAAATATACGTGAAACTTTAATTTTAACTTAGGCATGAAAATGAAAAGAGAAACAGTGTTACTACCATTTTCCTGAACGGTATTCATTGAAATATTTGTATATGATGCAATGATTCTATTTAGCCGCTTATAGTATTATTGAGCAATCCATCTAATTTGCCATTTGAGTTCATGTGAATGTAATGTTAGTTCTATTGACATTCCCAAACTAGTTGATTAATTTAAATACAATAAAAAAGTAAGTGAAAATAAATCAGAATTACATTTTCCCTGTTTTCGAAAATATTTTTATTTGCATTTTAATGATTCCTTTGTGAGATATCAGATCCTTTATAAAAATGTTTTCAAATTACAAAGAGAAAGGCCTTTATTGTATCCAAATCGATGTGCCTAGTCACGTTGCGAAACAAGAAATCGCCCAGAGTGATATTGTCTTCATGAATGAGAATGATTAGAAAAACGGGAGCTTTAATTATTATGATTTAAGGTCATTAATAGTAACTTTAAAATTGTAACGGGTTCTTTATTTGCAGTTTTTTGCTAATCCTGTTGTTACTTATGCCTCCTGATGGACAATAACATCAGATGAAGGCCTACGAAATTCATCGTGGCCAGAGGCTAGTTGTACGTCTGTCGTTAGCTGTAGCTTTGAGCACCATACAGGTAACAGTATGATTTGTCTCGGTTCCACCCTAAGTTTGAGGGAGAACACCCTAGGGGTTGTCAGAGACTTCTTATCTCTCTTCTCCTTCCACCAACCTCACTAGTGGACTAGCGGCTCGACGGCTGTTTAGAGCACCCCATGCCTTAAAAGCACTCACTCACTACACACTTACAAGCATCCCTGCCTTCTTCGTGATTCGAACCCAGGCCCTACGGCCCCGCAGTCAGCTTCCCTAACCACTCTACCGGATGGGCGGCACCACTAATCCTAAAGGGTAAATACTTTTCATTCATTGTTTTATTGAAGAAACTATTTCTGTAAAGAGCCACCTGGGTGACGTAGTTGGTTTGTTACTGGCCTTGTACACCTAGGGTTGCGGGTTCGACCCTGGCCCAAGTCGGTGAATTTTCATGATGCATAAAATCGACAGCGGCCATGCCGTATGATTATGTAATATAAAGATCACATGAGTACCACCTGTTTGGCAGGTGCTCTCGGCAAAATAAAATCCTAAGAAAGATTTCGTATCGTAGAGCTCAAGTGTCTCCCTCTGGGAGAGCTGGGTGCCATTATCTGCGGTGATTGGCATTCTCTATAGTGCCGCACTTAAAGAGACATCAGCTCCCGGGGAATGTACTGGGTTTTGTAATGGTAAAACATAATCCACTAGCCCCATTAGAAATAAAAGCCTTAAAGCCGCGATTTATGATAGTTAGTACTACTATTCGAAGTTTAGTGAAATAAGTTCGGGAGAGCGCAGGGGGTAGTGAAGATAACAATTGAACGTGTTATTGGGTGCAGTTGATTTTATATTTGAATCGTTAATGTTTCTGAAAAGAGGTGAACATCTCGTGGTGGATGGAGATGAAAGAATACAGCTAGTGTCTCTGCATTTATTGATAAGTACTATTTTTATTTTCTTTATAGGAAGTATTTAGAAAAGATTAAACTGACTTGCTCCTCATTGTTAAGTTGGTATTGATAGTAAATGCGAACCCTAAAAAATAAATTGCTTCTCAAATAATGGTTCCTTCTATAAACTCACATCAATGCGCGAGTGGAAGTTTATTATAAATGATTTGGATATGATCGTATTTTTCATGTATTTTAATATAATTTTGTATAGAAGGCGGAATATGAGTGTGTAGGATTGACAGTGTTAAATACTTGTTGATTATTTCTTAAGAAATGTATATTACAAGTCTGAAAAATAGAAACATAGATTTTTACTCCATTTGATCTCCAAGTAACCGTGGTAGCCTAGCGGTCAAGGTAACGGACTCGTGGCTAGCGTGTCATGTGAGTTACCGAGTCTGATACAGCTGAAGATCCACCGTGTTGGGGGCAGAAGCGTTAAATCTGTCGAGAGCTCAAGAGTCCTCCCGTTGGTGTGTGAGTGGGAGGGGATGCCAGCTCAGGTGTCGTCCTCGTCACTTGACCGTAGCTCAAAATTATGAGTCCGTCGCCAAAGACCTCGAAGCTGAACGGTGACGTAAATATTTACTCACTCCATTTTGAACTCAGGGGTGGAAAACTTTAGAAAAACATAAATAATACATTTTCGAACATTAATACAAGTCATTTTTAGATCATTAACGGTTGATTTAACATTTATGAATTTTTTAAAATTGTATATGAATGTGTATATAATGCAGCTTTAAATAGAAATCTAAAGTTTATCTGCTCAAAGGTTAAGATTAACCAATGCTAATTACATTAACTTTTTAATTACATTTTTTCAAAATGTAAGATTCTCTTATTCATATCTGTTTTACAACATCAATACATTTAGAAAATACATATTTACCCGTCAAATAATTCTCACAGAAATGCTTGCTAGTTCGGAGCTCATAAAGTATTTTTCCCTTTTAATATCGATTCATTAAAACCATTAAGAAATACGAAAAACACCTTACCATTTTGGGCACCTGGATTCTTGGTGTACATTAAAATGTTTACTCATGATTAGTAGGTACGTTAGGAAAAAGGGTATATTGAGGATAAAGCTTGAGCACACACACATCACTTGTTTTAAAATGTCAAGCTGAAACAAAGTCATAGAACATAATTGGTACATAAAATATATACTTTCGTTGAAGCAGCAAAATGTCAAAATTATTCAAAGAAGGAATCTGCGCAAGGTCATTTCCACGGTTCAGGTACTTACTTACGGTCGAAAAGAAAAATTCTTTTGGAAAGTTCTGAATCAGTGATTGGCAGCAAAACAAAAGATACCGATTCTACATGCGATAGCTGATTTTATCGATTACATAACAATGACTTGGGAACAGAACTGGGAAGTATTTTAGAGTTAGAGAATGAAAAAAAATGATAACCACGCTATTGGAAACAAATTATATCATGTGTGTTTGTATCCTTCCCAGGACAGCAAGGCTTTACGTCCACATGGAGGACTTTTGAATGGAATAACTTTAAGTATCCTATTATCACATTATCAGTTCTGAATGTAAAGGGACAACATTCGATTCTTGTGTGTTTTTCGGATGATGGCTTTTCTCAAACGGAAGATTTGGCTGCAGATTTCCTTATGTAATTACGGGTGCATTATTTATTATTTATTTTTTTTTAAAAAAAAATATCATTGAACAAATTTTTTTTCCCTCTATTTTTGTCAAACTGCTGTCTGCTTGAATATATTAAGAAAATCTCCACTTCTGAAAAGAAATGTATAAAACTGCAATGGATTTTGCAATATATACTCTTTTGAAAGAAAGAAAAACATGAAGAAAAAAGGCTGCTGTTTTTACTGAAATTAAATATGTATGAAACTCAAACTTGTGGAGGGTGAAATAATTAAAAATTCAAAGCCGTAGAACCCATCGATGGCTAATAAAATTGCACTTTGAATATTTAAATCAATAAAAACAGTGAATTTATGACTTTGGAGAGAGAACACCCGATACCCCTTTAGATCCAAGATAACATGTCAGTAGATATAAGTTTCTTTATTTAATTTGAATTATCAAAAATAATTATACACATTTAATGTTTTTATTATTGAAAACCGATAAAATATATTTTAATAGCAATACTTTCCATGCGATCTCTTTAACTGAAGATTTTCCCAGTTGGACTTAAATGCGCTTTTATAATACCTTCACATCAATGACGGCATAAACTAACCCAAGAAATTAGTTAAGAGAAATGTGTATGAGATAACCCTGTATGAGAGAGAGAGAGAGAGAGAGAGAGTACCTTCCTTCACTGGGGCCGATGCATGTTTGTGCATTCTATATAATGAATATTCCAATATTATCTTGCGATGTATTCTGCCTGGCTTTCAGCAACTGTTGCCTAAGATCTGTGACATTTTGGATATCTGAATTTGGCAACCTATAATATACCATGCATGCTTATTAGGGAATGATTTGATGGTCTTTCATGCCAAAGAAAAGTATCAAAAGCATAGAAGCAGTCAGACATATTCGAGTATTATGAAGCCTGACACGACGCGCTAGATGGAAAAAAAGCTGGGGACGTATTATAAACAAAACGTAAGTGGCTGCAAATTTCATCAACCAATCGTTGAGCGGTTAAACTTATTCGTAGATATGACAAAGAGACAGTCTTTTGTCGTATGAGATAGTATTGAACATTATCACACAGGGGTAATGATTGTATGTTTGTCTAAAACAAAAGACAAGTGGGACTGCTGACCCTTGCTCCTCCATACACAGATACAATGGTAATTTTATTCCAAGACTAAAAGGCTCATCACTAAGCAATACTCATTACCATTCTGCTATTGGCTTTTACGATGCTCTTATTGATTCTTCTTATGTTTCTTGCTATATCGACAAAGAGAGGGGAAAAATAAAACGATTTTAGTCCCTAGATAGGGTAGGGGTCTATAGGGATTCGGAATAAGGACCTTTAATAATAATAGGTCTTTGAATTTAGTTGAATAATGCAATAACTGAACTTTAGTTTTTAAAAGTAAGACGTTAAACTCTAGTCCTGGACGGGGAATCTACCAAAAAAATATGTTTTCCTCCTAGGTAATTTGGTGTCAATGTATGGGGAAAAAGCATTTATATATTTTTACTTGATTAAAATAGTCAGTGGCAATCTGTAGCTTAACAGGGGGATTTTACTATCATCCTTAGGTATTGCTGTTTACTGATCAAATACTCTGATCCAGTTTGATTTTGATTAAATACATTATCGTTGTTAATTTCAGTATTTTTTAGGCTGTATATTTCTAACAACCTTCTCCAATTTGTTATGGGAGTCGAATTCGAAGGAGTTAATTGCAAAATTCTTTTTAGAAGATTTACATTTGTAGTGGAACCATCACTTTTCTTCAAAAGCTAACATTACAACTAAAAGCAATAAAAATTATTTTTATATAAATTTTTTATCGTTAGATATTTAGAAGGAGGAAAAGATGCCACAATCAAGAGTGGAACAAAACCTTTAAGTTTTTGAAGTTCCAGAGTCATCTCGGCAATCCTTAGGGATATCTCAGGGCGAGATTATGAGACAATCCCGTCAGCCAGGAAATTTTTAAGCTTCATCTTCTTGTCCATTTCAATTGTATCCAAGGTAATTTTTTGTTAAGCCATTTGAAAATGCTCAATGCGCTGACTTAGAACGTCAGTTTCAAGGACAGAATCAGTGATCATTTTGAGTCGTCAAAAAAGGAAGATCAAACAATCAAATATAGGTCAATGTCACTAATATAGCTATATAGCTTTGAAGTGTAGTGACAGTCTCGCACTAAAGTGACACTAAAAAGTGTCTTTCTGTTATACAGACGGTAAACAAGTCGAAGTCTGAAAGTAATCGTATAGGTTGTGATATGTGGCCCCTCCTTTGACCGTATCTTTGATTGTCAGCGTGAGCTAGAGGTGTGGGGTTTTCTAAATAAACAGACATTTTAAATTCTTAATATGACTTTATTAAGAGAATCTAGAATGAACGAACACACAAAAATATTTAAACCGAATCGCGTAACTTAGACCACTATAATTATTTAATTTGCCTACTCTCACTTCTAATAATGTTACGTCCTAATATAAAATAATCAGTCCTACCTTAATCCAAACTAAGGTTCGATCTCTATATGAAAACGTCTGGGAGCGCGTGCAATGGTATGCACCTTGTAGTAATGGCTGGGTTACCAGGTAACTTTACGATAGGCTGTCAATTCACGCTTGTATCTCTTCCAAACATAACTTTCCCCAAATTGCCATCCTGCTTACTGAAACTTCTGTTCTTTTAAAAAGATATCTTATTTGCATTTCTTATTCGCATTTCGCTTCTTGGGTTTTGGTTGGAAAAGAGTTGCCATTAATTTTGGCTATCAAAGAACCCAGAGGTTATGTTAAAGAAAAGACTCGTGAGCCCGTCACAGGGTGACTAAATCTAGATAAGCCGTCCGCAATTATTACCTTTTTTATACATGCAATCGGGGACGTTTTAAGGCATGGGTCAAGTGGGCCCGGCTTCAGGGTCTCGATATCGATAAAATGGGGGCTCATCTCGTTCTCGACATGTATGATCAGTGCAGTGTCGTAACGGAGAACATTTGGGCACCTGCAAAGTCAAATTTTGGGCCCCCAAGTTGGATTTTACAACGTGTAAGTACTTGGTGGGGTCAGACACTGTGGGGGTGTACGTTACGTCACTGGATCAGGGATCATATATGTCAAGTCGAAGTCATGATGGAATAGTTTTAATTGTCAAATATTATTCTTAGATATATTCTCCGAAAAACTGGAAATTTCATTTATGTGCCAACTGGCAACAGTGACAATACTGCATTATTATTCCATGACCGTCGTCTCTATCAAGGCATAAGCCTACCACCGTACACCATCATTCTATATTGAGTCGAAAGGAGGCAGTCAATCGAGTCTGTTTGTGCATGGGTTTGTGAGTTTGTGAGTCATGCACATTTATTTGTTACGGATTACCACTTGTACGAGTATTTGACGACGTGCGTTACAAGTGGGACCCACTTTTGCATAGGACTCCAGGGCCTTTAGAAGTCTTAAGGCGTCACTGTATACAATGTTCAACAGTACTGTGCTATAATTGAAGTTAAAATTCGTTGATCTTGAAAATTTAATCATTTTCCTACTTAAAATGAAAAAAAAAAATTAGCATTTTCATCAAGTAGGAAATAAATTAAATTATCAAATATGACTGCTAACAATATATTTAAATTTAACTGAATCAAAAAATATTACGCTTTTATTAAATCCGTATGTTTAATTCCATAAAATAATTCTAAAGATGTTTATCAAATAAGGTCCATTACAAATTTATGATCTTCCATCCACTCAATTATTGACAAATTTGTAGAGGGTAGAGTGCCACTGAGAATATTACCACGTGCATGTGGCACGCGTGACATAGGTTGTCGACCCCTGCTACAGAGAGATCTTTATTATATTTTTCCAGTTTTTAAGAATTTTCCTAAAATTTTCTGACATATTCCCTGTTTATAAATTCTTATTTACGAAACATCACGTTAATATGCATAGCATTACACATGCGTAATAATAATAAAAAAAAGTAATGAAATTATTTCAAATTCCGCATTTAACGAATGTCAAGACATAAATCTTAAATCTCATAATTAAGTACAAGCTACGAAAACAATCATCCTCATAAACATTATTAAGATTCCTTTAGGCGACAAGTTTAGAATTATGAAAAATGTTAATACTAATTGGCTAGAGCACGTTAGCAAAAACTTTATTTTAAAAAAAAAGGTATTTATCATTCCAATGAAACAGGTAGTTCAGTTAAAAAGGAGTTTTTACTCTGTGTGAATGTGTGTTTTAATTGAATGGAAAATAACGCTATAAATAAAGCAGTTTATGATTTCTTGACTGTTGTTGGCATTTCACGACCTGCTGACAACCAGCAGTGGTAATTGATTTCAGTGGGCGTCCAAACATGACATATAAACTAGCCTACTGGAACGCATTTTGGAGAGGCTATCTTCTTATTGACGGAAAAATAGCTGCGTCCACTAGTACGTATCGGGTTGAATGAAATAAACACGAAATAGTAAATCAAAAGTTGAAATTTGTACCTGTGCGCTCTTGGATGGAGCTAAGTCGTGATTGTACTAACGCATTTTTAATTTATTAACGGAAATTTTATTAGTTGTGACCTGGAACTGAGGGAAATATATCAGATACAAATAAGGTTTTTTGAAGTTCTTTTAAATTACTATTTACTAGGCTATTTAGCTAAAATGTTAATGTTTTTTTATATAAAAAAAATAGCTTTAAAATATCATACAGCTAGTACGGCCTTTTGTTTTTGACAGAATTAATTTCATATGAATTTAGAAAAATAAACATAAAACTTCTATAAAAAAAATTCTATGCAACGAATAGTTTTAGCAACCATTGGAGAATATCTATACATATATAGGACCGTAGTTCTACAGATACATGTTCTCTATATGTATTCTAGATCAATGGTCCCCAACCTCCGAGCCGAGGACTGGTCCGTGGATCAAATGGCTTACACAAGGAGCATTAAATTCTTTCCATTTTATTTACTGTGCTGTATTTCTCTCGAGTTTGTGTGGCTTTCCACGGGAATCACTTAATATTCCATGTCAAATCACTTTATATTCATTTTTTGGCGTTGCTGTATTTTATTCTGAAGGCATATTTAGACAAAATTAAATTAAAATCATTAAATCAAAACTATCGAAAATATAAACAATCAACGTCCCACCCTCAGAGGGCTGTGATAAAACTATCAAATGTTGACCGATCCGCGGCAATAAAAATGTTGGGAAGCACTGCCCTATGTGAGAGACAATGCTTTTGATAAGAAAGATTAAATTTCGGAAATTAAAACAAAAACAAATGCTGTAGTACATATAAACATAGTAGTCTAAGGGCTACTTTTTTAGTGGGGTTAAATCAATAATATGTTTCTCAATTAGCATTTTTGCTATTTAAAACTAAGAAATGCAAAAGTTAATTACCAAAATATTTTTATATAATAAAAGCAGAGAGCGCATCATCTTCATTTTCAGAATTTTTTTTTCAAAACTACCAAATTGTAAGGGGTGTGTTGATGCCCTTTAAATATCAATCTCAGAGCTTAAAAATTAACCCCATAATTTGAGGTTAAATAGTAGGAAGCACAAGGGAGAGTAAGGATACAAATGTTGAGTCCTCATCGTCGGTGGACTACATGGTTCCAGAATTACAAGGTCCGCTGCCAATACTTACTCCTATAGCTCCGACAGTGCGATGGTAACAATCAATCAATCTATCAATTCACCAGCTTTTCAGATGGAAGATATTGAATAATTCAAACTGGTAAGTATAAATGTATTTATTTCCCAATGGAACATTTTAACTTAGCCATTGAAGACGCAGCAAGTACCCAAATGTGAGAACCATTTCACAGTGGCAACTTCTAATGGCGACCTCGTAACAAAATTTGGACGCTTATCTTCAAGCTCTTGTCGGATGCTAAATATTGCCATGATTTAATTTTGCCGAAAGTACCAGAGCCAAATTGATTCTCAAGGGATCTTTTACATGCCACATAATTATGACATGCGTGTCTACTATTTTTGCATCAGAAAATCTATCGACCCCAGCCGGGGTCGAACACTCAACCTTATGCTTACGAAACAGGCACGCTACCTCTAAGCCCTCGGGGCCGACATAAATAAAATTATTTAATAAAGAACTATTTATTAATACCTTCTTTCTTGGTCCCTTCAAAATGTAATTTAGCCTTCTATTTCTCGTTCCCGCGATATTTTCAGGCAAAAGTGCTCAAACGTAAGGCACCAAAAGACCATTTCTTATATCTCGGAATTTTTTTTTTATTTCTTATTTTACGTATCCAGTGGTGGTACCAGACTGTTTGTAATGTAATCGGTTTATTTTCAACTAGATTATTTTAAACTGAATTTACTTTTCTACAATTCTTTTTAATAAGAAATAGGGAATTTTTTATTTATTTTTTACTGTTTTCTTGAAAATTATGTGTTTGTTAAGGTATCCGACTACGTTCGGAACCGCGATTTTAAAAAAGCGCATAAATGGATAGTTTTCACGATATTTAGTGTCACTTAGATTAGAATACATGTATAAAATTGTTTTAAGGACATTTTGACAAAAAAAAATTATTTAAATACAATATTTCGGCAAAAAATTAACTTAGAATAAACAATTTTCAAAATGTTCTCCTTTAAAAAAATGCTTCTAAAATAATAATATTTTATTATTATTACATTGTGTGTGTATTTATAGGAGCTTCTCCAGAGAGTCGGAACTAATTTTTTTTTTGAAAAATTAACTTTATTTTCAGAGTTACCACCAATTGAAATAATTATCGGCTTTTATTTTCTTAAAATTTCTCCCCTCTGTTGTCGTTAAACATGGATAAACCCACTTCTAAGTTAAGTATTTCAAAAATTCTAGTTGAGCCTCTGTACAGAGGTCTGAGCTATATACAGACAAAATATTATTATAATAGAAGCATTTTTCACAAAGGAGAATATTTTTGAAAATGGGTCATTCTATATACTCATTTTGTCAAATAGTATACTTAAATAATTTTTTATTGTAATACTATTTTTAAAAACAATTTTATATACATTTTCTAATCTAAGTGACACTAAATATCTTAAATATTATCCATTTATACACTTTTGCAAAATCACGGTTCCGAACGTAGTCGGATACTTTGAGGGGTAAAATGTGTTTAAAGTGATTAAGATAGAGAAAACAAACATACAAATGATATTCACGAAACTATAAAGTTACTTCTTGTGTAACATAATGTGTTATATATTTACAAAAATGTATGTGTAATGTGTTATATATTTTTATCATTCAAAGTATGAAACACAATCAGTTTGTTGCAGATTTTAAAAATAATATAGTCTAAATGCTCATTTTATTGTCTTTCTCTACTCTTTTTATTCATTTGGTTATTTTTCTCCACCAGTTAACTTTTTCTTATGAGTGTTCTTAAAAATTTTTTAGCCTTCAAACGTCTATTTCGTAAATCTATTTAAATTGTATTAATCTACTTTAACATCTTAACTGCCATTACATTTTATGACCCAGTTATACGCTGTTATCACTGTAGTGAAATCTTCTTTTTTATCGTGATGACTGGCAGTTCTTTTGTAAGAAATAAAATCGGAACTGTCGATTATAAGTTTTTCCCTTTCCGTATGTCCAATAACAGATTGTACTGATTGTCAGTTTCGAAGGAAGAAAAATACTTTTTAAAAAAAATAGTCTCAACATGAGGAGCATCACCGAGTTAATGAGATCTTTCGACTTACATTTTTTTTTAAAAGGAAATTTAATATGACAACGATAAGAGTATTTGTGCATTCCTTTAGCAGAAGTTAATGATTTTGAATTATTATAACTGCTTTTGTAGACGGATGAAAATGTAATAAAATTAAAATCTAGACAACACAAATCTCTCCTACAATGATCTCATTCACTGCAGTCGCTTTGTTTTATTAAAAGAAATATGTATAAAGCATAGTAAAAACACAATCTTTAATAAATTATTACCAGTTAATAAATGCTCTCCAATTAATTTGTGACTTCTACAGAGGAACTGTAATTGCAATTTGTATGCTCGTAATCAGCGGTCACCGCTTTTGACTCGCGGTTATTAAATTCACAATTTAAATCTGCGGACCACTAATAGAATTTTGTGAATGTTAAATAGTATGTTTATATAAAAAAAATTGTGATCTAAGAACGAGCAATCGATGCATCTTAAAACATATTAATGTGATAAGTAAGTGTATTCCCCACATTTTTCTGGGGACCAGCGAAATTTTCTCGTGGACCACTAGTGGTCTACTGAGCACCACTTTGGCGACCTCTGCTCGTAATAGTATTAATCACAAATTAAAAGAATGAGTTCCAAATCATTATTTCCTTTACGGGAGTTACATATTGGATTATTCATTATACTTGATATTTATGCAGGAACCCTGGAGTTATAATCATTTTACTAATAATGCAAATACCTAGTATCTCTTCTCTTCTGTTATTGATCCAATTAGATATTATTTTTATAGATGGGATGTTTCCCAAAGCTCTATGATATTTGCTGGTATTATAATTCTTAATGGGTTTTTCTATGCTTTTTCGGAAATTGTTAGTATTGATATCTTCAGGGCAACAGTATAAAAGTATATAAAACTGTATTTCTTTTTTCTTTTTTTTATCAATAGTAGTTTATTCAATAAAAATATGTCCCATTTAAGCTATGCGCCTTTTCCAACGGGTTTTAATGCATAGATTCTATTTTTGCATCCCGATCAAACTCCATAAAAGGTAAGTTTCTCTGTTTGACAGTGGCAACAGAAGTAAGAAAGAAAAAAAAAAGCTGAAACATTGTGTTTTGAAAAAAGATAGCAAATGAAAAGTGTTTAATATGTTTGTGCTGTTCTGTTTGGAATCTAAATATATTGATGTTTTTCTTCAGCTTTGTCATCTATAATTTAAAACTTCCTACATTGATTTTCTGATAATTTTAATAGGAACTTAACTGTCTTTAGAATCAATAAGAAACTCTGATGTGGAATTTTTCACACTTTTCATTTTCATATACTATTTAGCCCGTAAAAACTGCTGTAAATGTCTAAGAGAAATGAGAGTTGGTTGGCAAAAGATCCGCTGGATAAGCTGGGTGCTGTAAGTTTCATATTTTAATTCATTTAATTTGTAATTGTTTTGTACGACCTACGTGGACGAGCGTTGTCGTGGAAGGTAATGAGCCATACCGGTCAAAAATGAAGGCGTATAATTTTGATGTTTATGAAACAACAATGTACTGGCTGCACATTTCGGCAGTAATGATGAGCTTACGTTCAATCGATCCAGGATGTTCGCTCGGTTAGTTCGTATAGAGAGTTTCACTTATCCATTTTTTCACCTTTTCTGCTTCAGAAAGGGGTCGCAATATATTGTTGTTGTAGGGTCACAACGAACAAACAAATTCCTAGTAGATATGTTGCAGGAAAATGATGGACAAAGCACTGTCAAGTGCTGGGGGTGGCAGAACCTTTATGGATCAACATGCCATTTTTTCACAAAAATGTTTAATGAAGGGTATGAGCATTGCCATCAAATAATTTTGACTTGACCGTTATTCATATCTGAGAATAATGACTCGTAGGCATATGTAGATGAAAATGTGTTTTTAGCATGAGTCAGCTTCTGCAAACAGTTAAATGTATCTGGAATCAAGTTCCATGTTTCCAGACTTTCGTTTGCAGCATTTTACTATACATCAATTTCAACTTTTTTTCTTGTTTCAATAAATTTTTGAATCCATATTGAGACTACACTGGGAAATCAATCAGTTACATTTAAATTTTTCAATTTCCAACCAGTCGAACTGGGACAAGTTTAATTTATCAAATGAAATCTTACACACATGGTACAAAATAAACTTACACGTTTCCGATAATTTTTTGTATGACCTGAGAACACATCTCGCTGAAAAAATTCCTCTCGATCGAAGAATCAATTACCTGAAATAAATTCTTCTATAACTTTTTCTTCATCTAGTTTCTCATGTATATCTAAAATCTTTGATATATTTTTTTAAGTTTGGGAAGTACTTGTAGTTTCTTGTAATAATATCGTTTATGAAAACATGTTTAGCGTCAAAAGTGCGAATGAAATCCCTCATGAGGAATACTTCACAGTGAACTTTGTTATTTTGGACTAAAATGCAAATCTTTTTGATCAGCGGCGTGCCCAAAATATTGTGTCGCTTGCCACTGGTTCGCCATCCCTGGTCAAAAGCATTTTATTGCTCACAAGCACTGGTGTATCTGAACCTAAGGTGATTTTTCTTATCAAAAACTTCTTGGGGGCCCTTTTTAAACCTTTACAAATTTTAATTATTTTTTGCTTTCATATGTTGGGACCCGGTATCACTTATACGATGGTAGCTACGCCCCTGCTCCAAAGCCTTTGAAATAGATTTACTGATAGCACAGCACAAAGAACAGGAATAGTATTTCAGTAGAACCTATGTATACGTCCGAGGAACTCAAGACTCAGGTTGAGCGAAATGGATATATACGCCGGTGGCAGTTACTGGTTAATGTTAATTTACTTAGTTTCAAGAAACGTAGATTGAAGTAACTCATAATATGGAAGAAGATAAAAAGTCTCATATAGATTAAGTTCCTTCATACAGTAACAGTATGCGGCAAATCTACGACGAAATGATGGCTGCTCATGCAAATGATAGCTTGTCATATGATACTGTTGTTAGGAGGAAAAGGATTTTTTCAAAATTGGCCATATGTCTTCAACAGACGATCCAAAAGAGTGAAAGATCATTACTCACGGACATGCTGCCCCAGTGAAGAAAGTCGAGGACTTAATCTATTAGATCGAAGAGAAACCTTCAAATGATCATAGCGAATCTGAACAGATCTTAGCTACAGATCTTGTTTATGATGGAACTGCACATGTCAAATGTGTCAGCACGTTAGGTTTCACGATTACTGACTCCTTTTTAGAAGCAAATGCGATGCGAGCTGTCAAGGATCAAGTTGAGATCTCTTGAAGCAATACAAAAAGGATTTTTGGTTGCTTAGTAACTAATAACTAATCTTGGAATTATATAGGTAGTACGTGATTCAAAAGTTTCCGGACTGGGTCTATAAGCTTTAAAAATAAGCTACCAGTTAAGTTTAACAGAAACACATCCTGCTTCAAAGTAAGACCCTTGAGCAACAACATTTTGCCATAGCTTGTTAGAATCATTGAATCTGGAATTCATTTTTAGCATACCACTTTGCATTCAGCTTGCAATGCGCACCCAACTTCATTTGCAGATTGAAATTGACTACCTTACAGAGTGACGGTGCCAGCTCAAATATTCTGAAGTTTCAGGGGTGAAATCAGAGAAGTAAAAAGGATGTGGCAAATAGTTGTTTTCATTTTCATCCCATCATTGTTTGCAGCATGTTTCTTTTGTACTGCCACCAGAAAAATTTTCAATATTATTTTCAGCTGTGCGGGAAGTCTATGGACGTCCAGAGTGTTCGTCGTCTTCGACACTTTCTCTGCCTTCTCTCTGGAAACGTCGATACCATTCAAAATCTTGCGTTCGAGATAATGTATCCCAACCTTACCTGCTTCAACATTTCGTAAGTCTTTGTAGCACTTTTTCAAGCCAACACAAAAAATTCTATATTGACTACTCTGTCAACAAACGCAAGTTCTTTCAATTACCGGCTTCTGGTATATATACACAAAATACGACGCCGTGGCAAGCCTGTAACCATGATTTGGGACAAACTTTTTTTAGAAAAGGGGAAGAATGCAGTGACACAGAAATATTTATCGTAGTCGCTCTACTGCAAAAATGTTTCTCTTTGCAGCCTCACTCTGGGAACTTTTGAATCCTGCCTCGTACAAGTATATGACCTAGATACCGCACACAGGAAAAATGGGAAGCACAGCACCACCTACTCTCAAGAAGACTATGATTCAGAAATCTTCAAGAAAGGTCGTGCTGTGTTTTGGGATCTGATATTAAAATGATGCTGTAACAGACTTCCTGAATAAGTTAGACCACCACTGAGTACTGGCTGTGCACACTGCTGGAACCAATTGCATGATGATATGATCCAAAAAATGGGAGGCATGATGCAAGCCATCTGTCTTCTTGACAGCAGTGCACCTGTTCATTCCTCTTGAAATGCGGTTGAGGAATCAATGTGATCATTTTGTCACATCCACCCTATTCTCCCGATCTAATTCAGAACTTAAAAAAACCATTTCGTGGTTGTAGACTTGACCAGACAAATGACGTCCTTCAACGAATTGAACAATGGACATAATCTATTGAGTTCTACAATGATGGCGTTCGAAAGGCCAGAAAACGCTGGGAAATATATATTTCTGGTTGGTAATTATGTAGAGAATCCCTAAGGATAACAATTAAGTTCGTATCTCGATTATATTTACTAATAATTGAAATTTAAAAGAACCCTTTCCGTATAATTGAAGAAGACTTTTTACCTTTAATGACTCATTTCGTTTTATATAATTTATAGTAATTCAATAACTGTGTGACAGAACATGGAGGAATATGACAATTTTTGGATTTCATTTAGAGTTTTGAGCTTCCACGTGGCTCATTTCGCAGGAAAAGTTACCAGTCCAAAATTTTTCAAACCAATGCTGCACCTTTCGATCGCTAACAGTATTCGCCCCCAAATGCATGCTTGGTTTATATTTCCTGCAGCTTTGAGCATTATTCCAAGTTTATTCTCATATAAAATTACCCCAAATATATCGGTTTAATTCACACCCTTTACAAAATTTAAAACAAATAACAAAATGGAACACTTTTAAGAAAATCTTTGCTGAAATGCGACTCTGTTAGTTTGTAATGCGATTATTACACGATGTTATGGCAAAAACAAAAGCAACGAAAACAGGGAGACAAACGTTCGCATGTAAGAAAATCTCACATTTCATATGCACCAATCTAATTTATTTTCTTGTGATTTAATTAACTACAGAGATTTGAATTATTAGCGATGAACAAATTAATTTTGAACTACGACTTGCTGTAACCAGAATATTACATAAAGTAATAAATCACTCTCCAAAACTTCCATACGATCTTTGTTAGTGACCTGATAATCGGCTCTGCTACTTATTTTATGCTTCCTTTCAACTCAACTTCACTCGATCATTATTTCACCCTGGCTTTCGACATCACAATAAAAGGTACAATGGAATTATGTTATTATTCAAAGCTAAAGCAAAATGGCTTCCAGAACTAAATGTAACTAGGGCACATTTTCCAGTCAATTATTGGCAAGAATAAATAAGAGAATTGTATTACGTATTATTTTGATTTTTTTTATGTGAGCTTATATATTTTTTAAAAACTTGCTATATACTACTTATATTGGTAGTGTGAATTTTTTTTCCTAAGGAACTTCTTAAAATATTGCCATTAGATGAAGTGAGTGATTCTTCTCCATGCTTCTTCCAATATCTGGGCCATAACGTGATGAGCGTGACTTAATGATTGAGTTTTTCAGCTGCTTTCTTGCTTATCTATAATATTTCGCTTGAAACTTCTCATAGATTGTGGGAAAAAAGGATTATTATGGTATGCATTACATCCTTCGGATAGAGAATTCGCTATGCATCATTATAAATTTCGTAATAATAAGCTTGAATTTTTTCTCATATTTCTAGTATTTTACTAAAAAATAGTGTATATATGAAATGAGTGTTTTTATGGTTGCCATCAAATAAATTGCTGAGTCTTGGAAGACTTCACCTTTTGGAACTCTCTAAATTTTACATTATTCTGGTTTTTTTTCTTGGGAGTTCAATTTTATTTATTCATTAGAATATCTTCCACTTTTTTAAAATTCTTCTTTTCCAAAATTGCAAAATTGTCGTGACTTTTGCAGAGAAGAATCATTTTAGTAAATTAATTTTTTATGTATATTTACTAATGTTACTTTAAATTATATTATTTGTATTTAGTAACTATATTTTAATTTATATGACATTTTTAGTAATTGTAGTATTTATTTAAGCCCAGTGACTGAGTGGTAGTGTATCGCTCTTCCACGCCACAGGTCCGGGGTTCAAATCCCAGCCTTTCATCCTTTCAGTGTGTCGATAAATAAGTACCAATCTCGCTTGGGAACTGAACACTGGGGGTTTCGCCTCATATTGACCATTTGACCGAAACATCTGCTCATACACCCGAGCGCCTAAGGTCACGTAAACTGAGATAAGCACAGTAGGCCTTGACTCTCATGGGCTGTTGCACCACTGAGTTCGGTTCAGTATTTATTTACAAAATTGTATTTTTTGAATTTTTTTATAACATGTATTTGGAAGTATTTGCAATCATTTCGTATCTTTATCACGATTTTCTAATTTTTCGATTAACTATTTTTAAAATTTTTCGTTATCCTTTTAATTCTTTTGCTTGACTTTTAAGTAAGATTGAATTTTTGTTTCACATATATCGCTTAGCTAAATTAAAAATAAGTAGCTGGAAAATGCCTGGATCTTTAGCTCGAAATGTGTGTGTGTGTGAGGTACGAATCCTCGATTAGTTACTTATTTAATTTCTTATTACTTTCATTAGTCTTTTCAGCATTATGAAGCTGTATTAATAAAAGCTGAAATAAAGTCTAAAAATAAAAAAAAATAAAATGTTCTAAAAGCTGAATGAATTTTTCGTGAAAGAATATTGCTTCCTAATCATATCAGACTCAAATCTATTGAAAAGTAGCGATTTTTTGTAATATGATTATAAAAGGTGATGATACCAAGGCGCAAGAGAGGCTGCAGTAGCCGAGAGGTCCTGATCACAAACTCGGGAGTAATTAATCAAGAGTTCGAATCCTGGTTCCAGGGAATACCCGCCATGTAGAGGAGCTGATTCACGGGTTAAATTTCTGTTGCGGTTCGAAGTCTTCACGTTGGCGTGATATGAAGGTTTGGAGAGTAGGGTGTCAGCTCAAATATGATGACTTGATTGTGGTTTAAAGAACTAGTTCGGAACCGTGTTTTTTGAAAAGCTACAAATGGTTTTTATGGTATTTACACAGTTTGAATACATGTATAAATTGTTTTTTGGGAAATTTTGACAAAGAAATTTTTAAATAAATATTTTGGCAAAAATTAATTTGGGAATTTTTTTTCAAAATGTTTTCCTTTTTCAAAAATGCTTTTATTATAAAATATTTTGCCTGTATTATTAGACTGTACAGACCAACTAAAATTTTTTGAAATATAAAACCCAAAAAGTGGGTTTGCCCATGTTTACGAAAACAGAGGGAAAAATTTTTAAAAAAAAAACGCCTATAATTTTTTTAAATGGGTAACTCTGAAAATTTAAATTTTTTTAAAAAAGTTCAGTTGAGCCTTTTTACAGGGTCGGGCATATACACAAAATTATTTAAAAACAAAAAAGACATTTTGAAAAATTTTAAGTTTTTTTTCCGAAATATTAAAAAAAGTAAAAAATTTTTAAACTTTTATACATGTATTCTAAAAAAGTAACAAATATCATCAAAATATCCGTTTATCCCTTTTTAAAATCACGCTTAACTTTTTTCCAAATTAAACAGAAAAAAAGAATTTTTTTTTAACTAAAAAATTATATTTTTGTATTTCTACAGAATGATTAAAATATCTTTATTAAGGCACAAGAAATCTAAGTCCTATTGGAAATTTTTAAAGATAAATGCCAATAAGAAAAAAAGTCTTATTTTTGGCATTTTACTCTTTCGAACATGTCTTGGTACTCTTAAATTTTATTCTGAGTTTCTCATCAACACATGACTGAAATTGAATCCTACTCGTAGCGAATGTTTCTGGCTCTGACACAAAGATTTTAAAAATTTTTCAGTATTTTAAACCCACGCTGGGCGTCCATGCGATCTCGATTCATGCCAGCATGACATGAATTTAGCGCTATGACAAATGTAACTAGTATTAGTCCGCTGTACAGCAATCTTTGGACGGATGATAATACGAACCTGTCAATGATGAAACCATTACTCTATCAATACTGGCGTAGCTAGTCATAATAGTAGCTACCACAATTCCTTGAGGGGTATTTCGTGGAAAAGAAATGAAAGATACTTATTTCAAAGTTTCAGAATGTTAAAAATTTTGGGGCCCTTGTAGCTTGGGGGCGTCGTATCATTAATAGGGTAGTAGCTACGCCTATATCTATCAACCAAGTAGACTTACTTCTCTTACTGTTTTAACTAGAAAATATATTAACTGATTCATTTGGTAAATAATTTTACCTAAAGCGACATCTAAATGGCATACACCTAAACAACGGTTTTTCTCTAAATGACAAAAAATTAAATAATGGGCTCAATTCATGAAGTCACATACAAACATTAAACTAATTGTACGTGTTGTTCTATTTGTAAAACTCAGATAAAATTTCAAATTTCATATTTCGGTAAAGCTGTTTAAATGTTAGAGGAAAAAAATTTCTCCAAAAAGTTTTTTTTAAATTAAAAAAAGTCATTTTTTTTTATCTTTTAAATAAAATGCTTTTTGTATAATATGTATTTTTTAAGAAAAGTTTCTAAAAGAGAAAAAACTTGGCAACCCCGGGAAAGGTGAACTGATTTTTTTTGGAGAAACAAAAAGTTTTATCCTGTGACTATGACCCCAAATCCATTTTTTGAATTGTTTTCTAATCGGGTTTTCCCCTACCCGGTGACTATGACGTCGAATGATTTGGGAACCCCATTGTAAAAATAATTGTATTCATGAAATTTTGATTATGTACGTGATATTGAAATTTATTTAATATAACCTTCCTAAATCATTATGAAATCAATAAAAGGGCCCTTTGGTTAAAATACAAAAAAATTTTTCCCAGTTTTAAATTTTTTTTTTTGAAAAGGTTTTTTCTCTGGTTTTTTTATTTTCCTTTTGATAAATTGTATTGTTGATTAAAGGGGTTTTAAAACCCTCATACTGGCAATGTTTAAATTTGCTGTTTTTTGATGTCCTTTTTCCCAAAATCTTTTTAAATTTTACATGCTTGAAATTTGTCATATAATTAAAGTACACTTTTCATATAACAAAGTACACTTATTATACCGAAATCTCATTTCGAATATTTTATCAAACATAGTAAAATTTGACCCATTTTTCACAAAAAAAACAAAAAAAAATTAGTAAAAAATAAATTTTTGAGTTTTTTGCAAAAAGCTCATATTATTATATATTAGCCATCATTATAAATAGGTCGTAAGAAAACTTACATACATGTGAACATAATTTTTTCCCCAAAAGGGCATCGAAAATAAAAAATTTACTTTTTTGAGATATATGAATTTTTTAATGTAAAAATTACTTTTTTAAAAACATCCCCCCATACCCAAATGATCTACACTTTTTTGAATCTCATCCTCCCTTCTTCCTTTTTAAGTCTTTTTTTTTTTTTTCCTAACTTCCTTTGTTTTTGTAAACATGAGTTTTTTAACCTTTAACCCTCTTTTTTGTCGAGGCGCTCAATTACCTGTACCGTGTAATCACCAGGCTCAATATTAAGTTTTCACAAAATTTCTGGTTTTGATACATTTCCCATATTAAATGATGAAATTGCATCATTTGTACACAATGATAATACTTCTATTTGAACATATATTTTCTTCGGTCCACGAGACCATATTACGTAGCTATCACTTTTATTGGGATTTTGTATACCTCCTTGTAAACACTTTTTTAACAATTCCGGATTAAATGTTTTGATTTCCATCATTCATTTAACTTTTAAGCAAAAACAAAATACCGATTGTTTCTAAAAGAATATATTGGAGTTTTAACGCTTTACAGTATTTTTATCACATATAAGTTACAAGTATAATTCATACATTGAATGAAAGTGTAACTGAAACAGTTTTACCTACAAGTTTACAAATGTTCAATGTGAGCCTTATTCGTCACACGGCACACATCAAGTCGATAGGCGAGTTCATCTCAAACTTTTTTCAGTGTGTCTGAGGAAATACTTGCAACATTTGCTTCCATCCTGTGTCTGTACGCCAATCGCGTACTGTGAGATGCCAGTGAGGCGGTGCACCATCTTGCTACCAAATAAAGTTATTTGATTCACTTTCTTCCAGTTGAGGAAATAGCCATTGTTGTAGAGCATCAAGATAGGCAGTACTAGTTACAATTGGTTACAAGTTACAGCCTTGGTCGTCCCGTACTTTTCCATTTACAAAGACAGCCAGTTGTTTCAAACTGATGATTCCACCTAAGAATAATACGAGGGCTATTCAGAAAGTAAGGAACGTTTTGGAATTAAAAAGAAACTAAGTACAAGAAAAAAAAATTTATTATATACACCAGAAAGAGCGACTAAAATTCTACTTTTCTACATAGTCACCAAACAAATTGAGGCACTTATCATAGTGATGGACAAACTTTGAAATTCCTTTGTCATAGAATTCTGCCGCCTGCTATCTCAGCCACTCAGTGACGCGCACCCGCAGCTCCTTATCGTCGTCAAAGCGCTGTATGGCTAGCCAGTTCTTCATTCTTGGAAACAAGTGAAAATCACTAGGTGCAAGATCGGGACTATAGGGCGAATGAGGGAAAACCTCCCATTTGAATGAATTAAGTTCAGTTTGCGTGTGAGGGTCGGACATTGCCATGCAAAAACAAAATTTTGGACGTCAACTTTCCTCGGCGCTTGTTTTGAACTGCTCTCCTAAGGTTGCGCAAAGTTTGACAGTACCGATCAGAGTTTATTGTGGCACCACGTTTGAGAAAATCAATCAGAAGCCTATCCCAAAACACAGTCACCATAATCTTCTTTGCTGACAAGGTTTGCAAACATTTTCTTGGTCTTTTGGGGAAACTTGTACGACCCCACTGCATGGACTGTAATTTTGTCTCGCAATTCACGTGTCTCACCCACGTCTCGTCACCAGTTACGATTCGATCTTAGAATTAATCACCATGCCTGTCGTAGGCCTCCAGAAGTGTCAAAGCTGCCCCCATTCGCTGACCTTTATGGTGGTCTGTAAGCAATTTCGGCACCCATCTTGCACAAAATTTGCGGTAGCCTAGCTTTTGTGTGACAATTTCAAACAACAAAGTCAGTGAAACTTGTGGAAAACTAAGCGAAAGCTCCGTTATTGTGAAACGGCGGTTTTCTCAAATCGTTTCATCAACTTTAACGACCAGTTCATCAGCCACAATGCTAGGGCGTCCGCTCTTCTCTTCATCGTGAACGTTAGTTCGGCCATTTTTAAACTGAATGCACCATTTTTGGATTGAACTTTCATTCATTACGTTGTTTCTGTACACCACACACTTACCGATAAATTTCCATAGGTTTTAGGTTTTTTTGCCAACAAAAACCGTATCACAGACTGCATCTCACAACTGGCGGGATTTTCAATTGCAGCGCACATTTTAAATTCGAATATCGAAAAAACGGGCAGCGTTAAAATGTTCCCGTTGTGATGGCTGGATGCCGACTGAGATGCCGAGCACTCAGACACCAAAATGTACGTGATCGGCGCGTGCCTAGCGATGTCAGACGGAAACGTTCCTTACTTTCTGAATAGCCCTAGTATTATCATTTAGAGGCTGTGAGAACCGAACTTAATAGGAAACGCTCGTTGCACAGTAATAGCAGATTCTGTCCTTGCAAACTGGATAACACAAAACGCTTTCTGTTGACTAGTCGCCATTTTTCTACTAGCACGTTGATCGGCAAGAAAGGGGGGGGGATTAGCATACGTTCCGCGTACACGCTCACACATGCCAGTAAACAAAACTGTTTCAGTTGCTCTTTCATTCGATGTATGAGTCATACTAATATGTTATATGTAATGTGAATACTATATATAAAGCGTTAAAACTCCGATATTCTTTTAGAAACACCCAGTACTTTATTTACATTTTTAGCCACTTAAATGGGAGTGGCCCAGTTTCAATGATTATTTAAAAATAGGTTTTAAGGGCTTCAAATTAACCTAGAGGTTAAAGTAAGGTATTTTTAGAAAAGTTAAAATCTATACAATTTGAAAATTTAAAAATCTCAAAATTGTCATATTAAGAAGATTTTAGGTTTCCAACACCCCTTAACAACACCTTATTTATGGCTGAAGCTTTAAAAACTGAATGGAAGTAATGTGAATAAAATTATCAAAGGCATTAATTTTTAGAGCAGAAAATGCCGTGTGATTTTTATGTTGCTAGGAAGTTTATTTGGTACATTTCGGTTAGCTGCGGAGTAAATCTTGCCAAGAGAACACTTTTGGTGATGACAAATAAAATATTTACAAATCAGTGCCGGTTTATCCATTGGGCGCTTGGGGAGGGCGCTCAGAGACCCAGGGCCCGGATAAGCTGAACTTAAACAGATTTTCTCGTTATAAATTTCAATCCGCCAGTGCCAAGGGGGCCTGTAGACAGGGACATCTTAAGACCTCAACAATGTAGACCCCCCAACGACTCTTAAAAGTAGACAGTACACAGTCTACGTTGTCAAATACACTACTTACAAACAATAACCCGAAACAAATAAATGTGCATGATTTACAATCACACAAACCGGCTTGACCGATTGCCACCTTTTGACTGAATGAGTAATGATGGTATATAGTGGAAGGCCTAGGCCTGTACATGGACGAAGGTCATCACATATAGCCAGTTGACATATCGTCCGAAATGCCCAGTTTTTCGGAGAATACAACCGGAAATAATATTTGACCTTTGAAATTATTCTAATCATGATCTTAATCAGGTTGAGTCAAAAACGAGACGAGGTCCCCATTGAGACCGATGCCCTGGACTCGGGCCCAGTTTGCCCATGCCTTAAGACTTCTCTGTCTGTAGATCTTCTGCTTCCAGGGCCCGAAATGAGCTTAAATTGGCATTACCACAAATAAAAACTACTTGATGTTAATTGTTATAAATTTTACTACTAAAGGTTCCACGGAGAATGATGGGAAAAGGTTACAGTTGGCGATATTTTGTTTGAGGCCGAACACACACCATTTGGCGATTTATCACTTGCACCCGGCTAACAGAACATTACAATTATTATTCGATTATAAGAGTGTGAATACGAAACTTAACTTTAATGCTTAATATTTAATCTTTCATTATATAAGGAGAACCTCGTTTAAAGTAAAATTTTGAACAGTCATCACTTTTACTTAAAAACTGTGTTGTGAATTCTCCATCGAGTCAGATACACCCCACCACTCCCGCCTTATTCTCCTCTTCAAAAAGAACAGAGCAATTGTGTGTGTATGCGTTAGATAAAGAATATTTAGAACAAGCAATGTGTGTGTGAAATATAAATTTATATTATTATTCTTCAGCTCCACTTTTTTCTTCTTAAATTCACACATTTATGTGTTCTCAACCTCTCTATGAATTTTAAATCTTAATCAAATCAAATTTTACTTATCTCATGATGTTTAATTTTGAATTTAAAAACAAACACACGATTTCTATTTATTCTATTGTTTGATTAGTAGGAAGTGTCAGGTGCATTATATTACCTCATATAACTCATATAAAATAAATAGAAACCATATTTAGAAAAAAATAATAATTCAAATAATGCTCTTTTCCCTCAAAATATTTTACAAATAACCTGTTTTGAAATAGTTTTCTGTTATCTGGATACTTTTTTTTTTCGGAAACTTTGCTCTTGCTTTTAATTTGGTAACCCGAAAGTGTTTTAGTATCTGAATTTGATAATTGTTTGTTATGTATCCACAAAGCATTTTTAAAGGGGACATTTTATGTGTGATACGAATACCTTTTAAAGATTACCTTTATATTATTTTTTTAAAGCAAAACAATTGCGACAGCAATAAATAAATATAACCTTGCTCTTACATTTAATATGCTAATACGTCTTAATAAAATAAATATAATGAAATGAAAACAAGTTAATATTATTAAACTACTCACGGAAAAGAAAAATCACAGAAAAGAAAAAAGGAATTAAATTATTATTTTTGTGACAGTCACGAAAAGTAAAATACATTATGAATAAGGTAAATGCTAATAATTCTATATTTGTGTTTTTAAGAGCCACAATGAAGTTATGTTCATTTTTGGATCACATTCGAAGATTTATGATTATGAATGATTCATTAAGGACATTATAACTCATTTCAATTTCTAATTTAATTTTCGCAAGTCATTGTTTGTTATGAATATAAAAGTTTATTAAAACGACAGGAAATTATAGGTTGTAGTAATTTTGTTGGTGAAGTCATCTTTTTTTTTTTTTTTTTTTTTTTTTTTTTTTTACGATAGAATTGTTACGAGCTCGAGAGACTAGATCCTTTGAAAAATCTCATTTTATAGAGAACTGTGCTGGTTTTTGCTGAATGTGAGTTATTTGAGTGTTAAAAACGTCGAATTACAAAGCAACACGATAAATATTGGGTGCGGATCCTCGTAATTTTGAGCCCCGATCAAGAAATGAGTATGACAACTGAGCTGGCACCCCTTTCTACAAACTACCACACCCCGGAAGAACCGCGGGCTACAACAGATTTAACGTGCATCAATGATCACGGTCTTCAGTGTCACTAGGTCTCAGGCGCGGTAGCCGAAATGTATTGGTTCGATCTGGCGCCTTTTACGAGTTCGGCTTCCAGTACCGCAAAGACCCGTTGTAGGCAGCGATGCACGTTAAATCTGTCGAAGCTGAAACCCTCCTTCCGTTGGTGTGGTGTGGTAGTTAGGAGAGGGGTGTCAGCTCAGGTGTCTCCCTCACTTAAAACCCTGGTTCAAAATTACGTGGTCCGTTGCCAAAAGCCCTCATGTAGTTGAACAGTGTGACGTTAATATTCAATAATTAATCTGTCACTAGGTCTCGAACTCATGACATCCGGCACGACTATGACCACTATATTGCCGCGGCCACATTTACAATTTTTGGAGAGGAATGGAATCAGTGGCGCACACAAGAGGAGGGAGATCCGGGTCTGAACCCCCATAGCCCTTGATTTCCCCCCCATTAGTTATAATCCTATTTGTAGTACTTAAAATTATTTTATTTGTTATTACTAATTTTATTTATTAATTAATGCTAATTATTTATTCTAAATTTAAATTTTTACTGCTTTTTTTGTGCCCGAAAATCGACAAAATCAAAGTGCTGGGCGGTGTATTGGAGAAGGGAGGGTTTTCAACCCTGGGTCCCTACCGCTCTCTAAAAATTCTTGGTGCTCCACTGATGTGTATCAATATTTTTTTTCAACAGCACACTTAAACAATGGACTATTAAGGAAGTTGTATTGAATATCTTTCTTTTGCGTACCTATCAGATGAGGACATTGTAATTTGTTATTTCGTATGTACTTTATAAATGTTTAAAATTATCTATTAAGTTTTCTAAAAAAAAATTTTTTTTTAGTCCATAACGATTTTTTTTGAAAAAGCAAAATATTTTCCTTCTCTAACACAAAATTTGATTCCATAACGTGTTTTTTAAGAGCTGAACTTAAACAGAGATAGTATGTTTACTCAACAACATGCCTGGATGTGATAAAGAAGAGGAAAAAAAAAGAGCCTTTGGAATTTTTTTTATCTTCCTCATACCTTCGGAAGAGACCCCTTAAAATGGCCTTGAGAAAACTAGAAGAATAAGATCTATAAAGGTACATCTTTTTGTAACGTCCCCGTACCGCTACCGGTTAAACTGCCGGGCACCAGCTACTACCTCCGTTAACCCCGGGTGATTTTCTCGGCGAGTCTCTCCCCTGCTGTGGGCCAATGATTGACGTCCATGATCAAGCGCATGCGCAGATTACTTTTCTCCCCCACTTCAAGTCCGACTTGGCCTGCTTCGGAGTCTCGGGAATCAGGGGGAAAAGTCTGACAACACGCGTCCGTGGGTGAAGAAACAGCGTCCAGTGGAAGGAAAAGATTTTCATCCGCGCCGCCGCAAGTTCGAATTACCACGAAGCGGCGGTTCGCTTTGCGCTTAGATGAGTGTCTCTGAGTTGTCTTGCGAAGTTCTGAAAACAAGGAGAAAAAATAACTCTGAAGATCCAGCTGAAAAGAGAATTTTTTCCCATCCATTTATCCTCTAGAAAGAGAAAAAACACACAGAGAGGATCCCCTATCCACATGGAAGTGGTCCAGCGAGTTTAGCCAAAGGAATTTTAACAAGTAAAGCGTGCATTTTGTTGTTTATATTTTGTGGCTGCTTCGCACGAAGGAAAAGGATTATTCGTCCGCGTGTGTGTAATTTCGCTGGTGATTGTTGTCACCAGGGGATGGTATCGCGATGACCCGTGTC
Source organism: Trichonephila inaurata madagascariensis (assembly GCA_019973955.1). Classification (NCBI taxonomy): domain Eukaryota; kingdom Metazoa; phylum Arthropoda; class Arachnida; order Araneae; family Nephilidae; genus Trichonephila; species Trichonephila inaurata. The sequence goes on from BMAV01013258.1 coordinate 32,378, forward strand.
TCTGGTGAGGACCAGTCCCTCTACCATGGCCAGGACATTTAGAAACATCAGCCATCCTGATGGATCTGCAGAAAATTAAGATGACCCTGCTGCTTGGACTAGCAGCGTGCTTCCTATCCACCAACATGTGGGTGTCCGCCACAGGATCTTTCGAACTAGAGGTCCTAGGGATACAAAATACCAGGGGTGAGCTGGGCAACGGTAGTTGCTGTACCTTACCTGACATTCGCTTGGACAACGGTACTTGTGTTGGGCAGTGCAGGACCTTTTTCAGGCTGTGCCTCAAGGAGTATCAGACGGAAGTGAGTGATACAGGACCCTGTACTTTCGGGAATGTGTCCACCTCTGTAGTTGGAGGGAATTCGTTTTCAATGCATGCCAATCCTCATCACCATGTTGTGCTTAAGTTACCTTTCACATTCAGATGGACGGTAAGTACACTGATATCTTGCCTATTAAGTGTATGTTCAAAATAATCCTGTGCTTATCGTTTTGGAGTTCTTGTCATAAAATTATGGAAAATAGAATGTTATGGAATCCTTAACTTATTCGCTATTTAGGTTCTTGAGCACTGGCGTAGCTTATTTTGAGTGAGCCCCGTATCAAAACTCCTTCGGAGCCCTTTTAGAAAAGAAATCCCTTTTAGTGGTACAGATGTTGGGGCCCCTCTAACTTGGGGGGCCCGTATCATTGATACGGCGGATGCTACGCCCCTTTTCATGAGTATATTCAGTAATCAAAGTTTTCATAATTTGTTAACAATTTTACCCCTGGTTTTTAAACATGTTTTTTTTTAATACCGAACTTCATTATAAGTTTCTAGAAAAAGTTGAAGGGGTTAATATATATAATGAGTAATGAATGAATGTTTTAAAACTTTCCCCTATGTTATGAATCATTTAATGTTTTTCGTTTGTGTGATGTTAATTATTGATCTGTAAATAGCATGAAGAAAATTTGTGCATTCAATTTTTTTAAAATTAAATTTATTGACTTTTGTATCAAATAAACAGATTTTGAATTTCCTCTCTTTGCCATGTTTAAAAAGTTATCAGTGTAATAGAATTAATTTTTTGGGGGGTAATATAATTTTTTACATGAGAGATGACACTTCAAAATTTTTATAAAAACGTTGTATTCAGAATTGCAATATTTTTGATATATCTACTTTAAAAAAAACCAGATATTCTTTTTTAATCTATAAAAAAAAGAGAGATTAATCAATTTTTATAGAAGAAAAACGGTTCTGATATAGACTGTTAATTATTTGGCCGTTTACAAATGATCATTTTAATTATAATTTTAAATTCTTAGTACTGTACGCTGAAAAATTCATTTTTTTATCTTGAAGAAATGTTCTGACCCTGTACCTTCGCTCATGTGAATACCCCCAATTCTGATCCCAGTATTAAGATGGAAGCTCTGCGATTCAAGATTCGTAAAGCAAAAAGAAAAAAAAAGGGAAATATTAATAAATTAATTAATTCTCTAAAAAAGATATGTGCCAAAACTTGATCTGAAACCAGGGACGTAGCTACCGCCGTATCAATGATACGGAGCCCCCAACATGTGTGACTGGTTCCTATCTAAAAAAGGGGCCCGAAGGAATTTTGATACAGGGCCCGGTTAGAGCTAGCTACGCCAGTGTCTGAAACACTCGTTTACATCTTTAAGAATTTAACTGTGATACATCTGTAAACAATTAGCTCAATTTTTTTCATCCATTCTCTTATTAATAGAGAAAAAATTCCTTATATACCGATCTAATGACAGAGTTCAAAAAAAAAACCGTCATTGGTCATATTTTTTTTCTAGTTTTTTAATTTCCCCTGTTTTTTTCAACCCTTAATCGGATTTTTAAAAAGAACAAATGTTTTTTCAACATACCACACCTTTGTATATGAAGGAGAAAACAGCTTACCGGTTTTCGCAAAATGTGGGTAGCTATTGAATTGTGCCCTGATAGTGAGGATTTTTGTTTAAAACTTTTAATTTTGTTTTCTTTTTTTTGTTGATTTTGTGACTCACTCTAAAAATAGGACATTAAACCCCTTTATTTATGTCAGCTTTAAAAAACCAACAATAGTTTCTTTATTTAAATTTTTTGAAAAAGGGGGGGGAAAAAAAAGGTTCTTAAGGGAGATGGTCTTTTTCTGTTGTTAAGAAATAAAAATCGAATGTGGAATACTTAACCAGCTAGAAAAAAAATGTTCTATTTCCAGTATATATTTCCCGACTTAAAAAAAAAATTTTTACAAAATATATTTTATACTTTTTAAAAGTATTTTTAAATTTAAAAGAAAAAAATGGGATTTTGGGTGTTTAAGAAAAGTATATTTGTTGGGGAAAAATTATTTTTTTATTTAAAATATTTTGGAAAATTTTTAAATTTTTTATCAAAATATTTTGTTTTTCGGGGGTTTTTTTTGCCGTTTTGGAGGGTTTTAAAATAATTAAAGGGAAAAAAAAGTTAAAACCATGCCAAGTTGGGTTCCAAAAATTTTCTTATTTTTGGGCGGGAAAATTAAAAGCTTTATTTTGATTTTGGAAACTTTTCCCCAATTAAAACATTTTTTAAAAAGGTGGCAAACCCTTTTCGTTTGGCAAAAATGATTTTGGGGTAAAAAAGAGGGCTGCCCAAAAAGGTGAAAATTTTTTTAAAAACTAAAACCCTTGGGGGAATAAAAAACCAAATCGAAGTATTGTTTGAAAAATAAGAATACGTGTTTGCAATAAAGTGTACCAATAAAGTAAAATAAAGGCTAATAATGAGGTAAATTTGGGGGCCTTTGTTATAAATAAAATTAATGGTAAAATTTTAGAAAAGAAAAAACGCGTAAAGGCAAATGTTATTGACAGCGCTTATGAAAAAAATGTCAGTTTTAAAGAAGAATGATAAGGGGTTTTGGGTTTTTAATTTTAATAAAAAGGGAATAAAGGTTTTCTTCCTTTTTTAAATTTTAAAAAAGGGGGAAAAAACCCAAGCCCAAAGGGGAAAAGATTTTGGGATAGAAAAAACTGTCTCAGTATTAATAAAAATTTTGTGTGACTATAAAAATTTTTTTTTATTACCTTTTTTCCTTTTGAATAATTCCCCTAAATCGGAAAATTTTTCTTAAACACGATGGCATTTTCGGGATAGGGGAGTGGGGAAAAATTAAAAAATGCTTTCCCCAAAATGAACTGTTTAAAAAAAGGGGTGTATTGAAAAAGTAAGCCCCTTTTAAATATTTTAAGTGAAGTAAAAAAAAAAATTAAAAAACAAGGCATATTTTTTTTAAAAAAAGTGTCATGAGCTATAACAAAGCTTTTTTTGCAACGAAGCTAATTTGGAATCTTTTTTCGTCATTTATATATTTGTTCCTTTTTTCCTCCTTCCAAATTGAAAGTAAATTATACTTCGTTTTTGCCTTTTAGAAGACTAGTTATACTTTCCTTTAAGAAATTTCATCCAAAAAAGACAGGATATTTGTAACTATTTGTTTTATTGTATTCACGACGTTCGGGAAAATTATTTCCACCCAAAAACTACAATGGTTTGGGGAGTGAATGTTAACTCGCACCGTTCAAACTACTCGAGGGTTTTGGCGGCGGACCTCATTTTTAAAAAATTGTCAATGACGAAGGGAAAACACCTGAGCTGGCACCCCCCCCCTAACTACAACAAACCCCCATCAACGGGAGGACGCTTGAGTTCTCGACAGATTTAACGGGCATCGCACCCCTATACGGTGGGTCTTGGGGTTCCCCAGGCCCGGGAAATTTAAACACGCCCCTTTCCCTGAGTTCGTTACCCCCTTTACCACTAGGTCCGAACCACTCACCATGTTAGGGAAGGTTGATCATTAAATCTGTCGAGGCTCAATGTCCCCCCCCTTAAATTTGGGGTTTTTTGGTGAAATAAAGGGTTTTAAAATTCCCGGGGCGCTGTTTAATGGAGAACTTAAAAAATTTTGGGGGTTCCCCAAAGCCCCCCGATCTTTTAGAAACGATGTTTAACACTCCCCAAAAAATATTTACACACCATTAAAACCCACAAGTATGTGCAATTCTCTTTAAAACGATTTATTAATTTCACAAAACAGTTTTTTAACAAAAAAATTTGAACTAAAGTTTTTATAGATTTGGCTTTAAAAAGGGAAAAAATAATTTTTTTCTCCCCTTGCTTTAATTCTCTCACATTTTTCGATAAATTATTCGAGCGTTAAATTTTTCGTTATGTTTTTAAATTGTTTTTAAAGTATGTTATTTTGCACTTATAGTTTATGCAAAACGCATTTGCATTCCGCTAGTGTTATACACTTGACAAATGAAGTTAGATAACAGAAAAATTAGTGAAACAGAGGCGGAAAATCCTTTTACATTGAAAAAAATTTTTTCTTTCTTTTTTTGTTCCTCAATATTGATATAATAAAATTACAGTCGAGCCTCCGTATAACGAATCTCTATGTTGCGAATTTTTCTATATAGCGAACTTTTTCCTGGAACCAAGAACATTTCACGATTTTCTTCGTAAAATAACCTCCCAATAGCGAAGTCACTTTCTATGGAACGAAATTTTCTCTTGTGATATAATTTTTTTTCTACCTATTTTTGAATATTTCTGGACATATTGAGTTATTTTCTCTTTTAGCACATTTTATGCTGGTCATAAATATTTAACTGGTTTTATTAGGTGCCTAACTCATCGAGAACTGTAGAATTCTGAGCATTTCATCCAAGAAGAGCAACATTTAACCCCTATTGTCTAGTTCAGTAGAAACATCTTCGATATTCCCTTTCACCCTCAGTGGAGTCTCGTATCTTTGAAATAGTCTCCGTTCGTTTGTAGTATTGATCAGTCGTACTGGTATCTTCGTTTCTTGTAGCTCGAAAACGCAAGTGCTTGAGCATCAAAGAAAAAAACTTAATTCTTCAGGAAGTGGATAAAGGAGTCAAGAAACTTTTCCTGCAGTTTTTATTTCTTTTTTTTTATAGGTACGATATATAAAATATATATTAATTTACAAAAAAGTTTAAATAATTACATTTCTTTTAATATATAGTGTTTATGAATTTAAAGTTTATTTTATGTGGTTTATAAAGAAAATTGAAAGATGAACCTCTGTATAACGAATTTCCCATATAACGACCTTTTTTCGGGATTTAGCGATTTCGTTACATAGAGGTCCGACTGTATATTTAGGAAAATGCAGATTGATAAGTCAAAGTATGCATTATTTTGGAAAGTCATTAAATAAAATTAAATGGTCAATTCCTATTTATCACCTTAGGCAGTAATGTGTAACGTACTCTTTGATAAGAATCCGTTGAAACCATGAGAGCAGCAATTCGCGCGAAACTTAATAAATATCACATTGTTTATTTAGACATTTTATACGATTCTATCTGCTGTTGATAGTATTTAATTAAAAAATAAAGGCTAAAAAAATAGTAAAATTTCAAAAAAATGTCATTAAATTTAAAGTTTCATAAGTTTGAATTCATTAAAAACATTATGTTAACCAAGCCTTAAGAAGAATTTAAGATACCATTCTTTTTTTAATGAAATTAATATGCTCATAAATTAAAGAACAGTGAATTACATTTGTATAATTTAAAAAATATCATGAATTCTTTACAAAAATACTCAGATAAATAATAATTATCAGTAATTTAAACCATATTAAATCCTATAATTATTGAACGTTTTTTGTATATTTATGGAGAAAGAAAATTTCATTTGCACACACGTATCTTGTTAATTAAAACCTAACTTATTTTCAGTATCAGAAAAAGCTAAACTACAATTTTTTTCTTCTTCTTAATTAGCAATAATTTGTCAATGCCGGAACAAACGGAAACGAATGCTAATAGTATTCATATACCCACAAAATAATGCGGATATTTTCGTACTGGTTGTTGATTCTATTAATTTTTATTTTTCATCGGATTGAATTACAACTGTAACACATGTTCTGAAGCTGTTAAGATCTTCTTTCTAGCAGGTTTCCTTCAATAATTAGACGATGGTTTTTCTTTTTATCTTTTCCCTTTTTAATGAGGCTCAATTAGTGGAATTTTTATAGCTTGTTTGTTCTGTTGAAATCGTGAAGGATAGTAGTATGCCTTTTGATTATGCTGCCTACCTCATATGCATAATGTATCTTTTCATCTTGTGTTTTCCATTGATAAAAGAACTCGGAATGAATTCAGGTTTTTATCATCTTTTCTTTGCAGTCAGCTGTCAAAAGATAGGTTGTGTGAATGGTTTTAAAAATCATTTATGAAAACGAGATCAAAGATACCCGTAAAACATTCTGAAAACGTTCGAGAAAAACTGTTCTGAGTTATTTATATTCTTTATCACAATTAGCGTAACAAATACGTTTACGATTTGAAAAAAATGGCGGCTGTTTTTGATATTTTTTCTTATTTTCCTTCCTAAATTGAATGATTATTATTATTATTTATTTTTAGTTTTTGTTTACTGTTAGCGAACGAAAAGAACGTTTTACAGTGGAAAAGTAGTTATTTTAACGACAGATTTTTTTAATCCTCTGAAATTAACGATTGATATAAATTGATTCTGTCAGATATCAAATTTACCTATTTTAATTCTGAATTCTCTATTTAAATTATATTCCATTGTTAAAATGATCCCCCCCCCTTAAATGACCGAATTCCGTTTGATTGCTGAATGATATCGTATTATTTCATTTTGTATTCATGATCGATTTGTCAACTCTTTTGTTTTAGGGTTTGACGTTTGATTGTTGCAAATATTACTTTTGGATTCTTTGAAACCTGAAATTTAAAAAAAAAACTGTTTAATCAAAGCTTTTTGTGTATTGTTTAATATATTTTTATTGATAGAAGTGACAGTATTTATAAGATAAGATTTCAGCGCAGTTGAAAGCTGTATAATTTTTATACTGTTAGTTTTTATTTTTACGTGTAGAATTTCGTGTTTCGTTTGAATAAAAATTGTAATGACATTCATTCTGACGGCTGAACCAGAAAAAAGCCTTTGTTTTCATCGTTGTCATTCTCCTTTTCAGTTTCTGAACAAAAAGAAAATAGAAAGTTACCACGATATATTAGTTGCAGAAAATTTTTCTGGGTTCTTAAATAAAGAATATATAAATCTAAAAATAGACGATATACATTATTAATTTTTAATTTATTGATCAGAATTTTTCGGTGTTAGTAATTAATATTAGAATTATTTTATGATTTTTGAAGTATTCTGACATTGTGAGGATATGTGCTGTTATACGAACATTGATTTAAAACATTTTTTTTTCTTCTGTTTTTGTATTTGTCAATATCAGTTTTTCGTCAATAAATGCAGAAGATTGTTTTTCACAATAATATGTAATAATATTACACAATAACAAAAATTCCGAAAACGACAGAATATTTTTATTAATTTCTCTCTTATCTTGGTACAATCTAAAACCAGCTGTCTTAAGATCATAATCTGTCGAGACTTAAAGCCCTCACGTTTGAATGGTATGGAAGATTGGAAAGTAGGATTCCAGCTCCGGGTGTCATCCTCGTCGCAATGATTCAAAATTACGATATCCGACGCCAATAGTCTTCATGTTGCTTCGATTGATTGTTTATTGACGTCACATTCGAAAGCTACGCAAAGACTATATTGGTGACGAATTCTTCAATTTGAACCACGGTCAAATGACGAGAACGATATCCGAGCGGTCATCCTCTTTCAAATTTCTACACCAGACAACATGGAGAGAATCTTACAACAGATTTAACATGCATCACACATACATACATCCCTCTAAACCAGTGGTTCCCAAACTTTTTTAACCCATGGACCCCTTCTTATAGTCAAAATTTGCCCACGGACCCCTTTTTAAAGTCTAAACTTTTCCAAGTGAAAAAGCATAGTATGCATAGTAAATGCATAGTATAAAAATTACAAATAAAAAAACATTTTTTTGTTTTGTTGAAAATTATTTATTACAATTATAACTTTTGTTTAAAATAAAATTTTAAAAAAAATTAATGACTTAAATGAATTTGATGAGATGTTATGAGAGTGTATTTATGTCCGTCTATATGTTTGTGAGTAGCAACCGCAAATCTCCACGAGCACTAGTTTTCAATCGGTTTCTTTTGTGTTTTGTGTGTGTGTGTGTGTGTGTGTGTGTGATGAGGCTTTTTACGGTACTGTGAATCCACGTTCTACTAAATTGAAAGATGGGAAAGTAGTTAACAGCTTTTGTAAAATAACCCATACTACAGGATATCAATTTGAGATCTGTTTTCGTAACCAGAATGTGTGGTATCCTTGTTCAAACATTGGTTTAAGTCCCTGATTTTTGTGGATATTTCAATAAGATACCCCTGTATTAGTATGGATTCATCTGTGTTTGGGATCTGAGTTAGACGACGTGCAAAAAGGGTTCAACACCCAGCCGGAAATATCCAAGTGAATTATTGTTATTTATTTAAATTTCCATAAAAATAAAAATGAATCAAAATTTTTGCGCAAAAACCTTTCGCGGACTCCTTGACGTTGTTCAGGGACCCCCAAATCAATTTTAATTTTCCACGTGCTTCCTGAACAATATCGAGAACCCCTGGGATTCATAGGGACCACTTTGGGAACCACTGCTCTAAACAACGGGTCTTTGTGTTGTCTCGATTGATTGAATATTAACGTCGCACTGTTCAGCTACATGAGGGCTTTTGGCGACGGACCACGTAATTTTGAACCATGGTCAAGTGACGTGGACGACACCTGAGCTGGCACCTCTCCTAACTAACACAACACACCAACGGGAGGACGTTTCAGCTCTACAGATTTAACGTGATCCGCTTTAGCACAACGGCAGGGTCTTTAGTGGTACTGGGTAACTCGTGACAAGGCAAGTCTACGATCCGATACAATACCACTCGGCTACGCGGCCTGTAGTGTTATTCGAAGTCCTTCGAATATTTAAATTGATCGATAAATCTCATTTCTGAGAGATGAGATTGAATTTCTGTATACAAAAATGTTAGTTTCATATTTCGTCTCATGTTTCGTATGGTTATATTTTTCTATATTTCTATACTTTAAGGTGTTAAAAATATTTTAAAAAATTTAAAATGTGCAGTTTCTTAAGCGAAAACAACCTTAAAGTAATTTTTCATATAGCATTAGTATAAAAAAAAATAAGTCTAGAGTTATCTAGTGTTTGAGATGCATTACTAGATGATAGTTGGTTGACGATATTTTGATGATAATTCCTACAACCTTAGGAAATGTTAAGTGTGAAGGATAAGATGTTTTTGTAGAGTGAGCCTCAACCTCGCCACTTTTCTGTTTAAAATTGAACAGTCTGTTACTAAAGTTACACAAAATATTGTTTTCCACTAAAATAAATAAATAAATATTTTAATTAATATTTTTTAATAATTTTCTTAAAATTGATACATTAAAAAGTCACAATTGCAAATATAATTTTTTCTTTTTGGCAAATTTCTATTGTATTACGATTTTAGAGAATTTTAATGAAGAAAAAAAAAATAATATTATAACTCCGATGGGGATGAATGAATGAATAATGCTACAGATATAGTTTCGTAGTAAAATGTTTGTTGAAATCTAGTAAAATTGCGTTATATATATTTTTTTAAAAAATAATTTTCATAAAAAACGATACTTGTTTTGATTTTTTAAAAATATTTTGATCCAGTTAAAATTTACTTTTGAATCAAGCGAAATAGTAAATATTTTTACCAATTTTTTATCATAATAATTTCGAATGCAACGATTATAATCCACGAATTGCTGTGAGATTTTCTGAATCAACATTTATTCATTTATTATTTTGATCCATTCCTTTTTTTTTTATTCACTTTCTCTTTCAAACATAAAATTATTTGTTCATTTTCACACATTTGAAAACGATAATATTAAAAAATAACCAAATACCTAAAAATGCAGTGAAGTAATGTTTATCTAAAAACAAGAACTCTTTCGGTTTCACGGCGATTGAAGTAAACATTTATTTTCAAATGCCTTAAAACTCTTTTCTCAATGTTATCTTTCTAAATAATATGATTTCTTTTATACTTTTTTCTATCCTTAAAATAAACAATTTTATTTCCCAAGATGATTTGATATGTAAATTACATATAGCTGGCTTTGTTTAAAAAAAAATTAGCTTGTGCCGCATAATTTTAGACGTTTAACATTTCAATTAACATTCCATCATTCCGACTCTAAAACACATTTAACATTTTCTCAAGAAAAATTATTGTAATTTGTTCAATATTTGTAATTCAATATTTAACGAAATTTTCTTATATTTTATGAAGCTTTTGATTCCATTTTCTTTTTCAATTCTTACTATAAGTTCACACTCTCCCTATATATATATATATATATATATATATATATATATATATATATATATATACCTTGTTCAAATTTTCAATTGTTAGAAAATACTTTTTATTCATCCACTCAAGCTCAAATACAATTTTTTAAAATTGTAGTGGATGACACTTGATGTTAATACAGTTTTTTTCAAATATTTTAATTCATTAATTAAATTAAAAAATGAATTAACAGCAGCAAACAAAAATAATAGTTCAACACTAAATATAAAAAGGAAAATCACTTATTGTGTTCCTGTAGCGCGATGGATAGCGCGTTGGACTTATGATCCAAAGGTCGTGGGTTCGAATCCCACCCGGGGATGAACTAATTTTTAAGAATGTAATTTCTTTCTACCATGCTATTTTATTCGAATAATTAAATTTAATTTCCGAACAAATATATTAACAAAAACAAAAATAATAATCCAACTCCATTTATAGAAAGGAAAATAGAAAATCGCTTTCTATTTTGCCACTTAATATGATGATTTTGTCATATGTATATAATATTTATGTCAATTGTTACTATTTAATAAAAAGTAACTAAAATAAAAAATTTCTTTGTTGAACTAAGTAGGAATTGACTTTAAAAAAATTATATATTACTGGTTAAATTATAAATTGTGTTGAAAAAGAATCATTTCTCTTACCATCTTCTAGTTAATTATTAAATTTCATAATTATTGCTTAATAGTTTTTGATGTAATGTTATAAACTGTCATTTTAAATAATTTTGGCATAAATTTATTAAAAAAAAAATTATTTAGATTGTGTAGTTAAAAGTGGATTAAAGAATGGCTTATAAAATTTTATTAGACTGTGAATCTTTATACAATTCTGCATGTCTCAAATTGAAATTCTTTTTATTTGTAATGTTAGTTACAGAAATTTGATATTTAAATTTTTTGTTTTAATTAATTATTTTAAAATAGTGTTCTTAAAAGTGTTTAAAATAGTGTTCTTATGATATTTATGTGTTGTATTTTTCTTTTTTTTTAGTTTATAGAAATAAATTCTAATTACATTTGCGTTAAAAAATTTTTTTAATTTTATCTAGTAATGAAAAAATATATCGTATTTCGTTCTTTTTTTCTGAAGTTTTTCTTTAAGAAACTCATTTAAAAATTTTTAAAAAGTTGGGGAAAGAAATCGAAAGTAAAATAGAATTAAAAAATTAAATAAAAAGCTACTGAATTAGTAAGTCAAATGAAAAATGAACACAATCGTTAATTCGCGTCTAAAAATATTACTTTTTCCCTAAAGGTGATATAGTACTTTTAATGTGTAATTGTAAGTTTAAATTTTATCCCTATTTAACATTTTCATAGGTAAAATGTATCTATACGGGATGAATTTGTTATTTTATTACATAATTTTGCTCAGTTTTTTCTGTAACGTTGGTCTGTAAATTAATTCTGAAACAAAAACTTGCATGAGTTAAGATTTGGAGAACATGGTGGCCATGACATTCGAGAGGGGTGAATAATTATCTCGTCAAGTGGTCTTCGTCAAGAAAAAATCGCTAGATTTAGATTTTAAATAAAAACACCTCTCTTTATTGTGTGTTCTGCATATACGCAGTTAGCTTAAAATTCAAACCATTTGGAGACTTTTTAATTCTATTTAAAACCCATTACAGAATTACTATTGATGTTTGTTTTTTACTGAAGTATGTTTGTTTTGCAATTAGGAGCTTTTTTTATATTGCGATGTTATTACTATTATTTCCTAGTATTTTAGACTGATTATTTCGTTTTATAAATTCTGATTTTCAATATTCATGTTGCATGTTAGTGAGGACAGTCCTTCTTTTATAGGTTCTGTCCTTCCATGAACATATTTCAGCTGCAAAAGTTAATTTTATTTTCAACGATTTTGTCCTTCAATAAAAATCAATTCGAAGAAAAATTTATTTCCCTTTAATAATAATAAGAAAATTGTCAAAATTCCGGGCATAACGGAAAAGTTTTCCAAAGAAAGGAAGAATTTTAACCAAACATGTTTCCAATATTTCGAAGAATGGTTTGAAACAAATATAACAGGAAATAACAGTTTTCAGCGGTGTTTTTTGACTTAAAGTAAATTGGGCAGACATAGAAAACTGTGTTGATACTTTGGCCGTAGTACTTATCGTAAAGTTCAATATGAAGGATATTACTTGCTTCTAAATTTTCCATACTTAAAAATGAGATAGGGACAAAAAAAATCCTTCAATGGGAAAAATATTTGTTTGAGTAAATGATTAAAAGGGATGCAAGTGTAATTAGTGTATTTTTGTTTGGATTTATAAAAGGTTTCGCTTATTTACGTTGTAATTTTTTTGTAATTGTATCGCCCCCCTTTTCATTGTAAACAAGTAATAAAAAGTTGTTTTTTTTAAAATTGAACTAGTATTGATTTTAAAAATGATTATTTTTTTTTATAAAGGTGGAACGAATTTCCATGCAAACTGTGAAAAAAATGACAAAAAAAGAATGTGGTTTAAGTGTTTTAAAATTGTGCAAGCAATCAAAATAATAATTCTTTTTAAAAAATGTATAGTTATTACAATTTTCTCTTTTTATACAAACGTAACCCATTACAAGTAATAAAAAAAATTAAGTCAATTCCTGGTCAACAAAGAAAGTTTTTTAATATAGTTATTTTTAATTAAATAGTTACAATTAATATAAATATCTATATACATATGACAGAATCAATATTAAGTGACAAAATAGAAAGCGATTTTCCTTGTAATTTTCCATTTCCTTTCTGTGTAGGGTATTGGACTATTTATTTTATTTTTTTTTGTTACTTTTTATTCATTCATTAAATTTAATTTTTCTAATAAAATAGTATAGTAAAAGGAAATTACATTCTCAGAAATTAGGCCATCCCAGGTGGGATTCTAACCCACGACCTTTGGATTAAAAGTCCAACGCGACCCATTGCGGCACAGAAACACAACGAACGATTTTTCTTTCTATATATGGTGTTGGACTATTATTTTTGTTTGTTACTATTTATTCATTTTTTTAAATTTAATTAATTAATTAATATTTGAAAAAAACTGTACTAACATCAAGTGTCATCCATTACAAGCTTTAAAAAAATGTATTTGAACTTAAATGGATGAATAAAAAGTATTTTATTAACGTTGAAAATTTGAACAAGATATATATATATATATTCAACGTTAATAAAATACTTTTTATTCATCCATTTAAGTTCAAATACATTTTTTTAAAGCTTGTAATGGATGACACTTGATGTTAGTACAGTTTTTTGTAGAGAATAAGACTATATATATATATAGCCTTATTCTCTACAAACAAGAGGTAAACTTCCAACAATCACATTCGAAAAACACATAGACAGCAGGAAAATGACACAATGAAGGACACATGAGCAACCGAAATTAAAATTATAAAATGGATGCTGCAGTATTATTATAAACATTGCTGATTTAAGACAGCTAATATATAAGATAATTTATATAAAAGTGGGGTTGAACATGTTTTTGGCCATTCAACCCCTTCCCCCTTTATGTAAATAATACTGAGCAAAAACCTATTGAAAGAAATGGATATGAATATCTAAATCCATTACAATATAGAGGTAACTTACCTAAAAATTGCACTTAAAAATGCAAATACCGTGCTAAATCTGAGTGCAGTAAATAAGTTATTGCCAGATTCTGGACCCATATATATATATATGTGTGTGTGTGTAAATAAATATATATAGGGAGAGGGTGAACTAATAGAAGGAATTGAAAAAATTGGTTTCCTTATTAAATCAGAAACTTATTCGATTTTTTTTAAAACCCTGAGACGGAATGAGAAAAAAATTCAAAGAGAAATCGCTTAATAGCAGCGTTCAATTAAGAAACGCCCCCTTTCCTCCAACACTCAAATTCACCTCGTGACACCATAGCAGCTAAGTTGGTGATTGAGCGTCCATTCAAATCCTTTTCGCAACACAATATAACTAATGGCAAGAAAATTAATTTCGTATTATTACTTATTCATATATAAGTCACAGTTGGATACCTTAAATAGAAGTGGAGGAAACAATAGACGGGGGGACATCTGCAGCATTGACAGTTCCATCAGTTTGAAGCAACAGTATTTGCTTATCCCAGCGCAAGGGAACGTTTCTGTGCTTGTTTTAGCAACTTCGTTTTTAACAATCTCTTGTAATTGTTTTAGCACCGAGTAGTCAGGATTTATTAACTTTTTTTTTGAAGCGTCAACAGAGGGAGTGATGACCTTGAGATAGAGAGTGTCTTGAATTCCTCTAAGATATTTTTCTTTAAAAAAAGAAAAGGGTTTCCAGTACCGTATTTTTTTATAAGAAAGTGTTATCAATTTGTAATAAAAGAATTACATTGTAGACTAGAACTGAATGAATATGCTCTATTAATAATTGTTGTAAATAATTGCAGTAAATTTATGAAGCAATCCCATTTTAGAGTCTTGATCCTTTGATCTAAACATGCTTATCTTGTAAAAATTGTGGACAGAATGTCATTTCATATAAATTCAGAAATGTACAGAAAACAATATTTTTCATAAGTATTTATTTAGCTTGTCATGTAAGATAATAGTTAAATTTTTTAAAAAAAAAACTGCAATCAATTTATTTAATGTATTACTTAATAAATGTACTTTTTCTTTATATCATTCTCTTATGTTCCCCTTTTTTTCTCCTTTTTTTTAAAAAAAAGAAAAAAAAGAAAGAAAAGCTTATACTGTTAATAGGACGCATAATATAATTTTATACATGCTGCTTGTAACCTTATAATTGTGATATAAATATTGCTAACTGTAAAAAGTTGCTAAATATGACTTGAAAGTAAGAGAAAATGTTCTTAAAGTGAAATACTACGTAAAAAAGTATATAAGAAATTTTTATTAAAAAATTATCAATATTCTTATCGTAGTAAGACAAAAAGTCAACGCAAAGATTCTAGAATGAAAATGATTGCCAAGAAGAACTAATTATTGTTGACTTTGATAATCTTGACCCAGTGGCGTACACAAGATGGTTTGGGGATTTAACCTCCCCCGTGGACCAAAAGATTTTTAATTTTTTATCATAAAGATTGCGTCTTGGCGTTTTCGTCTACGTTTTTTTTTTTTAAATATAACCCTCCGCTACCTATGCGTTACTCAAACAAAAATCTACTTGAAGTAAAGTTTTAACATTTATTATAATTGAATGCATAGCACCTCGCGTAATTTTCTCTCTCTCTCTCTTCCACGATATTTAGCTAGTAAAGACCCGCCGTGTAGAGAAGATAATGAGTGTTAAAACTATTGAAGTTCAAAGTCCTCATGTGTGTTGGCATGGTGCCGAAGTTTGGTGAATGGATGTCAGGTGTCATCCTTGTCACTTGACCATGGTTCAAAATTACGTATTGTGTCACTAATAATCACCCACGTATTGATTTGAAGCACGACATAAATAAATAAATCCACGATTTTGATCTACCTTTCCTTTGCGAAGTTTCCATTTATAGAGCATTTTTATTGCTCAGTTTTTTTTTTAAACAAAAAATTCTGTGAAATACCACTCTTCTGTGAATCACGTGAACGAATCAACAGTATTTCTTAAGTAGCTTACATTTGTTTAAGAAAAGAGCTACAGTTCCGTCGGTGCACGGTTCCGCTTAAAAATTTTAATGTCGTCAACTAACATTTGCAGAAGGTAATGTAGAAGGGTTGAAAAAAAGAATGGAATGCAGATTCTCATTCCTTCTCATGATAAATTAACGGTTGTGTAACAGTATATCCTACTGACGTATGAGTGAGGTGGAGAGTCTTGGAAAAAAAATTCCCTTAAGAGTTTTCTTTTCTTCTTTTCATTAGGTTCAACAGAGTTAAGTATAACTTAAACCTTTACGGAATAGTTTTGTTTTTCAGTATAATATAATACCGTATTCCGTTCGGGGCTATGGTAGCTTGATGATACGGACGCTTGTATAAGGAGTACTTTACACAAGATTCTCCAATTAAGTTTCTTAGTTTGCTTATGGCATATTGTGCAATTTTTAAGAAGTACCATTCAGATATTACCCTTGTCAGTTTAATTCGAAATTATTTGTAGAACTCTCGTGTGACATTGTAAGGATCTCGCCTCCACGCCTAGAGATGTGGGCGAAAGGGAAAGAAGACTAGCCATGTTCAAAATCATTTAGTTTATTTTGAAACACAAACAGCAACACAAGTTCGATCAATCAAAACTAAGATGCATCCAATTTAAGCAATATGAAGACAGCTAACGAGGTACGCGAGGTTTGAGAAGACTAATTACCAAGAACACCTACCGTAAAATCCGACGTATAACGCGCATCTATACTTTCAAGCTGCATTTTTTGATTTTTAGGTATATTCGCCATATAACGCGCACCACTTTTTTTACGAAGGAGCCTGAAATGTACGTGTGAAATTCTATTATGTTTTGAAGTCTTTAATTGAAGGTATTATATATACGCTGGGGGAGGGGGCACTGGGAAACTGGGTTTTATAAAAACCCTCCGTCCCATATCGAATGTGTCAGAGTCCTGGAGAGTTGTGTAAGTAATTAAAAAGTCCATTAAGTTTTAGTAATTCAGTGATTGACGCAAGCGTCTGAAGTAGCAGACAGTGATTGAAGGTATTATAGATTTTTAAAATAGTATACTTCTACAATTACAACCCTTTAAATTCATTAGGCATGTCGTTTCTTTTAAATAAACAATGTTTCGATCTATGTAGAAGTCTATTTTTTTATGCTCAACTCTTTCTTTACTTTTGAAGCTATCATTTTTATACCCGGCGTATAACGCGCACCCTTAAATTTCGAACTTATTTTTTGTGTTAAAATGCGCGTTATACGCTGGATTTTACGGTACTTCAATTCAAGTACGCTGCCTTCCTAGCTATCTAATCTATATTCAATCTCCAATGACAAATCGTCATCCTGAATTATTACAATTATCAAATACTAAATATCTGTGTTACACTTTAAATTTGATTAATTACTGCTCCACTAGCAGCCTATCTCATCTCTCTCTTTCTAACTTGAAAGCCCAGACTTTATATAGTAATCTTAATTTGCATGTTCAGGTTCTCTTCTTCGGAGGAAGCGTTGCAATAAAATAGTTTTTAAGGACCAAAAATTCCCCAAGAGGATTGTCAGTGAAAAGGTCACGGATAGAGCTGTCACAACATTAATTAAACGGACACTATCAATCTGTATGGATAAATAAAGGTTTCTTCTGCGAAACTTAATTCTTTCTGAAACATTTTGAATCACTAATTTATTTAGAGAAGAATAAATCCGTGCATTATACATATTAAACTGTTGTCATTTTGTATGTTAATCTTATTTACAATATAAAATTGGATACAAACTAAAGGTCATTCGCCAATAGCTTAGTGTTTCAAAACGTAACGTTCATATAAAGCAAGCAAACAATTAATTATAACTTGATACTCCAAAATAATATTTTAATGTTCTTTCTAAGTAGTATACATTGGCAAAACTCCAAGAAGAAAAGTTTATCGTAAAATCCAGCGTACAACATGTACCGCCGTATAACGCGCAAACTACAGCTTTTTACATTTATTAAGTATGCCATTTATTTTAAATAAATAATCTTTCGAAAAACGTAGATGTCTAATTTTTTTTAAGGTAATCTTTTTTTTGTTGTTTGTTTGTTTTCAAAGCTATATCGTTTTTATACCCGGCGTATAACGCGCACCCATAAATTCCGATCTTACTTTTTATGTTAAAAATACGCGTTATATACGCCGAATTTTACGGTACCTAAAAACTTACCATATTTATGCAGTCAAATACAGATTATTTTCGAAAAGATAGCATTATTCCCCAAATCAATTTTTTTTTCATTTACAGTTTGATATTTAAATTTGAATTGGATCATACATTCCATTGAAATCCTTCAGAGAGAGTAGTTTCGGAACGATTCAAAGCATTTTCATACACATCACAGTAATAAACTTAAGTTACTATTATGGCCACTTCTGGAGAGGTAAGTAATTCAAATAAATAACGTTGAAATCTTTAAAAAAAGAATTTATAAAAAAGAATCCCATTACCATGCACGTAATATATGTCGAAAAGAGATTATTTCTTTCCTTTTAAATAATTCTTTTTTTAATTGCGTATTTTTATCTATCGTGGAACGCGTGATTGGAAATTCGAAACAATCTCACCCAAACCAGTAGATAACTGAAAACGTGTGATGGGAAAGGAAAAAAAAAGTCTTATATCGATAATAAATCAAAGAGGAATATTAATCACATCAATTCCCGATGCTGGAGTAAAAAAAAATTAATCTTTTGATACAATGTTTCTTCTGCGTGTCACGCGAATCATATTAGACAGATACACCAAATATCATTTTATGCCACAATCCTTCGCGGGTTGGGGAAAATCGTCGCTGTAAATCAATGAAGTCGACTGGCAGGATGCAATTTAAATCTTCTGGTAGCACCGTCAAAGATCCAGACGTCCACTGGAAGAACAAAGAAAAGTAGAAGGAGAAAGGAGTTTAGTCGAAGAAAAGTAAGAATAAAAAAGTGGTATATAGAAAAGAAAAATTCCATCACGGCCCGGCTTTGTGTAATTATAGCCATTGGGGCCAGTACCAAGATTTATGGCATTTCATCCCGAAGTTGCGAAACATGACTGCGGGTGATTAAAATACCTCGTAGGCTCTTATTTATTTTCAAAAGGCATCTTCTGAAAAACTTAAAATATTTTTTCCCCCTACTTTCATTCTGATTTCTCTGGATTGTGATCACTGACAGTTCAGCCGAACACTGTTGTTGGAACATGTTGTTGTACAATTCTCTATGCTTTTGTTGTGTTTTTGTCTCTAAGTGGCCAATTTGGCTTTGAAATTACATTTAATTGATTGGCGATTATTAACTTTTTTTTGTGGTGTAAAAAAGAAATATAATGATGGAATTTTTGATGCATTGCGACGTGGGTTGTAAGAATTACCGATTTTCGCCTAGCCTCTTATTTAATCTTTGATTTATAAAGATAAGGAGATATTAATACTGCTCCAAAAAATATCGATATTTTGTTAAATGCGTGAAGATATTTCGTGTGTAGATCTAAATGTCAATATATCTTTAGATGAAGATTTTTTTGTACTTAGCATAGAGTTCAATGTTCGGGTATTATAATATATATTCCGGGGGTTGGTTTATTGCGTAACAGGAGGACTTGGCATATATTTATGAGTTAAACGTAAAAACATTTATGTTAATACACTTACCGTAAAATCCGGCGTATAATGCGCACTTTTAACACAAAAAATTAGATCGAAATTTACGGGTGCGCGTTATACGCCAGGTATAAAAATGAAACCTTTAAAAAAAAAGGATCAATGTAGAAAAAAATTTGGCTTCTACCAGTGGCGTAACTGAGAACATTTGTGTCCGCCTGCAAAGTCAGGTTTTGGGCCCCCAAGTTGGATTTTACCAAGGGGTATTTTACTTGGTGGCAGTCAGGCTTTGGGCCCCCTAGAACTCTAGAACCCTCACGATGCGGGGGTGGACATTACGCCACTGGCTTCTACATATGTCAAAATACTGTTATTTAAAAGAAATGACATTCTCTATGAACTTAAAAGGTTGTAGTTCTAGGTGTAGACTATTTTTTTCAAAAACCTAGGATTATACCTCGAATAAATAACTCCAAAACACAAGAGCATTGCACATATACATTTAGGTTTCTTTGTAAAAAAGGGGGTGCGCATTATACGGCGAATATATCTAAAAACTAATAATTGCAGCTTGAAAAGTGCAATATAGGTGCGCGTTATTCGTCGGATTTTACGGTAAATATTTTATAGCTTATTTGTAAACATTTTTATTTTTCTCTGGTTGTATACAATTTTTCGAAACATTTTTAAAAGTACTTCTGCCACATTAAATTATTACAATCTTGACGTTCTAATATGTCAATTTGACTTCATTATTTTCACTGTTTTCAATCCTAAAAGATATATTTTAGGAATGACTATATTTCATCAGTCAATGACTAATAATAATGCAATGAGTTGTTAAATTTTTTAAAAAAATGACGAGAAAATGTTTAAGCTCAATTATATTTCAAATGTTCGCATACAGAAAACGTTTTTCAATTTTATTGAAAAAGATGCAAATAACTCGAATTTCAGACGAGTATAGATCTACTGAAAATTCGCATTTTAATTTTAAATTTCTTACTTTTATTTTATTTATAATGCTGTCGCTTTTAAATAGTGTGCTTTATGTTTTAATTTCACTTGTCCGCTATGAAAAAAAACCCGTTTGGAAATGAGCCAAATTCATGACGGTCACATGATAAATATAATCACGTGTTTTCCATTTAATTCAAAGCTAACAAAATACTTCTTTTTGTTATTGGTCTTTTAAAATCCAGATACAATTTTAGATTTAATAATTGAATAAAGATGTCAAAAATTAAGATTTTTCAAAGGGTTTTTAAAAATTTAAAACAAGAAATCTTACATTATTCGGGTATTTTTATATCAAATGGTTCTTATACTGCGTGTCTTATTATTGTTAACAAATTTGTATTTTTTTAAGAAAAATTTCTGCAGAAAGTAATGGATGGCAACAGATAAGCACACAAACTAATTGGCTGGAAACTCGGCATTGCATTTATCGTGTGACGTCACACGAATTTAGCCTAATGGATTAAAATTTTTAAATTGCATTTTTATGTACGTGCTTCCAAACTCATACATTTTGTTAAAATGTATTTTTGAAGTTTAATAATCCTATTTTTTTTATCTAATCTCATCCAAAAAATTACATATTTTTGCCAAATTGACATTTGTTTTCTATATACCATACTTTATTCATATTTTGTGTATGAAAATTTAGAGAAAAAAGTAATAAATTGCTTTCGAATTCTTGAATTACTGAAATAACATGCTAATAATAGAAACATTCATTCTTAACTAAAATGAAAGAAAAAGAATAGAGATATAGATAGATCTTCAAATATGTTAGATAAATGATGGATTTTTTTAACTAGAGTTGCAACTAGAAGGAAAACAGCTACTGAAGATGGACCTTTTAATTTTGAATCGAAGAAAAATTCTATATGGAAATTGCATGAATTCCGATACCTAACAAAAAAATGTTTGATAAATTTCTATTCTGATTCAAAGAAAGTAGACTATACCAATAAATGCATTTTAAGAGTATTTCACCGAAAATATTGTTTTATTATCCTGTCTTCACAAAATAATTTTTTTCTGGATGAAGTTATTTATACTTCTTCTGCACCAAATTTATGTTATTATTATTATTCTGCCCGTTAATTAATGAAATATTGCCTCAAGTTCGGTTTCTTAAATACAGTTATCATTATGCCTTTCTTTTTATTCATATATGAATAAAATATTTTATCACGAAAACTAATAAGGACATTTTACTTTTGTTTGTAATAGTAGCTACTGAATTTCGATTAAATATTCGATTTTCGATTCGAAAATTCGATTCCCCTCGCTAAAATGGATATGTATCAGCCATGGAATGTTTATCTTGAAGTTAATATTTTGCATCATTTTACGTAAAAGTGTGTTCTATAATTCGTAGTAATTTCATGGAACATTTTCTCCAAACTATTGAGCTGGTAAATTCTTAAAATAGATATTGTGTTAAGTAAAGAAAACTGTGTGTGATTTCTTCAAACAAATTTATATAAAAAAAATTAGAACTATAAAAAAAATAATATAAGTATTCGAAAAACAAATATTATCTGAGAGTTAAGATTTTGGCTGGGGCGAGCTGACGCTGTAATTGCTTTGCACTTTCAACTATGGAGGTAAAAATCGAAAAGAAAAGAAAGAAAACCCTTTATATATATATATATATATATAAATCTTAGCCAGTAGACGTGTGAATGTTATGTTCTTCATTCGGGCGTGCCTCCTATTTGCTCAGGTGGTGAGAATTAGAACGCTTGTTTTTTTCTCTTTAAATAAAAAGACAAGAAAAGAAATGTATGAGATCGTCTGCCGTTTTATTTGCACTTAGAACTCTCTAAATTCAATCGTTCGATTGTTGCTGTGGTATCTTTACACTCACTTAACTTGTCGGTACAATAACTTGTCAGATTTCATTTGATAACCTGAAGAGAAATGTTTATTTTCATTTTTACTTCGTTAAAAGTTGCAACTAAACTGATCCTAGCATCCACATGCGCAGCGTGAAGAGGAAGTAGTAGTTTTTTCCCCTTGTCTTTTCGATGTCATTTCTTTTGTTTGTTGTTTAATTTGCACTGGAAATTAATTTCGGTTTGAACCAAATGGTTTTCCTCAATGAAATTTAGAGTAAATACTGTTTGATATATACTTTTGAAAAGCAGCTGACGCCATGAGCAGGTGGTGTCTTTAATGCATGATTTATTTCATATTTACATCATTCTTTAAATTATAAATGCTAAGCCATATTGTTCAATTGATTCGAAGTTCCAAAAACAAAACTGCCCCAGTGTAATGGATGAGCTGTCCCATCCATTAGTGTATGAGGGTCAGAAGGAAGATTAGCCATAGTCAAAACAAACTCTATTTATTAACATTTCTCAACAACGTAACAAATATCAACAACCCAAGTTAAGAAATACACCAGTAGTTAAATATGGGAGCAATAGCGAAGTAGACGAGATACTAGAAGATTTAATTATAAATTGGATCACTTACTCTTAGCACGTCCAGGCAATACACCTTCTAATATTTGAAGATAATTTCCAAGTGAATATAATTCAAACCAACCGAAATCAATTTAATAACTAATTGACCAAATCGTCAATCTTAATAGTAATCAAATAATCTACGAAGTGCTCTCGCCTAGCTTTACATAAATCACTACTTGCTATCCTGTTAGCTTCTAACATCTCTCTTTCTCTCTCTCTTCGAACTTGAGAGTTAATCTTTAAATACAAGCCTTGATTTGAATAAATTGCGTCTTCTTCTTCAGAGGAAAGTTCTCAATGGAATAATATTTAAAGACCCAGTATTCCCCAAGAGGGTTATTAGTAGGAAGAACATGAATAGACCCATTACATTAGGAAATGATATCTTGAAAATTTATTAATTTTGTAAATGTTCTTCTTAATTTTGAAGTAAAATATTTAATTGATTATCAGTTTTATTGCAAATAATTGTTATTTCTTTTTTTAAAAAAATAAGCTGCATGGTATTGTCTGATATGCCATTTTTTTGTCCTCTCTATAGAGATTGAAAACATTTCAGAAATGAAGGAAATATTTCCATTTTTATTACTTTTATGTAAATTTTTTATATATATCGGCGTGAAATTTTATTTCTTTTTAAATATTTCTTTTTGCTTTAAATCTCTAAAAATGTCTCCTCTTTAAAATATGTGTGTGTGTGAACGACTATGAAAATACCTTACATTTTTTTTTCCATTTCACAAAATTTTCTTTCTTCTTTTAAGTTAAGTCTCCTCTCGTTATAAGTTAAATGATAGATTCTAATAACTGTTAATTTTTCATGACAAATTTTATTTTTGTGAGACTCGGTCTGCAAAAATGTTATATTTTATGGCAAAATACATTCTTGTTTTTTTTTTGTAAATTACTCTTTGCTTTAATATAAATATTTCTAAAACCTTGATTACAAAATTTTATTACTCATTTCATGTATTAAGAAATAGGATTTAATTGATATTAAGTTAAGAGGAACAATTTTTAACACACTTTTATAAACTTCACTTGTATGTAACGGAATTAAAAGATAATTTTAATTCGAAATTTTGCTCTCTTGTCAAGGACCTATGCCAATACAATAATTTCGTAATTTTGTTCCATTGTCCTAATCGGGATCATTAAGATTAAAGATTTCCCATTTTCATATCCCATCCCGCATCTGGCGATTAATTTCAGATCCCATTTCGAGATTTGCAAACTAAAAAATTACGTAACAACTTTGTTCGATTAACTATAAAAAAGCGTGTTTTTAGTTTTTTAAACTATAATTTATATTTCTAATGAGAATATTTTAAGTTCGTGCATAAAAGTTAATATATTATAATCTTTCTCCTTATATTTTAATTTTTGATGATTTGTTCATGTGTTTTTCATTTATAACACACGTGATAAAAATAATACTTTAAATTTGAAATTGCATTGTTGTTGTCCTCGTGTATGACAAAGTGCAAAGGTGGTAATAACAAAATGTAAAGATATAGTCAAATATTGCCAAAGGCGTGAATCACTGCCTTGGCTGGATCCGAGTATAAAAATCCCATGCTGCAGTCATTGTCCGTTTTAAAAAGGGCACCAACAATGGAAGGACAGCTAAAAAAGTGTTTGGGATTCAATTGCGGGCCTGGGCAGTGCCTGCATTCCACATATGATCTGCAACCATGAGGCAGAATCTTCAAGCCCTTAAAGTGCTGTGTCCTTAGTCTAGTGATTGTTGTCGTAATTTCTCGTCTATAATTTAATTCTGGCAGCGAGAATTTTAGTTCAAAGCAGTTACATTGTTATTTAAATGAAATTAAAATATTTTACCTCTTTACACATTTCATTATTTTATTGAACTTACTAACAGAAAATCAGATATATACTGTTAATTTTCTTAAATACTTGTATTTGTTATGATATGAGCTCCAAATCATAAGTCTATTGCTGTAGGTTGTACCGGTAAATTAATGATAATTTAGTGTATATTCTCCCTTTCTTGTATAAATTAATAAATAACGAACTATAATACATAAAAATATATTATTAAAAAAAATTCAGTAAACAAAAACATTTTTCAACTGAAGAATTAAATTACGTCTTGTCACGAAAGTTATTGTAGACACTTCTTACCTATAATTAAAACAATTCAAGAAACTGTTGGATAATTTATCATCTTACTTAAAAACAGGAGAAAAACATCATTTTTTATTACTTTTTTTTTAATTTTCTCCAAAGCAAACGAAACGGAATGTTTGCGCAATAATGTTCCGCTTGTCAGTAACTAATTTCCTTTCTCACCTATCAGGCGTTTACGGTTTTTTGACATTCTTGCTTAGAGGCATGAAAAATGACGCTAGTGTAGAAACCCATTCGAAACTTCTGAAGTTACTAATCGTAAAAAGGTTAAAAGACGTGTTTGAAAGACATAAAATCCTGTATAGAATTGCTTGCGTCATTGATTTAGTACTTATTTTCGAATAATATTAATTGGTACGTAATTGATCGAGTATTTTATATGATTTTAATGAAAGAAATATTTTAATGGGAGTACAAAAAGGTTTTAAATGGTACAAAATTTCAATAAAAATTATATCAACTATAAAAGAGCTGCATTTACTTAGCATCTACTTTACTCGGTTGAACTGCAGGCTCACTCTGATTGATTCTCCATTTCTAAGGTCTACATTATTAGCCGAACTCTTGTATTGGCCAATGAGAACGCTACCTCTCATTTCCTGATCCTCGAAACCTATTTTATGTTAATTTTTCTCACTCTCGCGGAACTTCGGTTTTTGGAATATTAGTTTCTCTCTGCGTACTAAAACATATATTGTATTAATTTTTTTCTTTACTACTGCAAGAAATTTTATTCGGGAAAACTATTTTCTAAAAATATGAAAATTATCGTGATTGGCGCAATAAGAATTTTCTAAAAAGAGAGATGTATATATATTAATATTTATGTAAAACTGTCTGTTTTAACTTAAAAGAGGCTTTTTGTGGTAAGCCCCTCAAAATTTCTGTAACAGTCTTATTTTTTGTTCAAAAAAATTACCAAATTATAATTGATAAAAAATAAATTAGCAATTACCATTAAATCATAAGTTTTTTAATATAAAAATTTCTATGGAAGAAACATATTTGATCATGTCTGATAGAAAAAAATTAACTTTTAAACAGAAGATAATTGAGGGGAAATTAATAATTTTTAATTTTGTTTCGTAACCATAAAAAGATGAAACAGTTGTATTATACCGTCGACTAATTTCGCCTAATCAGAAGATATCGTCAATGCAGAATATATCGCATAATAATGTCATCGTTATTTTTGTGTGTGTGTGTTCGAACATGCGTGTGAATGGTTTCCACAATTGGCTGCATACCGTTGCATTTGGGGACGTCTTTTGATTTGACGAAATTGGCCGACGGTATAATACGTAAGTACAAAATAAAAGATATATAAAAACTATCAATCATATATCAGTAAATAACATGCTCGCAACTTCTTATTAAGTTGTTTTTGACTTAATTCTTCTCTCTCGAGGCTTCGAATATAAATAGATAGTTTATGGCACATTTAGTCAAACTGAGCAAACGGATCAAATGAAAAGGATGCCGTAAAAGAAACCTTATATAGTTGAAATCTAATTAAATTTCAAGTATAGCAGCCCATTATATTATTGCTTTGATTGATTGATTGAATATTAACGTCGCACTGTTCAGCTACACGAGGGCTTTTGGCGACGGACCACGTACTTTTGAACCATGGTCAAGTGACGTGGACACCTGAGCTGGCACCCCCCTCTCCTAACTACCACACCCCACCAACGGGAGGACGTTTCAGCTCTC
The DNA here is from genome assembly GCA_019973955.1 of Trichonephila inaurata madagascariensis. NCBI lineage: Eukaryota > Metazoa > Arthropoda > Arachnida > Araneae > Nephilidae > Trichonephila > Trichonephila inaurata. The sequence goes on from BMAV01013258.1 coordinate 59,336, forward strand.
GGCACAGATTTAACGTGCATCGCTGCCCTACACGGAGGGTCTTAAGTGGTACTGGGCTCGAACTCGCGACAAGGCTAGCCACCATCCGATACCTTATACCACTCGGCTACCGCGGCCGCCCATTATTATTGCACACAACGGTCCTAGAAAGAAAGCAATAATCGAACTTGCGACCCGGGGGTATCTAGGACTTCTCCAATGTCAAGATTTGTATGATTGACTTTCACAAATTAAAATTAAAACAAAAAAACAGTTTTCGAAGAGTTTTGGATGCGTCGGATTAGAATAGTGTAAAGTTTGTGTGTTAGAGCAAGCAAAATTTACACACAGCTACTTCATTTACATCATCCCAATACCATCATTGGAACCACTTCTTAGGGGGGGAGTTGACACCTCTGTCATTCAGATCTTTGTAATCGGAACCTTTTTTTTTATCCTGGTTGAAAGGGGGATGAATCAAGGAGTCATGACTCACCAAACCGATACCGATGCTGCAATAGAATGCATGTGTCCTCGCCTTTCAATGGCCCATCACGCAACAGGGAGGAGTCTCCTATGGAATGTCAGATGTAATCCTATTTCTCTTCTGGCTAGGGGATTTCGCTGGAGTGATGTCACCTTCCTCCTTGGAGGCAGGAACAGGTTTCTGTAGCAGAAGCCGACGACGTTTTTCAACAAACTCTTCCTTCCCACGCTTTTACCTGGCCATCCCACCTTCTGGTCCCCCTTCTGTACAATGAAGACAGGTATTCATCAAATTCAGCAGACGATTTTTTATGGAGGACCAGTTATCGCCCTTCTCTGGTGCAGTAGCTTTTCGGGCCTCTTGGGGAAAAAAAAAACTTCAATCGATTGGGATTAATGTGGAGGCAGCTAGTAACCAATTAGAAAATTCTTTTCTTTTCGTTCTTTTTCTTCCCCCTTTTTGAAATGGAAAATGTAGATCGACGTGAGATAAAGGATGGTCGGAATTTTGGTCAGAGAGGTTTGTGGAAGTTGATGAAAAACGGGATGTGAATGTTCGGCATTGTGTTTGTCTTAAATTTTATTTGGAAATTTTTGCAGGTAAAAATTTAAATAAAAGGGAAACACTATTTCTAAAATAAAATATAAATTACATATGTGGGCTTATTTTTGACATGGTTGTTTTAAATGAATTTATAGCGAAATATTTTTACAAATGAGTCAAATAATTGCTTGGAACTAACATGTTCTTAAGTTTGTTTACCGGAACATTTTCTATGCCGAAGGGCCCAAAAATGAATAGAAAGGAATTACAAATTAATTTTGATTTACAAAAATAAAAGGCTAAATGATAAAGGTTAATAAAAGGACAAATAAATACTTTACACTATTAATTACTTGTAAAACTAAAGACAAAGAGAAGAAAGTAAGTAACAATTTAACTTTGCAACATTTAAGGGAAAATATCTACCGTACACTGATTCGTACACTGACATAAAAATTAAAGGGCTAAATTCATGACTGTCACGTGATCATTGCAATCACGTGTTCTTCATTGAATTCAAAGCTGCCATTAGTCTTATACTTATTGTTCTACTTGTAACATTTAGATAAAATTTTAAATTTGGTAGTTAGGCAAAGATGTCCAAATTTTAAAATTCTTCGAAAACTTTATCAAAATAAAAAAAAAATCTTGTGTTATATATGTATTTTAAAATCAAGTGCTATCTGCTTACCTATGTGAATTATTGTTGTTGACAAATATGTACATTTTAAAATTAATTTTTTGCAAAAAGTAAAAATTGGCAACAGCGAAGCGCATGAACTGATTGGCTGAAAACACGTGATTGCATTCATCATGTGGCTATGACGTCACATGAATTTTTGAACTGATTGTTTAAAAACACGTGATTGTAGTTATCATGTGACTACGACGTCACATGAGTTTGGCTCAGTTCTTTATATATGTTTAATTCTCTTAAGTGCTTCTGCCAATGTTGTGTTTATTTCGAAACCCTTTTATTTAAAAATTATTGTAAATCTCAATATTATGAAATATTATACAATATTATGAGTTTTTCATTTTTATTTATGATATTTGGTAATTTATTCCAACTGAAATTAAAATAAATATGAAAAAAAGAATGTTAGATAATAAATATTTACAAATTGCTTGCATTATGTATAATGAACAAAAATGTTTTATATTCCACTTCCCCTCCCCCTTAAAATTCCATCTCATAACTGCTTCCGAAATCAAATACAAAGATTCCAAAATAGAAAAAAGAAAAAAGAAGTAGTAGCTCCGAAGCACAATGGCGAAACCCGAGTAATCAGTTTCGCATCTACCTTTCCAAACAGCACATACCTTAAATCCTTCCAACACTTCTTTAACGGTGATTCAAAGAAATCAAGTTCCCACGCCAATATTATCGCCACTGCATCTCTTTTTGTTTGGATTCTCCGGTAGCGATAAAAACCCAGTATCCCAGTGCCCTACCTTAATTCCATTTGGATGGAATATTACCCGGAAAAATGAGACAGGTGGTTTCGTTCCACAACAGCAACCAATTCGGATTTGAGAGTCCACAACAAGCCTTGTTAAAACGATCGGGCGACCGTGAAGTACAGGGACCATCATCTGTGAATCTTTCAACAATGTTGCTCTTGGTATTTATACTCAACCTCTAAAGATTGGAGTTTTGATTGAAAATTAGATACAGTGTCTCTCGAAAGCTTGTTCGTACACTTAAAAAAGATTCAGAAATCTTTCTTTGGCCTAAGAATAAAATTGAATACGTAGACCAATTTTGTTTTGTATATGTTATCCATGTGATTTCAGAGAAGACATATTTTATTTTTTTAAATACTCAATGTTTATTTATATAAAGGAAGTAAAATACAGGAAGGTGAAGGAAAAATGCGTCATAAAAGTAATAGTAAAACATTTTTGGATGAATTCCTTTTTTAAAAGTATCGTCTGTTGCCAGTAGCGCACACAGAAGTATTCCAAGGGAGGGGGGGTCCACCATTCTTGTATCATGCTCTTTTTGATTTTGTCGATTTGGGGGAACAAAAAACAGTAAAAAACTAATTATTGAATAAATAATCAGTATTAATTAATAAAATTAATCATTAAAAACAAATATTTAATTAAATTTTACTCATTATATACTTAAAAAATTATAATCAATCGGGAAAAAAATCAAGGGCTTTGGGGGGTCGGACCCTAGGACACCCCCCTTGTGTGCGCCACTGTCTGTTGCTCTTTTCACTTCTGTATTGTAACGACATACAAAAAAAATTGTTTTTTTAAATCTTTGCTTGTTTTCTTTAAAATATTCTTTTTTTTTATTATTGTAAACCACCTAAAAATGGTTCGTAGTCGTAAAGAGACAGCGAAACGTGTTCAAAAATGGATTATTTTTCACTTGAATCAAGGTAAATAAATTAGTTCGTAACGTTATAAAATTAGTAAACGATCTTCATTTGACGGTGTAGTACGTAATACAGCTTTTAAAGTATAAAATAAAATCGAAAACAAACTAAGAAAAGAATGTCTAAAGAAATTTACTCGAATGTGATCAGGGGTTTATTATTAGAAAATTTGTTTTTCAAAAATCCACGTTTTCATGTGTCTGGCACAGAATATAAGAAGCTTGCATTGGGAACAGAAGGAGTAAAATAACTAAGCTAAATGTTACAAAAAGAGTAAGTTAAAGATGATTCGTCTAGAGAAATAAAAGGAAATTATATATTAAAATCAGTTTGGAGGGAAATCATATATTAAAATCAGTTTGGAGGGAAATCAGCTTTTTCATCATTCTTCCTGTAATTTAAGCTGGACTGCTAAATTTGTATTATCTTTTTCTGTAAATTAGGTATATATGTGTGGAATAGAATCTAATACCCTTATATTGTGTGGAATATTTGGAAAATGAAAAGGTAAACTAACTAAATACACGCATAGTGCTACGGAAAATAAAATACAAAATGGTTTAACTAGTTAATGAAAGGAAACAAAACAGGTAAAAAATAGTATAGAAATGGTAATAAATGTGCATGAAGGTAATCATTCAGTCTTGGTCATGAGATTCATAATCGAAGATAGTTCATGGTATGTAGTCCTAGTTTCGAGTTCTAAGTTCCACCAATTTAAGCAAAATGTTAACCATTAGCGAAATAACGGAGGCTGTAATATTAGCCTTTAAGGTTTAACACAATAGAGTTAGTATGGGAAATGTGCTGTTTGCTATCTTTCATTTCTGAATTATTTACCATATTTCACCATCATTTAAAAGAAATAGGAAGATCATTTGTCAACAACCCTTATGCAGTTTTTAATGTGATGATAATTCAAACTCAATACAAATCTGAAATGTTAATGTTTTCAATATTTTTTTAAAAATCAAATGTTAATTTTAAAATGTATTTTAGTGTGATAAATTGAGATCAGCGGTATAAACGTAAAATTGATATTTAATAAATTCGGTATTTGCCAAGGTACCAAACTGAATTTTCCCCACAAGTAAAATGCCTGCATTCACGTTTTTTATCGTATTACTCCAGAGTCTTCTTTTAGGATCAGGATCTGTGGTATTAATGGAAATAAATAAAGCTTTGAATACATTATTCCAAAATTTAAAAATAAAAAATACAATTTAAGTTTTTACTCTTTAAAAATGCGACGAGTTTTAAGTTTAAAAGTTTATTGAAGCACCAGAGATTCATCCCTCCCATTGTAAAAAATTGTTGATAAGTTATTTTATATAACAGTTATTTTAAGTATTAATTAAATTTTAAATTAATTAAAATGCGTTTCTTAAGTTTTAAACACTATACTCTTCACTACACTAAGAAATATAAATCTTTTAAGGTATCCGACTACGTTCGGAACCGTGATTTTAAAAAGGCGCATAAATGGATAATTTTCATGATATTTAGTGTCACTTAGATTAGAATACACGTATAAAATTGTTTTAAGACTATTTTGACAAAAAAATTTATTTAAATACAATATTTCTGGGAAAAATTAACTTAGAATAACCTTTTTTTCAAAAGTTCTCCTTTTGTGAAAAGCATATTATAATAATATTTTGCCTGTATATAACTCAGACCTCTGTACAGAGGCTCAACTATGATTTTTGAAAAAATTTACATTATTTTCAGAGTTACAACCATTTGAAATATAATTATCGGCGTTTTTTTCTTAAAATTTCTCCCCTCTGTTGTCGCAAAACTTGGATAAACCCACTTCTAAGCTATATATTTCAAAAGTTCTAGTTGAATCCCTGTGCAGAGGTCTGGGCTATGTACAGGCAAAATATTATTATAATAGAAACATTTTTCACAAAAGGAGAATATTTTGAAAATGGGTGTTTCTATGTTCTTTTTTAGCAAAATATTGTACTTAAATAATTTTTTATTGTAATACTATTCTTAAAACAATTTTATATACGTTTTCTAATCTAAGTGACACTGAATATCATAAATATTATCCATGTATACGCTTTTACAAAATCACGATTCTGAACGTAGTCGGATACCTTAAAGTAAGTAACTCTATACCAGCTTTTACACACACAAAAAGACATTTCAGTAGATAAATTTACAAAAATTCATTAGGTAAGTAGAAAACTACCCAAAACCGAAAAACATGGCAAGGGATCTATGAGACAAAAAGTTTGGGAACCTCTGGTTTATATCGTTCTTCGGTCCTCTTTTTTTTGTTTTATTGTTTACTATTATTTTTTAACGTTAGTATTACTGAACGTAATGCAATATCAGAAACTTTACGAGATTAATTTACAACCTTCACTTAGAAAAAAAATAGTACTTTTTTCACTACACGAAGCAAATAGAAACAAATTTGCATATTCAAATGAACCCACAAAAAATGATATGGTTCAAATTACGGTTTTCATTTTACTTCCGCTAACAGATATCGACATAAATATGTTTGAATGAAAAACAATGCATTGTTAAAAAAAAGTCCTTGATAGTTTTATTACCCTTGATGGCCGATATAGCAAACTATATGCTAAAGAGTTGCATTAGTTACAGTATGAACCATGCACTCTTAACCTTTTTCAAACATGGGCAGTAAATTAAAAAATTTACCTCATGCTGTTTTTGTTGATGGATATATACCAGTTTAGTTCAGTTTTAGAAAAATACGATACATTGTTCAACGCATGCATTTTTAAAAATAATGTCGTAAAAAATCTAGTTCACGATGTATTCTCCTTTTTGTGTGTTTTAGTCATTAATTACAAATTCAGGAAGTAAGGATAAGGCGAATACAAGTCTGTGTTGTCAGTTTTCTTCTTCATTAATTACTTTTTGAATGATTTCCAATGTTAAACTTCATTCACACCCAACATTGTTAACTTTTGTGTAAATTTTCCATTATGTTAGATTAACATCTCAATGTAAATGTCGTAAAAATATTGTTTTTTCAATTCGCATTTCAATGTTTCCGTGAGAATTTCGGAGGAGAAAAAAATTGAAATGCATGAGAAACTTCTCTAAAAATGAATAATTTATTTTAATTCGTGTGAAAAGACAACTTTATGTTTGCTTTGAAGTTTTGCGCTAAACACATTTTTAAAATCATTGAATACATTTAAAATTTGATTTCAATGGCTGTGTGTCTTTTTCTTTGCAAAAGTTTGATAAAAATTCCCGCTTTTTTTCCCACCAATTACATCAAGAATTATTCTGAAAGATTAGTTTTAAAATTTCTTTTGTATCGATGTATTTTTTATTCCAATATTTAAATTTTAATAAGCATTCGTCGGTCTTCTCGGAAGGTCCCTTTTTGCCGGCTTTGTATCTTCGGACCTTTTACTGGGCGTCGAACTGACAAAGAACTCGGCGTCTTTGGGTGATATAAAAAAAAAGAAAAAACAAGTGTGCACTCGTAATAAACGCTTATTAAAATAATTATTTCTAAAATATAAATTTGGTTTTTTTGGGGTGGGTGGGGGATATTCAAATAAATCTCAGGAATGTGGGAATATATTTGAATGCATGCAATCACATTCAGAATTGTTCGTTTTTCCAAGAAAAAAAAAGTTTTTTTTAGAGCTCTTTGATTTTTATATAGTCAATTTTTTAAAAAGTTATGTGAAACTACAAAAATATCTCTCATTTGATGTTCAAAAATCACTTGATAATACATAGTTATACAACTGTGCATTATCAAGCCATTTGTTCATTTGCTAATAAATTCTCGCCATTTCCTTTTGCATGAATTCGGTTACAAATCTTGTTTAATGTCGAATTATTGACAGAATATATTAAAATTTTACCAAACTGTAAAGTATTAACTCACCTTGAAGGGAATAGAATGTTATCTTCGGTTTAAAGGTACTTATGCTTTCTAAGCCAGAGTTTCTCAAACTGTGGGAGTGCCTAAGGTGGGCGTGATAACCCTATGCGGAGGGGGAGGGGACTGGGCATATCGAAAAATCGAAAATAAAAGATTTAAAATAATTAGCAATTTACTGAAAGGAAGCAAACAAAAAAAAAAAGAAAGAAAGACATTCTGACATAAAACATAAAATACATATTCACACTGATTTAAAATACAGTTGAACCTCTCTATGTAACGAACCTCTATATTGCGAATTTTTCTTTTTTTGCGAGCTTTTTCCTGGAACTTTTGAACATTTCACAATTTTCTTCGTAAAAATAACCTTCCAAAACCGAAGTGCATTTTCTATATAACGAACTTTTTCTTTTGTGATTCAATTTTTTACTCTCCCTATTTTGAAGTATTTCTGAACATTTCAAGTTATTCTGTCTTCAACACATTTTATAGTGGTCATAAATCATGAACTGGTTTAATTAGATACTAACTTGCCAAGAGCAAAAGAGTTCTGGACGTTTCATATAAGGAGTGCAACCTTTAACCCTCATTGTCCAGTTCACTAGAAACATCTTCGATATACCCTTTCACACTCAGCGGAGTTATCCCCGTGTTCTAGTTGTAAAATAATGTATGTTCAGCATTACTTATATACTTTAAATTGGAAAATGTCCTTCGAATTCATTAATTTTAATATAAAATTATTTTCTTAATATTGAAAATGCAATGTATTCTTCGACATTCTTTTTTCTTGTTTTCCTTGCAGTTTTTCTTCCTTTCGTTCTTTTTTGATGGGTAAAATATATAAAATAAACATATATTAATTTTAAAAAAGGTGTAAATAATTACTTTTTTTAATATATAGTGTTCACATGAATTTAAAATTTGTTTTATGTGGTTTATAAAGTTTATTAGGAGATGAACCTCTATATAGCGAATTTTCCATATAACGAACTTTTTTCCGGGATTTAGCGACTTCGTTATATAGAGGTCCGACTGTACTTAAAAATGCACCAATATTGCCAAAAGTATTTGATAATTAATTAATCAAAACTAGATAAAAAACAAGTTTAGTAATTACTAATGACTTTCATGGGCTTGTCATATATACAAAATATAATTCTATCTTCATAATTTGTGTAGTTTATAATTAAAGTCGCATTTTGGCGTATCGTCGAAGTATACTATTATTGCATTCAATACATAGTTGTATGTTGGGGGCGCGATGAAAATTATGACTGAAAATTGGGTCGCCAATATTAAAAGTTTGAGAAGCACTGTTCTAAGCTGTTCAAAAGTTGCTTAAAATAATGAACAAATAAATAAATAAATAAAAATAATCGGAAGGGTATTTTTCATGTCACAAAGATCTTCCATCTGATATCCCTCCAACTGCAATTTGAGACCGTGCCCCCGTCGCAGACCATCAGCACTGAGAGTATTAAGGAATAACAGAAAAAGAAACAACCAAGATTCACTTGAAGAAAAAAAAATAATAATAAAGGAAGCAATATATGAATGCTGTCTCCTTAAAAACCGAAATAAAATTACCTTGTCCTTATTCTGCGCATTACCGCCTTCATCATCGCCAAAACAATAGCAGGGTCATTTCCCTGCGAGGAACTTCTCAATTTTCCCACAAATATCATAAATAATAACAGTTCAAAAAAGAAAAAGAAAGAAAAAACCTTACTCGGACGACAAAAAACACAAATAATCCACTCAAGTAGTAAAGATACGCTATTGTTGGCAGCGGTCATTTGTTTCGTCTTTTCTTTGTGGAGTTTAGTTGTGCGTATAGCAGTTTATAAAACGAATTCAAGAATTCAATCCCTTTAAGGATGAAAAGTAATCGTATTGGCTCGCTGTCCGGTTTCTTTTTTTCTGACCTGGAGGGAATTAAATGCTCTTGTTGTGCTATTGTTTTGCAGGGTATAGGTAAATATACACATCTGGTTCACACATGTGAACAAGTTGATGATCGCTTGCTTTAGAAGCTGTGGAAGTATCTATCGAATTTTTTGTTAGGGTTAGTTTTTTTGATTAATTTCGTGCTTGTGGTTTTGAAAGATATTTGAAAAAAATGTTTGTGACTTTTTAAATTGATTCTGTTCTACTGTCATTATGTGCGTGTGTGGTTCTTATTATACTTGTTTACGTATGATAAGTTCATTTTCGAATCTTTTGTATAATATCGTGGTTTTGTTGTTTTTTCTTATTGGTTGAATTGAATTTCCGAATTACAATGACCTCAGAATGTTGAATGAGTGAATAATAACGTCACACTGTATTCAGCTACACGAGGGCTTTTGGCGACGGACCTTGTAATTTTAAGCCATGGTCAAGTGACGAGGACGACACCTGAGTTTGCATCCCCTCTTCTAACTACCACACCACGCCAACGGAAGGACGTTTGAGCTCTTGACAGATTTAACGTGCATCGCTCCCCTGCACTGCGGGTCTTCAGTGGTACAGGGCTAGAACTCGTAGCATGGCTGCCACGATCCGATACCTTGACCACTAGTCTACCGCGGCCAACTTAGAATGTTGAAGTAAATAAATTAAGGTTTTTTTTATTAAAATATAATGTAGCCAGACTTTGCATGAAATTAGAGTGCAAAGAATAACATGGGAAAGTAGAAATTTCGAATTCCGTTTCAGAAAAGATTTGTCTAGGCTAGGGGTCACCGACTTAAGGCACGCGTGCCGCATGGCCCCTTACAATTCTCAGTGGCCCTTCACTCCTAAAAATTGTAAAATTTTTGAGTGGATGGAAGTTGATAAATTTATTATGGACTTTCTTGACAGTCATCTTCAGAATTCCGGACATTTATGGAATTACGAAAAAAATCTAAAAGATAAATTTGCAGCTATTTTGTAACTTATTGAATGCAATTGTTTTGCAACTTATTGAATGCCGTTGTTGGAAGGGGTTTAAAAAATTTTTTGAAGTGAGAAAATTGAATGAGCTCCGCTTTCTGCTTTTGGTACTGCATATCAAAGTAAAAAATATTTCCTCATATGAAAAATATTTCAAGTTTTCTAGGAAATTGTTTAAAAACTGAATGCTCAGAATCGTGTCAAATTGGAAGTCAAATAACATAGTATTTGTCTCCGAAACAGAAAAAATATTTTTCTTGTAAGTAGCCGATTTCGACGGTAAAGGGCCCAGGGCGTTATTAGATATTACAAATGCATATGAATCATGGGTAACCTATCGTATGAGTTGTGGACAGGACAGGAAACTCCTTTCTTATTTCATCCTTTAAGATGTTTATGATTATGTTACATTTGGTGACGGACTGCCCATCTGTACAACTGAAATTCAGGGAATTGTTGATTTGTCGGAACCAATGGATAACGATTCTAATGCAAGCATTGATAATGAAACTCTCTCTATATATATAACTGTTACATTTTCTAATTCTTTACATTGTTTGGAAACCGTGAAAATACACCTTATGCAGCAGGATGTAAATGACGCAGTATTTTCTTTCATAAAGTCGAAAATAAACTCTTTCGAGGCAGGAATCAAAAAGATTTTCAAACATCTGTTAGTAGATATTTCAAAATTTCCAATTAACTGGTGTGTAATAATTCATTTTTGGTATGTTTAGCTGTCGAATAAAAAGTGTGTTAATATATAACTAGAGATATTTTTTGTGTGGTTGCTTATCATAGAATTTCCAAAAGATAAGTGCGAAAAATTGTATTCTTGCTTGGACTCCGATATAACGAATAACCCCGATTTAACGAATTCATCAGGGCAGGACATTTCATTCGTTACATCGGGGTCCGGCTGTATATTGCAAAGCATAGAAATAAAGCACCTTTACCGACTTTTCACGTTGACAGACCTTAACCTATAGGTCAGTGGCCTACCTGAAGAGACCTCAGTGTTTCATTTCACTTATTAACATTTTTCGTTCGATCAATGAACTCCTCCATCCACTATAACCTTACCTTTAAAAAATAATACCCTTCTCCTTCAGCACCCCTCTCCCCCTCAAAAAATCGTCTAAACGACCCTAGATAAGGATCTTAAACGAGACTGATTAAAAGATTTTATCCTACCCCGGGTTTCCGGCTGTTAGTAAATTCGCAATCACTGATGGAAATAGAATTTTTCTTCAAAGTCGTCACGAAAATCTTAGGCGAAGTTCCATGTTACTGTGGCCTTACGCAAAAGAGACATCCATTTTCATGGGGCCTCCGATTCATTTACTGGCAAGCATATAATATCCCTGCCTTCAATCCATCATGTAGGAAGCGCAACAATTTCTCGAGTGTGTTTTTTGGTGAAATGGTAGAGGGTGGGAAAAGGGTGGGGGGATTTTAGACCCGAGGCGTTGACAGCTGACTAACATGACTCTATCTCGGAAGACTAAATTTAGGGTCGCATGGTAAAAGTGCTCTGGGTGGCTTTTTCAACTCAGGGATTCTGATAGCTGCGGGAAATGATGCGACGGACATTGATAGTCAGGAAAAGTAGTTTTAGAAATGTTATTTTGTAGTGAAAAGTGCTCTGGGTGTGTTTTGAAAGGGAAATACTTAAAAATTCTGTGATGAATTAGTTTCGTTTTTTGTTGTTGCTATAGCATTATACCTGAATGTTTTGTTTTTTGAATAATTACTAGGGGGAGGGGACATCCCCCTACACACACTCTTAACGGTGAACCAACCCTTATCGTATAAATTATACAACTGCTCATACTTCAATTTAACGCCTTTTCAAAAATAATGTTCCCAATTACCTTTTTTTTCCTCTAAATTGCACTAATTTGTAGCCATAATATTGAACAGAGCTTACTACCTTTTATTGTTGTTCCCGTGTGTGAGATACATAAATTTATTACATTATCTCGAAAAACTTTTTTCAATTCCTCTATTATTAGTTTATTCTCTCCCTATATATATATATCATATTCAAATTTTAAATCGTTAATAAAATACTTTCCAATCATCCACATTCAAGTTCATACATTCTAATACATTTTTTTAAAACTTGTAGTGGATGACACTTGATGTCACAATATAGTTTTTTCAAATGTTAATTCATTAATTAAATTTAATAAATGAATAAATAGTAACAAACAAAAATGATGGTCCAACAGCATATATAGAAGGGAAAATCGTTTGTTGAGTCCCTGTAGCGCAATGAATAGCGCTTTGGACCTAATTCGCAGGTCGTGGGTTCGAATCCCGCCTGGGAGGGCCTAATTTCTGACGATATGATTTCTTTTTTATTGTACTATTTTATTAGAATTTAATTTATGTAATTAATGAATATAAATAGTACCAAAAAATAGTCCAACACCATATATAGAAAGGAAAATGGAAAATTGCAAGGAAAATCTCTTTCTATTTTGTCAATATTGTGATTCTGTCATATGTATATTAACTGTAAGTAGTTACTAAAAAGTAACTAAAATAAAATTTTTCTTTGTTGACTAAGTAGGAATTGACTTAATTTTTTTTATATATTACTTCACATATAAATAGAGAGATTAGATTATTGTTGTCAGAAATTTACTTATCTCAAAGTAATTTATTTATCTCAAAGCATTTCAGGAAATAAAAAAAGTATTATGAACGGTTTTAAAACTGCTTATTTAAAATGTTTCATAAATAAGGATTGTTAAATTATTACACGCACACGTTTCAAAAATAGGTAGTTAATGTGTAGTATTTGATCTTCTCTTGAAGTTAATAGTATCATTATTAGATCACCATTAAAATATAGAAACTCTTAACTGACATGGAATGTTAAAAAAGGTATTTCTGAAAGTGATAAACATTGGTAAAATTTAAAGTGTTTTCCAATACAGATTGTTTATAACTTTCAAAATTTTTTCCTAGAGCTATTAATGGTAAATTTAAGGAAAAAAGCTACTCAAAATCTTTTGTTAACGGAAATTTGTTTAAAAATTTTATCGAATAAAATTTTAAAAAATCACAATTGATTTCCTCTGGATTTATTTATAATTTTGAAATGATACAATTATTGAATAACTTTCTTATGTAATGTGTGTGTGTTGAATGAAACATAGTACTTAATAATACTAAGCTGATAATAAAAGACAGAAAAAAAAGAAACTATACCTTTAGCTTTTCTTCCTTTTTTTTTTTTTGAATTAAAAAAAAAACTACTTCCTTATTATGATAGAAGTTTATTTTCATCAAATAGAACACGATTTAGAAAGAGAAAAAAATTGTTTACTATCACATTGTTCATTTTTAAAATATCTTTTATTTCTTTTTTCTTTTTTTTTTTGCTTTTTCTCCCTCTTATAAATTGATTTATATAAAGTCATATAGAAGAGGAAAAAATTGTTTTAAAGTTATTTTTGATTCATTTATGCTTTCATTACAAAGTTGATTAAGTCATGGTAGCAAACTCATGGCCTGCGTTACTTCTGTCAGGTCGTAGGTTCGATTCCCGATGTCTCTAAAGATCCATCATTTACTGGGTGTCCCAGGATCATTGGGGAAAACTTTTAGGGAGGTAGGGGACATCACAATGATGCAGATTTGCACTTCAAACCGTGGTCGGAAATGTCTTCGTTCGGCGCTAGGTGGCGTTGTTCACAAAAACATTTTAGAAACAGACCTGCTTAACCGCAGTCATTTGAGCTGTCATCACCCATAGAGAGTACGGAACATTTTACAAACACTGAGCTGGCAGATATGCACCTGATTTACGGATTGGCAGAAGGAATCACACAAGCAACAGAAAGTTTTAACCGCGAAAGGTACCCACAGAGAGATGCACCGGACCGCCGAATGTTCCTGATTTGCAACGCGATTTGTGTAAATAAGATCATTACGAGGTAATAGGCAGAATGAGGGTGGGCCTCTGTATCGAACACATTTTGTTTCACGCATGGAACAAAAGTGAGTTAAATACCGTTCGAAGAAATCCAAGTACTTTGTTGGGAGTTCGAATCACTCGTGGTCCATCCTCATTTACCTATTACTACGTAACGATTCCTATTTACACGAATCGCGTTGAAAATTAACAAACATTTGGCAGTCTGGTTGCATCTCTCTGTGGGTACTTTTCGCGATACAATCTTTCTGCTACTCGTGCATATCCTTCTGCCAATTCTCAAATCGGGTGCATATCTGCCAGCTCGGTGTTTGTAAAACGTTTCATACTCCTCTGCTGGTGATCACAGCGGTAATGTAGGCCTGTTTCCTTAAATGCTCTTGTGAAAACCACCACCTAGCGTCGAACAAAGACGTTTCCGACCATGGTTTGCTATGCAAATCTGTATCCTTGTGATGTCTCCTACCTCTCTTTAAAGTTTGTCCCAATGATCTTGGGACACCCTATAGAGGGGTTGATATACGTTAAATCTGTCTGAACTCAAAGTCATTACGTTGACGTTGTGTGGAGGTTTGAGAATGGAATTCCAACTAATATCTTACCTCGCCACTAACCGAGATTCAAAATTACGAGATCAGTCGTCAATAGTCCTTGTAGTGAATTAATAAACAATCAATCAAGCAACCGAAGCTTTTTTCCCAAGACATTTTAAGCAAAAGAACATGAGGCGTGATTAAAAATTCATTACATTTGTGAAAATATTTCATCTTATTCACTAACTTATTCGGTTATTTTCATTTATCACAATTAATTACTTAACAATTAATCCAAGTATTGTAATTTCAATCAAACAAGTTACTAAAAATAAAATCTTTTTTTTTTTCAATATTTACGTATTTTTAAAAGATATATTTCACTTCATTTTTTTAATAAAAATTTAGTATTTTTATGTCTTGTACTCAGTGGCGTAACGGAGAATATTAGGGTCCCCTGCAAAATCATGTTTTGGGCCCCAAGCCGGAGCTTACTTAGGGTAAGTACTTGGTGTCAGTCAGGTTAAAGGCCCCCTAGAACCCTTCCCCCCCCGATGCGGGGGTTGCACGTTTCGCCACTGCTTGTATTCTACTCGTATTAAAAATTTCAAAACAAAAACCTTTTTTTAAATTATTTTTCAATTTATAACTTTATTTTCTGATATCAAATATTATTATTAGATTATTTCAGCTAAAAATACGTCGGCGTGCTAAAATAAATGTATATATATATATATATATTCTACATTAAATTTTGAATATATTCTCTTCTAAAATGATGAACTCAAAGCCAATTAATATAATTTCAAAGCGATATTAAAATATAGGAAGATAGTATATATTTTTAATTACGTTTAATTGCCAGCAAAAAAAGAAAAGTGTTTCAGAAACAGTAATAATATTAACAAAAATATTAATGAGCTTAAAAAAATAGCAAAAAAAATAATAAATAAATAATCCTATTGTCTTTTAAAAGCATCCTCTCCATCCGCATAAACACAAGCACTGAAAGTAAACATTCCTCTAAAGTTTACAATGATTAAACCCATTGTTTATTTTTAGTTTAATAACATAAACCCTAGACAAAAAAAGTAATGGCGATCGTGTATAGCTCTGTGGAAACAATTACGCCAGCTGAGAATATCCGAATGTTATGTGAATCAAAACAAACTGCGATGGTGTGAGCAATGGCCGCGTCGTAATGTGCCAACTCAGCATTAAATGAATTCCCGAAAAATAATAATAATAAGAGTTCATCAAAAATAATAGAAATAATAAGAGGGGAGATTTAAGAAAAAAATGAAATAAAGGAGATATATTAAAGGCCGTTGAATGACATACACCGCGTCCAGGAAGTAGAAGAATCGTGACTCAACTCTGGACATAAACAGTCAGTAGAAGAGGGAAGAGAAAAAAAAAGGGATATCTACGCCAGAGTATTCTTTGCTTAAATTCTCAGCGATCTGAACAAAGGAATTACAGATTTGCCAGCATATCGTATCGCTCAACATGTGGCAACGAATGCATGGTACGATTTATTGCCACAGTACTTCTGGGTGGAATTAGAGCTGGGATTTTTAGATCGTTCTCTTTGGTTGCAGACTTGGGTGTTCTTAATAGTTCTTTAGAGCTATTCGCCGACTTGTCTTTAGGCTTCCGTCAACCGTCCATTTTGTATTCGTGAAAGTAACATCAATCCTGTGGAATGTCTTTTTTCTTTCCGAAATGTAGACGCACTTTTAATGCAATACTATGCTCCCGAAAGAGCGATAGGAATAGTTTAGTAGACTTGGACATGAGGTCTGAAGCTCCTTTTTTTAAAAATACATGAACGATGAGAAATAATAATAAACTTCGTTAAAATTTGTTTCTTGAACTGATTAAGGTATCCCACTACTTGCAACAACTTTTTTTTTCCTTTAAAAAATGAAGATATGGGGATTTTTTTTTGTAGTAGTAGTTTTTGCATTTATTTAGTACATTTTTTTAAAAAAAAAATATGCTAAAATTATAGAGAAAAAGAAATTATTAGAACATAAATAGTTAAAAATGCGTAAAAATTTCTTAAGAAATTACATAAACGGGAACCATTTTGTACCAAAAGTTTATAAAGAAACTTTCAATTTTGATGTGTTGTTTTGCTATTCATTTTTGAAAGCACCTTCAGGATAAGAGATAGTTTAATTTTTGCAAAAACTAGAGCATTTTATCTTAGTTATTATATGAAATTGCTTAAAAACAGTGATTATATTCACATAAGAGACTGTAAACTTTGTAATAATGCAGGGATTGATAAATCTGAAGGTTAAAACACTTCTACTATTATACAAAACTTATACAAAAAGTTCAGTTAATTAGTTTCAAAACTTTTTGAGCAATCGCTGTCCCCGTTTGAGCATTAAAAAAAAAACACACACACACTTTTCGAGTAAAACGCATTTTAAAGTATATGACATCTTGCTTAAAGCACACACACACACACACACTTTTCGAGTAAAACGCATTTTAAAGTATGACATCTTGCTTAAAGCAGTGGCATCTGCTTTTACTAAAACACTTGTAGTTTCCATTCTAATGAATGGAAAAAATAATAAACTTGGTATTTTTATAAAGCTAATAAGGTGGTCTATAAAATAAAATCATAAAACAATCTGTCCATTTTTGGCACAAATCAAAATTTTAGGGTAGTTGGATACCTTAAAACAAAAGGAAAATTACCGATAATTTACTATTATAATCAATAAATGCATTTCACATTAATAAAATGGAATATTTTTGTCATTATTTTCTGGATTATTCTATTTTCGAATCTTTTGAATAAAATAGAGGCGCATATCAGGCTCTTAGTGGGGACACAGTAGCTTAGTGGTTATGAGACGAGTCTTGGATCCCTGAAAGACATGTAGAGGGGCTGATACACGTTAAATCTGTTGTGGCTCAAAGTCCTCTTGTTCGTGTGGTGTGGAAGTTTGGAAAGAGGAGGAGTTCCAGCTCAGGTGTCGTCCTTTCCATTTGATAGAGGCTCAAAATTACGATGTCCGTTGGCAATAGCCAAATGTTTTTAGTGCATAAACCAGTGTTTCTCAATCTGTGGGCGCCCCCCTAAGGAGGTGTGATAACCCTACAAGGGGCGCGAGCATATTGGAAAGTCGAAAACTAAAGATTATTTTAAAAAATTATTAATTTACTGAAAGTAAACAAACAAAACGCATTCTGACATAATAAGAAAACAAAATACACCTTTACCCAAATATAATACACTAATAAGTTTGCCAGTTTTGCGGAATGAATTGTATAATTAATTTAACAAAACTAAGTTAAGAATAAGTTTAATAATTAAGGACCCCATGGGCTTGTGGGCTTGTTATATATAAAATTATATACAAAAATTAACACTTATCTTGACAATTTGTTTGGTTTATAATTAATCCCTTAAATGTCGATTAAAAATGGCACAATTCACTCCCAAATGCCACGGTTTAACACGTAGGCGAGCGTATATGATATAATGGGAGGGGGAAAAAAGGAATAAATAAGCAAATCCTCGAAATAAATAAATCCTTCCAAAAACACGGGAAGCCTTTTATTGCACTTTCAAGCCTTCGGAACAATATTATAGATGGCAAGCACAGAAAAGATCGTACTTCCGGAAAGACGTATATATACGTTTTGGGCCAGTTAACACTTTAGCTGAGCGAGACGTTTATATACGACGGCGGCATTGAGGGGTTTCTTTGCGGTTACGTCAAAAATAGGATTTGAATTCAAACATTGTTTTGATGGGGCCATGAAAAATTTTGTTTGAAATGATCCTGGGGGTAAGCACTGGTCATAAAATCTACGGAGAAATTAGTTTTAAAGTAACAGAAACTTGAAAGACTTTATTTTTGGAAACGTTTTTAATTCGTGTCATGTGTCTTCTTTTTGGGGGAAGAAGAATTTTTGGAATGAAAAAAGATAGCAACACTAAACTTTTAAGGTTTAATTTTAAACAGGTTTTACGATTACTTTGTTTAGGAAGCATATAAATTCCTTCGCTGAAAATTCTCGTATTCTACAACACTTAGGTTTACCATACATTCGGGATTAGCCTGGATTAGTCCTGGTTTTTAGTGCTGTCTGGAGTAATATCCGCGGTACCAAAAATATCCGGGATTTTTTGAGAATGTTATAACTGGAAAAGATATTTAAAATTTTAGATCTGTATGTTCACATATCGCGTTTTTAAATATTCTCTTACGGCTGTGCATATTTAATAATGTAGTTTGAAAATTAAATGCTAATTCTGTTACAGTAGCAGAAGTATTTTATACATATTCTGAATTAAATTGTCAACTTTAGCGAAGACTCATTCATTACAAAAGAATTATATCAAAGAATTTTCTCTTTGCGTTCTAAAAGAAAACACTGATGTTTTGGAACAATTCTTCTCAAGCGTAGACAATTTTTATAGTTCTAATATCCAAAACTAAAGTGTGGAGAGCCAGTTTGTATAAAATTAAGTTTAGTAGATAAATTTTCGAATTGAAATTCGTTGGTCTGACTTAGAAGAGAGTGAGCAAATTGTTAACGAAGTTATAAAAGAATTTTTAAATCTATTGATGACGTATTTGTTGAACTTACATTGTTGAACCAGGTAATTTAAAACCAAAGGGTAGGTTGTGGTTCAAGTTATAAAAAAAGTTTAGTTATTTTTTTTAAAAATTCATAAATACTATTGTGGAGATGAAGGAAACGGTTTTAAAGACGTCGGGGGAAAAAAAGACTGACATTTCATGCTACAATATTTTTAAAATGGTTAAGTTTGTGATGTCTTTGTGCATGATTGGGACATTTTTCTTCAATTCTGAAGGGTTTTCAATTACGAGGAAGATTTAGTTTGTAGATATAGGTAGATTTTTTTTTTCACAGTATATCTACTTTAAAACATCTTTTTGTGAACTGAAAACTTTCTTGTTGGGAATTTTTTGATGATTATTTAAACAGACAATTTCTGAAACATGTCTAAAAAAAGTTTTAAAAAATACAACTGTATGAATTAAGTTTAATGTTTCAGTAAACTGTTAGGGTTAAACATGGTAAGCTTACCTATACCTAAATTAAATGAATTTAAAAATATACCATTTTTTTTCTTCAATGATTAAGTATTTTATTTTATTTTTTAGTTTGATAGATTTCATTGAAGCTCATAACCACATGCGTGACCAGAATAACCACCTCCCCATACCCACATAATATATGAACAGCCCCGATCCATGCAAGACCCAGACAGCGGGATGTTTGGTCAGTTTGAAGTGGTATGAACCTTCTATAAGAAGGATCTGAAGAAAAGAGAGAGAGAGAAAAAATTTGACTAGTAAAAATAACTGGTTTTCGTGGGAATGCAAATCCATGCAAATGAGGACGTGACGTTATTTATTTTCTATTTTCATCATTTTTATTCTTTCTTTTCTCTTTCGCCCTCTTCTGTTCGAGTGGGATTCTTTCATTTTTTGGATGTGGTTGAAAATGAGATGGACGGAGTTAGTTATGAGGAGGAGTTTTGGAAGAAGTCTCTGGGAAAAGAATGTGATCGAGTTAAGTGATTTTAACTAGAGGTGATGCGTTGGAGATAGGTTCTCATGCGTTTTCTTTTTGGATGGTGTTTGAATCATTGTGTGGCTGGAGAAAATGTGGAGTTTGTGGTTTTGGTGGTATTTTTTAATATTGCTTGAATTTTATATAAAATTATATCTACCTGAGAGCCAGTTTAAGTAACCAGTAACCAGTGGCTTAACGGAGAGTATTGGGGTCCCCCTGCAAAGTCGAGGATCGGGCTCCAAGCTGGATCTTAAGTAATTAGCGTCATTCAGGTTTGTGGCCCCCCCTAGAGCCTGAGCCACCCCGCATTTAATTTTGATATCAAACTCTTTAAACTTTAATATTCCTTAGAATAAAGCATTAGAAATTATTGATTAAAAAAGGGCTTCTTCATCAATAATTTAAAAAAATCATTATTTTTAAGTAAGTAATTGGTATCAATGAGATATAAAGATAAATGATATGATATTAATCATCCATCACAATTGAAATAAGTAAGTTTTTGATAAATCTATTATTAATGTTGTTATAATCGATTCGAATTATAGCAAAGCTTTGAAAACTATATTCGAAAAAGGAAATATTATTTACAATAATATTCCATAGATAAATTGTGTTTTGATTAAATAATATTCAATAATAAACAATATTTAATGTATAAAATGCTATTTTAAAGTTTAATCATAATATGATTATGTGAGAGTATTCAATCAGAAAATATATTCCGATTTTTCAAAAAAAGAAATTTTGTTTTGAAAGAAGTATTTTTTTTTCCGTAAGCGATGATGATAGCAATATTTCTTTGAAAACGAATTTGTAAACAATAAAATAAGCTTAATACATTTTAAGCATTTTCGGAAGAACAATATAAAAGCATTCAGAAGAAAAGCATATTTATTTGCTGTAAAGTTGTTTACTTTAGAGGTAATTGATTGTTCTTTTAGAACAGTAATGTTCTAAAATATCGATATTTTTTTAAAAATGAAAATATTGCTATTCTAGAACAAAAAATTATATTCATTAATAAATAAAAAAAACAATATTTTCAAAATTAACGAATATTTGTAAAAAAAGTTTTTTTTTTTTTGAATAAAGTAATTGGCATTAAAAATTATATCCCAACAAAAAAATTCTAGAAAAAAATTATTGAAAAAAATTTTTTTTCTGGTTCGGCGCGTGAAAATTTTTATCGTTATGTTTCTTCTTTAAAAGCTATTACACCATTTTAGTGAAAGTAACAGAGAAAAAGCTATTTGTTAGAAATAACATAAGAAGAAAATTAAAAGCATTTAATGGCATTTTTTGACGGGCCTTCCCATCGTAAGAATGTTTTGGGGATTTTAAACTTCTCCACACGTCTTTAATCCTCACGCAGCTGATTCTTTTCCTTTTTTCTTTTATTTCACACACATAGAACGTAGAAAACAACCACTCGTTCTGAAGGGATTGACTTCCCGTTCTATTTTCTTCCTCGTCACTTGAATGAAAAGGCTTCTTTTTAGCAGACGAGAGAAATGAAGATGAATCGTCTGCAATTATGTCCTACACGCAGACGATTTCCTTTGCATCCGACCTCACGAATGCGATTTTGTTCTTTCTGGGGATTAAAAAAGGTGATTATTTGAACCCATTGCATAGTCATCGTATAAGTGTGAGAAAAGAAATGTTGATAGGATTCAAAGTGATTGATCTTTCAAATTATTTTATATTTTCTTTTTAAAAAAAAATATTCTGAAGATTTTTGAAGAAACTTACAAAATGAGAAGGAGAGAAGAAGAAAAAAAAAAAAGTTTGAAGAATAACTTCGTGATAAAGTAAAATTAGAAATATTACAATCCATTCACATTGTAACTTGCAATTTTTTTTATCTTGTTACAGTGATGACGAGACAAGTATTTTGAAGTAACAATCATTAATTTTTTTGGTACTTACGCATTATCGCAACAATTGCCAACTCTATTGATAACTCGTCAAGTTGGTGACCGCGATTTCCTATGCGTCGTATACGTTGAATTGGTAACCTTTTACAGCGTTTCATATAATGTCGCCAGTAGGTTGCGATAATACTTAAGTACCATTTTTTTTAATTAAAAAAAGTTTAATTGAAATTTTCTTTATATAGACAGAATTCATTAAAACCTTTTAGGTAAAATTTAATCTTAATTTTTCAGAAATTTTCATAACTCATTTATAATTTTGTTTCTTTTTTTGTTGGTTATATCAGCAAAAATTTATATGATCTTTTTTTATTTCTATATAAACAGATTTTTGCAGCTAAAAATTCTAGTTTTTCTAAGAACATCGACAATTTTAAACGATTAACCATTAAAATAACTAGGCGTTATCCTTTCGCTTCGCTGTATATTTCATTTGACCAGTAGCGCACACAAGAATTTTTCAAGGGGGAAGGGGGGTCCGGAGTTGAAAGTTCACCATTCTTGTATCATGCTATTTTTGATTTTGTCGATTTTTAGGAACAAAACACAGTAAAAAACTAATTATTGAATAAAGATTTAGCATTAATTAATAAAATTAATCATTAATAACAAATATTTAATTAAATTTTACGTATTATATACTTAGAATTATAACCAATCGGAAAAAAATCAAGGGCTTTGGGGTCCGGCCCCCAGGACCCCCTTGTGTGCGCCACTGCATTTGACTATACATTGTTTTTAAAATATCGATATCTAAACCCTAATATTAAGCTTTTGATTATGGTAAAAGGATTCTTGTAATTTTCGTGGAAATTTAAAAATAGAAATTTTTATCTTTAACGCCTCCGCAACTGCACTCGGGTGTTTGTTTTTGAGAAATCCGTTCTTATTGGATCTCCAATCAATAAACGGAATATGTTTGCTAAATTTAAGTTATGTAGGTCTAATAGTTCAAAAATGAAAAATTTTTATCTATAACAGCCCCACAACATCCTATGGAAGTCAATTTTCGCAAACCCTATTCTTAGAGGAATTCTACTGAACGAAAGAAACATGCCTGCCAAATTTCTAGTATTAAGGTGGTAGTATTTCCGGAGATTTTGTGATGAGTGAGTAAATGAGAGTTGTTTTTCTCCTATACGTTGAGAGAAAGATAAATTAATATTCTCGTTTCTCCGATACTATTACAATAATATTTCGATTAAAAATGCTATTTTTAAATGAAATGTAACTTATTAGGTCACTTTCAAGATTTTATTTTTTTTATTTACTACAGAACTGGAGGTCTCTATACTTTGTAGAACATCTTTTTCACTAAAAATTTACTAAGCCTTTTTTTCAGGTTTGGCATTGGATAAAGCTTTAGTTTATTACCATGTTTTTTTAATAGTGTATTTTTAAAAAAAACATATTTCAATTTAAAATTTTGATTAAATACAATTATAAATTCTATTTTAGACAAATTTAAATTAAAAGGTGAGAAAGTAGATCCCAAATTTTTTTCAGATCACGCATTAGCTTATCTCAATTACCCAATAACGTTAAATTTAAATGTTCGAATAAACTTTTTCCGGCTACTGGTCCGTTGACTTAGAAAAAATGTAAATTTCAATAAGATTTTGATCCGGTAGCTAAGTGTCACTTGGTTTAAGATGTTACACTAAAGTTTTCAGAATAGATTATTCCAATAAAATGAATTTAAGTACTTAATATTTACAAAAATTGAACCATAGAATATCATTTTCAATTATCCTTTCTTTCTTGGTATTGTTGAAAATTTTGCCTTAATAGTAGCCCGTACAGAGGAACTAGGGATATTTAAAAATATAAACGCGAGAAGTGGTTGATCCATGTTAATAAAGAACAAAAAAATTTTTAATTAAAAAACGTCGATAATTAAAATTTCATGTTATTGTTAATCTGAAAAATAATGGGGAATTAAAAAGATCAATTTGTTTTTAGTGTCAAGTACTGGACGTTAAAAATACAGAAGCAAAAATATTAAGTATAGTTAGAACCGTGATTTTGCACAAAGTGTAAATGAAAAAGGTTATTCTTTTCCTTAGATTAGAATTTAAATAAAAATTTTTGTAAAATGTTCAATAAAAATGATTTAATACAATATTTTGACAAAAATGAACATAGAATATCAGTTTTCGAAATATTCTCCTTTTCTGAAAATGCTTCTATTATAATAATATTCTGCCTGTATATAGTCAGACCTCTGTACAGAGGCTCAACTAAATTTTTAAATATATAACTTAGAAATGGGTTGATCCATGTTTTACAAACAGGGAAATTTTAAAAAAACGTCGATAATTATTTCAATGGGTTTTAACTTGAAAATAATTGAATTTTTCAAGATCATAGTTGAGCCTGTACAGAGTTCTGAACTATATACCCGGCAAAATATTATTATAATAGAAGCATTTTCACAAAGGAGAACATTTTTGAAAAAAGGTTATTCTTTTTTTCCGAAATATTGTATTTAAATAAATTTTTTGTCAAAATGTCCTTAAAACAATTTTATACATGTATTCTAATCTAAGTGACACTAAATATCACGAAAATTATCCATTTATGCGCTTTTTTAAAATCGCAGTTCCGAACATAGTCGGATACCTTAAGCATATTCTCATTACTAAATATATCCTAATTCTAATTTGCTTTACTTAAAGATTATTTATCAAAATAGCTTACAACCTTACATCGGCGAGCTAGCTTAACACATTTTTTTTCATTGCCAAGATCAATCTTTTTCCTGTAGGTGCAGCTTCTGAGAACTGCGCACAGCTGATAATTTAATCATAACCAATAAACTCTATTCTTAGCTCTAGTTTAGGTAATTCCCTCATTTCCGCTCTCGTCACACGTATCCATTGTCTTAAAAAAAATGCCGAAATTCGGAGATCTTCGCTGGCAGATGCTTTGCTGTGAAATCGAGAGGGAAGGATTAGGTTGGAAGATATCACCCCTTAGAGAAATCGTGATTTTTAAAATTAAGAGGCTTAATTCACGATTTTTAAAGCAAGGAAAACGTCTGAAGGAAAGGGTGGATTTAAAGGTTGCTTACCCCTTTTTTGTCTGAAATAAATTCTTTGTTATACGACATATGCTTGGTTTTAAAATTTTAAAGTTACGAGCGTGATTTTTATTTAATAGGAGCTGGATTTGAAAAATTTTGAGAGAGGTATAGTGTTTTTTAATCTATAATGAAAAACAAATTGAGACTTTTTCTTATAACTTTATATGTTAAATGTTTAAAAAAAAGAACTCGAGTTTTGAATAACAAAGCTTGATTTAAAAAAGGTAAAAGAACAATTTTATGAGCACTTTCATGATAGAATTTTTTAAAATCATATTTATATTTTAATCTTCGAAAACTTCATAAACAAGTCAATAACTTTCTTTCGAAGATTAAAATTGTTTCCTTCCTTTTGTAATTTATTTTAACTGAACTTTGTTATAAAATTAGTTGTTTTTAAGCAAATCCATGCATGGATTATGCGACTTATAATTCAAATTATGTATGAAAACTTCGTACATATTTTCTCTGAAATATCTTTTTATAATTCTCTGCTTGTAGTGAACTAATAATCTACGACATTTTTCGGTAATTTTTACAGCGTCTTTAAAATGTGAGGTTCTTAAAATTTTTTTGAATCGTGTTATTTATTCAAAACAGAGATAGATTCCTAGACTTTTTACGACTATTGCCCACTTTTATGGACGAAAATTTTAAGGCTCTCTCCCACTTCATAACAGTTTCTCCGTTAAATCGTTTAATATGTCTGAACAGCTGTAAATAACAGAGATTTTTATATTTGGTTGTAGGAAATATTTTTTCCTTGTACTTGAAACAGGATAAACCTTTGTCATCTTTTGTCAGCATACATTTGCGTCGAATGTTCTTGTTATCTAAACGGTTTCATTGCTTCTTGTGAGCATATTTTTTCACACACAGGTAATAAATACTATTTGGTTCATAGTAGACTGAATGAGGGCGCATTTTTCAACCATTTAGAACTCTTTGTAGGGATTAACTTCTTCTGTTATTTTCATCTGATGAGTGATTTCATTCTGTTTTACATATTTTATAAATAAGCTCATATATGATGGGGTTCCCCAGTACTTAGTAGAGAATAGAGAATGGTATTATAAATTGTATCGTTTTCTAAAAGGTAAACTCTATTATTTAAAATAGATACAGATTTCTCTTTATAAAAAGTATTACAGAGAAGATTATTGTTGATGATATCACATATTCTTAATATTATCCTAAATTTATTAAAAATATTTTTAGGTGGCACAATATACATTTTCTAAGCTGATATTTTTTTATTCAATGGCATATGTAAAGTATATATTAACTTGGGTTTTTTTTTTTAAATTTTAGATTCTCTATCACCTTAGCAGATTAATCTAACAGAAGCTCCCAATTCAAGTTTCAGATATTCTGTTTTTTCTCTCCTTGCCTGATTAACATTTGGAAGCCAACGAACTCCTAAATGTACTGAATTAATATAGCCGTTCAGAATTAATTTGACGCAACGCTGTCTGAAGATGTCTAATTTCGCATTCTGAAACTTGTTTTAGAACTCCATCAGTAATTCTGTCAATGGGCACGATTTATTATACCTTCTCCCATTTTGACTCCTCTTCATCTTGCCTGTTACATCTAACTTTTTTTACCTTCCAAACTACTTTTTCCTTGTTTGTTTCGTAGTTTTCACTGAACCATTTTTCAAGTTTGCTTATTAATTCCAGCGGCGCATTCTGTGTTAAAGATTGTCTTTTTCTTTAAGGTTTGGCATATTATTGACTTAATTGCTAAGCATTGTTGTTTTCAAGGATTTATGAACACTTATGGTAATGGTGTTTCGTTTTACAAGAATCCTTTTTTTAATGGCTCGGTATCTTTGAAATGATCGATAACTGAAAGGCGCCAAATTTTTAATGGATGAAGCATTAGGGGATGTCCGGGATGCTTGACCATTGGAGAATTGAATCTTTCAAATTTTATTTTAGGTCTTCGGACTGTAATGTTTTTTCGTTCTGGTTTTCGTCCCTGTTCAACTAAATATATATTATATATATATATATATATATATATATATATATATATATATATATATATAACCAACCCTTATATATATATATATATATATATAGGTCAATTCTCTACTAACAAAGTCACATCCAAAAACTTAATAAACTCGGCCAAACACATAGACAGCAGGAGAAAATCACACAATGAAGGACAAAAGAGTAATCGAGATAATAAATATAAAATGGATGCTGCAGTGCATATGCATGTGAAAATACTGACTTAGGACAGTTAGTATATAAAATTAATATATATAAAAATTGGGGGTTGAACATGTTTTTGGCCAACCAACCTTCCCCTTTTATTTGTAAATAACACTGAGCAAAACCAATAGGAAATAATGGATGAAATATCTAAATCCATTACAAGATAGAGGAGTAACTTACCTAAAAATTGCACTTACAAGTGCAAAGCCCGCCTTAAATCTACGAGAGGAAACATTCAATTTGTTGCCAGATTCTATACCCTAATACAGATTTAAATCAAAAGGAATTGGCTGAAATGTGACATAACAAAGATTACAAATGGAAATAAGGAAATTAAAATTAGTTGCATATTATAGCATAACTATATAATAACTTACCAGAGTAAATATGAATAAAATAATAGTAAGTAATTTCTAATCTAATATTCGACTATGGAGATAACTATATCAAAATATTTGTTTATAGTAATAAGCTATTATCAATCTCATAATTTTAATTCTAACTAACTTATTTTGAGATACTTTTATTTATATAACTATTAATAATAAAATAAGTGGTATTTCTGATTTAAGCAATATTTAGTAAAATATTGTATGATTATTTATAATGTCTGATTTTTGACACCAGAAATTTATTACGTTGTATATAATTAATAACAATATTTCTGAATATAGAAACATGTACATTACTCTCCCAATGAGGAACTTTATAATATTGAAATTAAATTCTTCTCTTTTATCATAAATATTAGAAACTATTACATTATCATTTAATTTGACATGTATGTCAAGAAAATTTGCTTCATTGTTGTTATTATTTGTCTGTATTAAATTAAGATATTGTGGATAAAATTAATGTTAGGTATAAAAATTGGCTTGTTTGCCAAAAGATGATTATATCATCTATATAACTTGATAAATATAAATTTAGAATTATTAATGTAACTACTTTTCAAAATAATGTAAGTATAAATTGTACAAGACAGTTGCTCGCAGGGCCACCTTGTGGCAATCCTGTAATCTGCGCACGATATGGATTACCTTTATGATATATATATAGTTCTCTTTAAGTACAAACCTAAGTAGTGAACCAAATCTATCATAATTAACATTATTAAATAAATTGTCTTTATGTATGTAAATTTACAAGAATATTAATCAAATCATCAATATTAATAGAGTTAAAGAGATCTTCAAAATCTAAACTATAGACTGAATAAATTTTTTATTTCATTTCTCAACAAGGAGTTGCTATTTTTAGAATGGCTGAGGATATAAGGTTATTTATTGTTTCGTACAATATATCATGGAGAATTTTGCTTGTTTTGCTGATATATGTATTAAAACCATTTGTAACTGTCCTAAATTTAACTGGGTCATTATGAAATTTGGGAGTTAGAATATATGTGGAGATTTAAAAATTATTATTAATTTGAATTTTTAACTTTTATGAAAATAAGGAATACGTTTATTTATTTCTCTATCAGAAACAGAAGACTTAATAAAGCTGTATTATTATCGAAAAATTGTTGATCAATAAATTATAATAGTATTTATATGAATGCAAAATTTCCTGGCACTTTATCAACATAAACTATAATAAATTTATTTTGTAAATTTTTAATCTGACTTTTAATATTGACAAAAAGATTTTATTATCTATACCATAGTTATATTTATTAAGCTGCTTTATGTAATTTTATCTTTGAATTCTGTGAATGCCTCTATAGGCATACTATATTTAATAACTATTTTGTATATAAAATGCTCCAATAATATCATTATATAACTGATTTTTGATAATTTTATTATTATTCGAAATCATTAATCTAAAACCAGTACCTTTATTCATAATATTTCTAAGATTATTGTCTTTTTACAATATTGAGATCACCAGTAACAACATGCTTGTGATGTTGATCAATGAAATCTTTAAATTCACTACATTTACATATTAAGTTATCTTGCTTTTATAGGCACATTATAGTTAAAATTGATCTACCTATTTTTTGTTGTGTATTTAAAAGCTTTTAATAGTAATATTTTGTATTGGGAAAGATGACATGTGTTTTAAATATGTCAGAAAAATTAACATTATCATATGAGTTTATTTAAACATATATAAGAAGTGTACGGTATTCTATATGATGATCGCTTATTTTAATATGTATATAGCAACCTTATATATATATATATAACCAATATATATATATATATATTATACATATATATATATATATATATATACTATATATATATATATATAACCAATATATATATATATATATATTATATATATATATATATATATATATATATATATATATATATATATATATATATATATATATATATATATATATATATATATATTGGTTTAGTTTCGGTTTCTGTTCCGCCAAAAATAACGGCTTTCGGTTCAGTTCTGAAAGGATAAGTTTATTTTATGTATATTCTTATTTGCACTAAAAATATAATTCTATCATAAGCAAAAAATGAAATTCTATCAAAATTTAGAAGATTTTATTCTTTTTTTAATTGGTACACTATGCGAATTGATACAATTAATCAGAATGTGCTGTAAGCAATTAGCAGAGAACGGTGAGCACTGGCATTGTTATTCATTATCAAAATCGCATTTGACAACTAGGTTCGTGACTAAGTTTAAATCATTAGACCCACAGACTTGAAATTTAGCAAGCGTGTTCCTTCATGGAGTAGAGATCTGCTAAGTAGGGGTTTTGCGTAAATCGATCCACAAGAAGCATTGCGAGAGGTTAAAGGGTGTTTAGATAAATATTGTACTAATTTTGTACTAAGATCTGCAGATTTGAAATTTAGCAGGCATGTTACTTTCATGAGAGAGAGAACATGGACCTAGAGGAGAACAGTTCCTTTGTTAAGTAGGGTTTTGCGAAAATCGACCTCCTAGGGGTTTTAAGATGGTGTTTTATGTTTAAAAAAATTCCATTTTATGCACTACTAGGTCTACAACTTTGAAATTTGGAACACATGTTACTTTTGCTGAGAAGAGATCAGCTCAGGTCTTCAAAAACCGATCCACAAGGGGTTAGGGGGGCTCGTTATAAATTTAAAATATATCTTTCCTTCTATTGAACCTAAGGACTTTGTTGCGACGTGTGGGCAGAATATTTTGTGTTTTGGTTTGCTTTGAGAATTTAATATTTTAAAGGAACTTTGCTGCCTTTAAGTCCTACTGTTTTGTGCAATATACCCATACGAAGAACGGGTATACAGCTAGTAGCTTATAGAAAAGGCAAGCAGAGAGATCATATTGTTATTAAATTTATCAATTTGGAAGGGTTCTGTTGTATTATTGTTCACTTCCTGTTAAATCTTTCGAAATAATGTTAATTCTCAGAACTAATTGTGTGGTAGTTATGGCTTCGTAATCAGAAAGTTGCAGATTTTGAAGAGTTTTAAGTTATGATAAGGATCATAATACACCACGATGAGAAGTTTTCTGGAGTTTTCACTTCTTAAGAATCAATTTCATATAAAGCCTGCGGTTTGGAAATTTTTGAGAAGTCAAATTTGTACAAGCGTTAACAAAAAAAAAAAAAAAAAAAGTTACGTTGTATTCTACGCATGCGCCAAATCCCTATCAGAAGGAAGCATAAAAGAATTCCTACTTTTTCATCGTTTTTAAAATTACGATCGTTCTCTTCTTACCGAAATCAGACAAAAAATAATTACAGAATCAAAAAGATCATTTATTTCGCCACGATATGGTATAATTTTTTTTTGCAAAATAACGATATTTTGCATTTTTTACGATTTTTCCAAAAATGAGTCAATATCGATGCGTTTTTATGATTTTCAATTTATGAGTTTTTCAGTCGTTCTGAAAGGATTTATTATCATCGTAATGAATCGACATTCTGTACTAAAGAAAGTTCATACTTCGGTCTTTTAGATTTAGTGATTTAAAATATAAAATTCAAAAGAATTTTTTTTGCACATCAAATCAATGAATCCTCAAAATATTTGTTTAGTAAAAGGCAGGAATAAATTGCGATTTCTATTATATTTATATTTGAACCATAAAGTAATTTTTAAAAATCTTCAAATCTAAATATATAAGTTTTGTATATTTCTTTTTCAAATTTAAATGAAGCTTTTATTCTTGTATTTTATGGTTTGGGGAGAAAAAAAATAGAATTTCTAACGAATTGTGGATAGAATCAATTATCCAGTTCATAATAACACAACGTACATGTTTTAGGCATTTAATTTTTACTTAATGAATAACTATTAAATTTTATTAGCATAATTATAAATCAATAACATTTCTTAATGACTCAAATTATAATTTAGTCGATACAATTGTTTCAAACGAAATAGTTCTGTATTTCTTAAATAGTTGCACTATTAATTTATTTCTTGTTCTCTTCACAACATATTTATTTCATTTTAAGTCGTGAACTTATTTAACTGATTTAGATTACTTTACCGACGTATATGAGGGAAAATAGTTTTTTTACTTTTTGTTTTGATTTATTCATAATGTTCCCCTAAATTCCTATAATACAGATAAACAACGAGGAAATGAACAAGTTCTGAGTAACAATACCAGTTTTGTCAATAAATTGCAAATAACTTAACTAACGATATCTTTTTATCCTCTTGCACCAGCACGTGAATCGACTTTCAAACACCAACCGATTTCCTAAAACCACAAAGCATTCTATGTTCGAAACTCTTTTTTTTCTCACACTTGAATTTAAATTTAAGAACACGCGGTGGAATGTTCTTTTAACGAACGGGCGTGGCAGCTGGAATGATGTATTTTTCCGGAATATTTACTCAAATGTTTCTTATCCCAGAGAGCTAAAAAAGATTAATTGAGGGTCTCTCTCTGTAAATTAATAATCCGCCGCAGTGTGTTCCAACAACAAATTAAAACGATATTATCTCAAAACTGGATCACTATCAATATGGCCATTCTGTGCGTAAGATAGAGGTCATCGAATGGATTTTCACACATCTCTCTCTCTCTCTTGGTGTTACAGCAAAGTAGGCCATGGTCGGAAAGGCTTTCATTTTTACTTTCTTCGGTCCCGCAGTGGCTGGCCAACACCCAAACACCCGCGGCCAGAAACTGAATAGGTTGAAAGAGCAACTGGCGGCATCGGTGTCGTTGGGCAATTAAAGAGCTTTTTCATAGCAAACCACCGTCGTGGAGACGGGGGGAAAAGACAGCTCTAGGACTGACTTTGTTCTGGCATTTAATTACAATGATTTGGGGGAGATAGTGTGATGCTTCTGTGAATGGATCGTTCCTAAATGGATTTTACGTTGAATATTTTCAATGTAGGGGTAGGGAATATTTCAATGTAATGCTGATTCGATTAATTAGACTGTGGTGAACATTTTGATAAGGGACACTGGAAATAGAGAGAATCACCTGTTTTTTTAATAAGGGGAGGGATGTATGCCGTATAATAGTTTGTGATATTTTTAAACTACAAGTTTGCTTTCAGACAGTGATATCTTAAGACTTTTTGGGGCCCCTGGCCCCTATAAAAGGAAACCCCACTTGCGGCCCTTTTAAATAGACAGTATATAGCATACGTCGTCAAATACCCGATCAAACGGTAACTCGTAACACAGTTCTTCTCAAACCTGTAACATTTGCGAGTCAATTTTCAATCATAATTTTCATCGCCCTCCCCCATACAATAACAATGTATTGAAAGTAATAATAATGTCCTTTGAAGCTAAAGCTATTATGCGGCCATAACTTATAACCCATACAAATTATGAAAATAAGTATTAAACTTTGTATATGTTTCTTTTAAGTAAGAGTTACATTTAAGTAACATAAGTATTATGTTATTTTTCCTTTCTAATTTTTAAATTGGAAGAGACTGCAAAATAATTTTTAATTAAATGAAATACTTTTTTCCTCAACCATCCATCTCTTAAAGTCTAACCTACCTTTGTGAAACCAGATTTTCTGCCGTGGTTACTTTGAAGACAAAATAAATATCTCAGCAGCTAAATATCGAAAAAAGACCTTATCAATATATAATATTAAACTTTCCTTTGAAAATCTGCTCTGCAAGACAAGCCCATGGGAGTCACTAGTTAATATTAAACTTGTTCTTAATTTAGTATTGATAAATTGTTTATCAAGTACATTGTGCAGTTTGATGCATTTACTCGTATAAGTATATTATATCAGTGTCTGTATTTTTTTTTTATAATGTTAGAATTCATTTTGACCACTTTACCCCTTTTATCTTTCAGTAAATTAATATATTTTATAAATAATCTTTTATTTTCGACTTTTCGATACTCTCGCGCCCCCCATGTAGGGTTATCACGTCCTTCTAGAGGGGCACCAACCCCCTAGTTTGAGAAACAAGTGTCGCAAAAAATAAATACGTGCGACACACAATATCACAAATCTGGGTACAAACTGATTCGATCAACCAGAGAATATCTCTAAGAATAACATTTGACTATGAAAATCATTTGAATTATGGTCTTACGAGTATTAAGGCTGCGTTGAGAAGAGACGAGCAACCCCCTCCTCTCCCTCGGGAAGACAGAAGCTCTGGGGATCTAAAACCCCAATGTCTTATATCTGGGTTCATTATAGAACAAAACTATCTCAGATTATTGATCATTTACTTCCATTATCAGAATACGGAAGTTAAACTTCGATGTTTATTTGACTCGCATGTAAAAGCCACGATAAAAAATATTTAAAATTTCTTTCTTTGCTTTGGTTTTCTTTCATTCCATTACGGTATTCAGTTTCTGTCGTTAATTAATTAGACTGAGAAGCTTTTTTTAACTAAAAATTTTGTGAGAGGTTAGCACCTCTCTCTTGGGCACCTAGATATGTGGGAGGTAGGGAAGAAACCCTCGCCATGATCCTGTCAATCTATTTATTTACCACACAATGAAACGACACAAATTCAATTAATAATAGTAAGAGAAATGTCTTGGTGCTAACCAGGAAAGTGGAACAACGACGGTAATGCATGAAAGATTAGGAGACTCTCAAACTCGATCCTTACTTTATAAAGGATCTAATCTATCATCCGATTTAATCTAATATCAATTTAATATCAGTGAACAATTGTCACTTTAAGGTTTCCTCCTAATAAGTCTTTAACCGCAATAATTCAAATATAATACCTGTCAGTAGCAATCTCACCTGATTCGAGTTTATCTCTTCTCCTACTCTCTATTCTAGCTGGAAAACTTCGACTATATATAGTAAGTTAATTTGAATATCACGATTTTCTTCTTCCGAAGGGTTGGTTGTGAATAACGCGAATTGATAGCCCAAAGATTTCCCAAGAGGATTAGTCCAAGCATCGCTGATAGATCCGTCACAATTTTTTTAAAAAAATTTAGAATATATTGAATTTGTTAGTAAAATGGGGCGGCATTCCTTTCTTAAATCGTGATCCATAAAATACCAATATTTCTTTTCTTATATATATATATATATATATATATATCGCGCAAACTCTTTTTTATGAAAGATCCTGAAATGTTCATATGTAATACTCTTATGTTTTGAAGCTATTTATTTGAGGTATTATCGCAAGCTTTTGAAAAAATGGTATACTTCTAGAACTACTACCCTTAAAGTTTTTTTAGTATGTCATTTCTTTTAAATAAACAGTATTCCGACCTGTCTAGAATTCTAATTTTTTCACACTCATCTCTTTTTTTCTCTCTCTCTTTTTTTTTTTTTTTTTTTTTTTTTGAAGCTTTCAGTTTTATACCCGGCATATAATGCGCATCCTTAATTTTCAATATTATTTTTGGTGTTAAAAGTGTGAGTTATATATAATTTCAAAATATAATTATTACACTAGCTTCTCACAAAATTACATCACCATTTTTTAAATATAAATATTCAATTATAAGTTGCGATACTTAAGCTGGCAATTAAATCGAGCATACAGTCAACATTCTGAATACATGACGTATCTCCGAAAATACTGAATGACGACAGATGACCAATACATATTTAAATATCTCTTCGTCTTTTACCCACACTCTACCATCCAGAAGGAAAAAAATCTTACTGCAGAAAGCCTTTGTCTATGAAAAATGATCTACAGATCATCCTAATACCAAATGATAATTCTGAAGATCCTTTTTTCTTTTTTTAAATCAAAATTAGCATGATACACTGAATATAGTGATGTCACTTAATTCATATTTATGAGCTTGAGAACAATATTTCTTTTTTTGCACTGATAACAATAATTGGGTGGTTACTTTGCACACACTTTTTATTCACAGTATTGTTACTAGTCAGGTAGTATGTTGAATCACTTCGTTAACGCCCAATTGTAATAATGATCGGCGGAAAATGTGGATAGAAATTTCTTGTTTATGTAAATGAACTTCTTCCGATAACAGTTAAACTTCAGTTTTGTTTTACGCTACTCGGTTCAAATATAAAAAGAACAGTAACGAGTATAACACCCGATAGAATGCTAATTATAATCGCGTTAAATTAAAATCAACATAAATACAACTGGAAGGCGAAAATTCTTTTTGATATATTTACTTCTCTTTTTGTTTTACTGAAATGTTTAAAAGATTTCTATTTGTGTATAAAACATTCGATGACAATTTATTTTTGTTGCTGCTGAAACAGAAATTTGTTTCAATAGATGAATTTTTTTTTTTTGTCATTTCTAAAAAATTTCAAGTATACTGTACAATTTTTACCATTTTTATTTCTTTACCACGATCTTTTTTGTATTACTCACAGTATGGAAATACAATCGGACCTCTATATAACGCAGTCGCTAAATCCCGAAAAAAAGTTCGTTATATGGATAATCTGTTACATACAGTTTCATCTTTCAATTTTCTTCATATAAGGCACATGAAACAAATTTTAAAAACATAAACATTATATATTGAAAAAAATTAATTATTCGTACATTTTTGTAAATTAATATATATTTATTTTATATATTTTACCAATCAATCAAAAAAAAAAAAAAGTAAGTAAGAAAGAAAGAAAAATTGTAAGAAAAGTTTCTTTAAGCCTTCATCCACTTCCTGAAAATTAAACTTCTTTTTTTGTATGCTCAAGCATTTACGTTTAGACATTTTTAAGCTCAAGAAACGGAAGTTACCAGTGCGACTGATTAATACTACAAATGAACGGACACTAGTTCAAGGACACGAGACTCCACTGAGGTGTTAAAGGGGATATCGAAGATATTTCCAGTGAACTGGACAACGGGGGTTAAAGGTTGCACTTCTTTTATGAAATGCCCAGAATTCTATTGCTCTCGGCGAGTTAGGCACCTAATAAAACCAGTTTAAGATTTATGACTACCATAAAATGTGTTAAAAGAGAGAACAACTTGAAATATCCAGAAATACTATTTAAATCGGGAGAAAAAAATTGAATCACAAGAGAAAAAGTTCATTATATAGAAAATACACTTCGCTATAGGGAGGCTATTTTACGTAGAAAATCGTGAAATGTTCTTGGTTCCAGGAAAAAGTTCGCTGTATGGAAAAATTCGCAATATAGATGTTCGTAATATGGAGGTTCGACTGTATTATCAAGTTGTACAATATATGATGATGTTTATGTCGTATACATTATTAGAATTGTGCTCAGTTGGTATCACTCGTCATTGAAAAAATATGTACCAAAAATATTTTATAGGGAAAAATCAACAACATTGCACAAAAATAATTGCGTGATATTCTATTCTATATATATTATCAATTTTTTTTATCAAAATAATGTATCTCCCGTCTTAACTAAAAAAGTTATGTATTCATGGAAATTTCTTGTGAATTTTCTTCACTTTTTTATAAACATGTAACTAAATATGACAGTGAATATTCGAATAAATCATAGTTTCTTATTAAAACTTGGGGGATATTTAGAAGCAGTATAGCATGGTTAAGACGTGTTACATTAAAAGTTTTTATAGGGTTTTATTTCTGTCATTACTAAAGAATAAACTACCATTTAGCGAGTTGGCTCTTAAGAAATATTTGTTCCGGGAATAGTTGATAGTATATATATACGTCATTTATACGTACTAGTTAAATTATCCAATCAGACAACGAGCAGTAAATGTAAATGACCATTCTCCAATTGGTGACGAACTACTCATGTCACCCTATTTCCCTAGAAGTTGAGTTGAGTTGAGTTTGGTGTTTTTGGCTATACTGCGCCAAACATTCATGGGTCTGTGGTCTGGACGGGAAAAGGAGAAAAAGAAGAAATTGGATGACAAGATGGTCGAAAATAGAGAACGATCACTGGGGTGCCCCGGGGTCGTGACACCCGTGTTTACCAAAGATAGTAAACCCCTTGGGAAAAGGAAAAGTTCACTAGGGTACCTCGGGATTGTGACACCCGTACCCACCTAAAGAAGGTGAGCCCCCTGAGGGGAGCTCCCTAAGAAACAATAAATTTACGGACTTCTCTGACATCAGTATTTTCCTGATAAGTAGTAAATTTAATCTTATGTTAAATTTTAATTTAAATTAAAAACTGACTATATCTTACACTTAAGGATGTTTTCGCCAAATGTGCGAGTACCTTAACCTAACACGGAGCCCATTTTCTGACAAATAATAAAAAAACAACAACTCAATTTTAAGAAAAATTTGCAACATTGTAATTTATACTTCTCATTATGGCATATATATTTCATAAGAAATTCATTTTTCATTTTAATTTATGAATTTCATAATTCATTTTCATTTAACATTATGGTATAGGTGTGAAAACGATAAAAATGTATCAAATCTGATAAAGCGAGTAGAGTAGCGTAATAAAATATGCCGCTCTTGATAGGATAACGAAGCTAGAACATAATTTTGATGTTGGAGTACTATTTTATATGAAAAATTATTCCAAATCCGGGGCCTGTTCTTTTCACATTAGGCGAAGACGTTCTTAAATTCACAATTTATTATTAATAGTGTAACGGGTCTATCCGCGTTCTTCCTACTAATAATCTTCTTGGAGAATAATGGGTCTTTAAAAATTATTCTATTGAAAACTATCCTCCTCCGAAAAAGATGTAATTATGCAAACCAAGACTTGTATATAAAGATTAAAAGTTTCGAGTTAGAAGGAGAGAGGTTAGACTGCTTATGGATAGCAGTGATTGATTAACGTAAAGCTAGGCGAGAGCAATTCGTAGCTTATTTGATTAATATTAAGATTGACGATTTGTCAATTGAAGATTATATTATATTAGGTCGAGTTGAATTAGAAGGTGTATCGTCAGGACGTCATCCGATTTATTGTTAATTCTTCTAGTATCTCGTCTACGTCGCTATTTCTCCCCATATTTATTAATTGGTTCATTTCTTTACTTGGGTTGTCGAATTTGTGTCGTTTTTGATAGTTATTAATAAATAGTGTTTGTTTTGAATATGGATAATCTTCTTTCCGACCCTCACACACTAATGGATGGCACGGGCCGTCCATTACAATAAGTAATGGATTTTTGTCCAATGACACACTAATATTCTTTTCTTATTTTCTTCTTTGCCTTTAAATACATTTTACAAAGTGTAATCCATTTAACCGTGATATCTATTTGAAACTAATTCATGGATAAAAAGTAATTCGTTCGTAGAGCATAAAATATTTTATACATTACACACACATAATCATGACTCTCAAACCATTAGTCAAAATCTTTCAAACATTTGAGATTTTTTTCTGAAAAAGCCACGTGAGAATATTTATCAGTTACATTCTTACAAATTACCTATATAAGATCAAATTAAGTTACTCTTAAAACTGACACTTCTTCATACTACACACTCGTCCAATTATTTCTAGGATATTAAAATTGCAATATGATGGAGCTGTATTTGCATATTTAAAACCCACGCCAAATTATTATTTTTTGTGTCTCCTCCGGACACCTATGGTTAAAACGGAAATGAAGTTCAAAAGAGGGAAGCACAATCTAAAATTGAATCCGGGCTCAATAAATCAGTTGCCAAATTCCTGAACTGTCGAAGACTACCCTTGTTGGAGACAATCACCGAGCCTCGCCACGTCCAGTGTCCCGATCCAATTCTCTGAGGCTCATTATTAATTCCATCGCCGTTGTATTCAATGAATTGGGTGGTTTTAATTCCACAATTGAAGTGTTCGCCCCCAATGTGTCAAGACAAGAAAGTTCTTGGCATCACCGCGCCCTGACTCCACCCCATCATGGCCAGGTGAAAATTTACCTACAGATGATCTGTTTTCATTTCCTTTTTGGCTATTCGAAATGTATCGAGTTATTTATTACACCTTTGACACTCTGACTCAAGGGGGAGATTTAATTTCCCTGTGAGTAACCACCACTTCGATGTCGCCTTCATCAACTCGACCTACTTTGTTGGCTCAGGCTATTTTTCCTGAAGGGCGTAATCAACAATGCATTTTCCCAGGCAGTCATTTAAATTAAGATGTGTCCTTTTCTTTGAGGCGGTTGGCTTAGTACTGCAAATAATAGAGATATAATTAAGAAATACTTTACCTGTCCTTGAATTTGAACTGTAATTGCTCTGACAGATGAGTTTAGCTTCCGAACAACTTAGTCAACAGTTTGTGGCTGTGTTGAACCGACGGGTTACTTTAAAGAAATATTTTCTAATTTTAAAATATGCAATGCATTAATTACGGTGTATTTAAAAACGAAATGCCGTATGTTTCCGAATATCAGCCCAGAGTGCTGATATTCTTTTTCTCTTTAAAAATTTATCCTAAATTAGAACCCGTTTCTAAATTGAATTGGATAAAGTCCCTGTAATTTGCAAACATGTTTCCAAGAGGGTGTAAATTTAACCAAGCGTGAAAAACAGGTGGCGTTATTTATTGATTTTTTTAACAACAATTTGATGAGGAAAATCAAATTGCTGTAAATAAACCGGTTTTTTTATTTAATTTATTTGCAAAACTCCTCATGCTCCACATTGCATAACATGAGGCTTACAGATGTAAGTGGTAACACAATTATATAATTTAAAATACATTTTAGATAAAAATATAAAATAAAAAAGGAGGGAGGAAACATACGAACATAAATAAAGGGAGGTACTAATAAAAAAACTTTAAAAATCCATACAGTAAACAAATTTTCTTCAGACATTAAGGATTTCGGTACAAGTGACAAACATAGACATAACGGTTGGCCAGAAAATACCTCCTCTGGACAACTCCTTTTTAAAATTTTATCTTTTACAAAATTATAAATTATAATACAACAATACATTTTCTGCAGTTTCAGTGTAGCCTGACCACAGAACAAATCACTACCAATTAAATTAAACCTAGACAAATAGCTCTTAAAATTTCCATGTCCTGTTAGAATCTGGGATAACTTAAAATCAGTAACAAATTTCTTACATTTTGTTAACGGTTTGTTACACATAAATCGTTTTCAACTGTCGTTTTATTTCTAGTAGTCCTATATTATTTTAGCTTTCCACGTTGAGGATTTCAATATGGATCAGCAATGTATTAATACGATAAAAATTGTTTCTTTTCTTAATTTTTAAAATTTCGTATTTATTCGAATAGAAATGAATAATAGTGAGTCAAGATATACTCCTCTCCGTATCACAGTGGAATTAAAACATGTTGATAGATGCGTAATGTAATAAGTTGTTGCCTATCCTTTATCATTAATGGAAAGCAGACTTAAAACATTTCGTCCCTTGTCTCAAATTTCAATCGAAGTGTCTCGCTAAAAGTTTTAGTAAATTCTGTGGTCTTCACCAATTCAATATAGTTTTGTGTCTCGCTATATTAATGCAACATATGATCAGTGGGGGACACATATACCTCTCTTTTAGGGGGGTGTTACAGTCTAATAAATACGTTGACGTAAGCGCCGAAGGATAACTCTATGGTAAAAATTAAAAATTCGTTGATCTATGGAGGGAGCAAACCCCATTTATGCACGCTACTTCATGTGGCCATCTTCACTGAGTGCCTTAGGCTTTTAAAAATCCGTAATCTGAATTACTGTTCCATTAATATTAAAGAGAACAAGAAATTATATTTGAATTAAATTTGTACTACTTAGATATTATTGTAATGTTATGAAAAATAATCAAACTAATAACAAGGCAAATATAAAAATCAAATTTAAATTAAATTTTCTTCATTCTGAAATAAATATTATTTTGTATCAGTAAAAAAATAGAAATTTTCTTAAAAAAGTTCTCTTGACTCAAAGAAGAGAGTTTGTAGAGTCCGCGACGATGCCCCTTTGATTAATTTTCAAAAGTGTTTGGGGTCTAAAACCCAGACTCTAGCAGCAGTAAAAAAAAAAGTGATTCTTTTTCTTTTTTTTTCTTTGCTCAAATAAATTTTTTTAATGAAATTTTCAACATGAGACGAGTAACAACAGCAAGCGTCTGTTGCTATTTATTATACAGAAGTTGTGTTGAAGCAAGCTAAATTTAAGCAAGTTATATATATAAAAAAATTTTTTTTCAAGTCAATTCCTACTTTGAATGAATGAATAGAAAGTATTTTATTAACTATTGCAAAGTTGAACAAGATATATATATATATATATATATAATATAAAGAGAGTGAACTAAAGTAGAAATTGAAAAAAGAGCATGATTTGTCTGCATTGTTGTAACAATGCACACCCGGTTTGGCTAATTTGGCTGAAAAACCGATTTTCGACGCCAACTTTTGTCATTGTTTTAACAGTTACATTGTTACAACAATGGAGACGAATCTAAGTTGGCGTCAAAAACCGGTAATTAATTCAATTTAATTAATGAATTAATATTTAAAAAAAACTGTATTAACATCAAGTGTCATCCATTACAAGTTTAAAAAAATTTATTTGAACTTGATTGGATGAATAGAAAGTATTTTATTTAAGATTGAAAATTTGAACAAGATATATATTATTTAGGGAGAGAGTGAACTAATTGTAGGAATTGAAAAGGAAAAAAAAGGAAAGTTAACTTAAGTTTTGATCTTATATTCAGTTTTAATTTCTGACTATGCATATCTCTAATTAAATTCAATGATGGATACTGTATCAGTGAAGTTCTGTTTTCCCTCTTTCATAGCATAAATTCAACTGATGTAGTAGCTATACCTTCCATCTCTCCTCTGAGAAAAAATTTTGTATACAAAAACTAAAAAATTGTAGTTCACTTCAATTTTAATCAATTGCATAAACTAATTTCGGGAATTGAACGGGAGCTTACTGGAGGAATTAAAATCGACAGATCAGCGAAGAGTTTTACTAGATGGCGTAATTAAAATAGGAAAAAACTTTTACAATTTTTCTTGGAATGGATATTATACTCATCAGTTCAATGATCTATTAGGTGCTAGGTTTCGGGTCGTGTTTTTGTTGCCATTTTTTGTACTAATTATTTACTAAATATTAATGACTGATTGTTTTCGTGCTACTGCTGTCATATCATTTCAATAAATGTAACAATAATGGTATGTAATTTGTGAAAAAAAATTAAGAAGAAATTAAATCTTTTAAGTTATAACATTCGAAAAAATGGCTTTAATTAATTTATATTTATTTAATCTCAAGAGTAATGCTTTTTGTGCAAAATGTTTGATAACAATGCTAGTGGAAGCTAAAATACCAGTTTAGTTGGCACTTGTTGCGGTTTTGTATTACAAGTGGCATCATTAGTGTTAAAAGAGGAGCTAAATACGTTTCTGAGATTTATTTTTAAAAAGAAAAACCGCAAAACTTCCGCTCAGTGATGATCCTAGGATAATTGCTTGGCTACCTGTTTTCTTTCTCGCATTCCTTTACTCCCCTCCCCTTTTTCTTTTCTTTCTTTTTTGTCTTTTTAAATTTTTGGTAAGGATAAGGACCTGGCTATAAATCTTACTTTCTTGAAGCACTAATTAAATATTTTTTTTTCCTCTGTGCTATAGATCCGGAATTGTTAGTAAATTAGGAGAAATGTATTCTTGATGTTTTTTTAGAGCTTTCACACTGTGAATAACTAGCCGAAGCTTATAACTTGTAAGTAAACGTTAGTCCATTTTATAATTTAAAAAAAAATTTTTTTTTTATTGTGACGCCCCATTACGAAGACTACTGGCGACGAGTCTCGTAATTTTGAACCACGGTCACTACCCGAGGATGCTACGACTACAAAAGAAAAATGTTTGAGTACAGTTTTTGTGGATAAATGATTTTACTATATGTTTTCGAACAGAGGAGGATATTGTTAAGGGGTCTCAGGAGTGTTAATTTTGTCTCGAGAGCTGAAAATATAAACGATTTTCGATTAGGCGCAATTCTTTGAGGTTAAAATTAAATAATTCGATTCCTTACCACATTATTTATAAAGAATTGAGGCTTCAAAAAAGTGTAAAATGTTTACAATATAATCATAATTTAAAAAATTATAAGCATATGAAAATTAGAAACATTTTTGTGTAAGATATTATTAAGTTTTACGTTGCGCGTGATATTTTCTTAAAATAATAGCTCTAATTACTAGCAATAAGTTGATTTATAAAGCTAAGTGTATCCTTATAACACTGTAGCTATTTTTTTTATATAAATAGAATAATAAAGCATATTTTTTAAAAAATAAAAAATTGCATATTTAAAAATTTTTTAAATTTTCAATATTTTTTAATTATTTTGAAATACAAAAGATACATAATACTAAAATTAGGTGGGGTTTTAAGAGTATGATA
The DNA here is from genome assembly GCA_019973955.1 of Trichonephila inaurata madagascariensis. Classification (NCBI taxonomy): domain Eukaryota; kingdom Metazoa; phylum Arthropoda; class Arachnida; order Araneae; family Nephilidae; genus Trichonephila; species Trichonephila inaurata. The sequence goes on from BMAV01013258.1 coordinate 103,583, forward strand.
CATTTTATGATTGCAAAAGTTTTATACATCAAAGTTCCTACTTTAGAAAACAGCATACGCAGCTTAAAATTTACTTAATACTTATTACGGAAATGTTTCTTATTTGCATATGCTCATAATTTTTAAAATTAGGGCTATATTTTTGACATTTTTTGAAGCCTCTTTTCTTTATAAACAATGTGTAAAAGAATTGAAATATTTAATTTTAATTTCAAAGAATTACATCTATTTGAAAATTGATTAAATTTTCAGCTCTCGAGACAAAATTAACACCCCTGAGACCCTTAAAACGATTTCTTATCTAAAAACTTAAATGTTTTTTTTATACCGATGCATTTTATTGTTACTTTAACTATTTCATTCAACAATTTTATTTCAATTGCTTTCACTTGCAAGAGTTGATCGTTTCAGCTATCGGAGATTTAATTGACTTCTTAAAATTCTTTCGGTTTGCTTATTCTCACTCAATTTTTGAAATTACTTATAAAAGTTTTTTCTAATTATCTATATTATTCTCCCCTTTTTGCTATGAATAAACTATGCAAACCAAGTTTATTTGTTCTTTATTTTTAACGTAAAAATAAAGAATTATTGGATATAAAAATTTAAAACATAGAATTCTTAAGACCTTTCCTCCTAGCACTCATGTTTTAAAGAATAGCTACCGAAGTGTTTCTTCTTCTTTTGAGTAAGATATATATGCACATAATTTATCAAAATCCCTTTTAAAAAATAAATTCTAAAATTTTTTTCTTTCAAATCGATTATAATAAAACTGAATGATTTTTCGAACGCGATTTATAACTCAAATTATTAATGTACACACATCCATTACCTGGATTCATTTTTATTTATTATTCGAAAGACATCACCAACTAAAATTTAAAAGTAAAAAGGTAATTGTAAATTGAACGTAAAAAAGTAAATGAATAAAAAAATAATAAAATAAAAAGTGATTCCAAACCGCCTAATTTGCAATATGTCAGATAATCAAAATTCTGGCAACCCTTTCTTGGTAAGGTTTTTGCTTGGCGAGCTTTCTTTTTTTTGGCGCGTCTGGACAGGTCTGGAAAGAGTAGTAGCCTGGGCGTCGACTTGACCCGGATATCGGCGCGGGGTCCGACGGGCTACCTGAGTGGGCCGGTCCTCAAGGTTACTTTACTTTTTTTTCATCTCTTCCTGCACGTCAATCTAGAGTTTCTCTTTCGCCAAGTGAAATTATCGAAGAAATGCTGTTATTCGAAATATAGGGCATTTTACTTTTCGAACATTAGTTGGCTTCTTTTTTCTTGGCTTAAAAGAATTTTGTTAATAAATGTTAATACTCTTGTACGTCGACTTTCCCATAATTCACTCTGGTTAGGTAACAATATTCAAGGTAGCCGTTGTTCTTTTTACCCCTCCTTTTTCCCCCACCCTGAATTTCGAAAATAAATTTATTTGATTAGGATTTATTCAAGGTTTTGTATATTTTTAAACTATTTTTTTTTAATGCAATTTCTCCACCTCTGTTTTGGTTGTTTAGTAACTGTTGATTTGAAGAAACGGATAAGGTGAATTATTCGATAATAAATTCATTTTTTTAGAATAGATATCACACTGTCTTGAATTAATTTATCTTTTATTGTTTATTAATTTTTTAAGGAAAACTCATATTTTTTGAGGGGAAAAAAAAGGAATCTAACGAAACACTTGTTAATGAGATTGAAAAAAGAATTAAATTTCAGAGATATTTTCGGCGCGATACGTATTAATTGATATAAAAATCCTTGACATATTTCTCAAATATGCTTAAACGGTAAATATTTTCTGAATTGAAATAACATATTTTCATCATTTTTAAAATAATTTATTGATTTTTTTTGTCATAATTTGTAAGTGGATACTGTCACTACCATTATTAAAAGCTGCACAAGTTAGCTAAAGCTATTGCCTCGAAAATTATTTACGAAAATTGTGCTTCAGAAATTTTTTTTCTTTTGAGACAAAAATAAATTTTGAGGAAGGGTTTCAAGGTTTAATGACATAAAGTACGTTTCGTTATTGCAATTCCTTCTCTTTGCAGCAAAAATATATACAAATGCTATATTCGAATCCTTTTTCAAAATTTTTCTTGATTAATTTCCATACATAAATTTACAAATTAATAATTTTTATCAAAAATTTTTGTTTAAATGATAGTTATTTTTTTATATTGAATCCGTTATTTATTTGCAAACATTAAAGTATCAGTAAGTATTTTATTTTGTAAATATAACATATATGTATTTATATATACCATAAAATTCGGCGTATAGCGCGCACCTATACTTTCAAGCTGCAATTTTTAATTTCTAATTATATTCGCCGAATAAACGCGCACTCCCTTTTTTACGAAGAAACCTGAAATGTATATGCGTAATGCTCTAATTTTTTGAAATCATTAATTCGAGGTATTATTCCAAGTTTCAGAAAAAAATAGTACACTTCTAGAACTACAATCCTTGTAGTTCATAAGAAATGTCTCATTTCTTTTAAATAAACAGTATTTCAATATAAGTGGAAGCCTAATTTTTTTTCTGTCATCTTTTTTTTTTTTATTTTTATTTTTAAAGTTATCGTTTTTAAACCCGGCATACAACACGCACCCAAAATTTCGATCTCATTTTTTGCATTAAAAGTGCGTGTTATACGCCGGATTATTTTACGGTATGTATATATAACGTGTGTGTGTGTTCTAAGATATTTGAATATATTTCATATATAATTTTAGCATGCTTAAAAGATTGTTTTACGTTTTTCTTAAAAAATACAATATTATGTTATGTGTGTGTGATTTTATATTATATAACATTCAAATGAATCGTATTTTCTTTTCTTTTCAGGTAAGTTATACATTCCTAATGGATTATTATTGTCATTGCATCTCATGTGAGTCATCTATTAGTCTTTTTCTCATTCGTTCTCATTTTTATACCCGGCGTATAACGCGCACCTGTAAATATCGATCTTAATTTTTCTGTTAAAAGTGCGCGTTATACGCCGGATTTTACGGTATATATACTGTGAAATGCATTACATTCAACAATTTACTTTCTTAGTTGCTTCTGAGGCATATTAAAACTTATAATAAACACATAATCTCATATTGCTGTGTGTGTGTAACATTATTCTGGATATATCAAGTTCAAGTTCTTACAAAACTCTGGTACTAGGTAGTACTGGTACAAAAGTTTAGCCCTGGAGGGCATCCTAAGAGTTCCTTCCCCTCATTTTTTTTCTTTTTACATTTTATAATTAAAGGAAAATATTAGTATTAAAAAATATTGCGCCGATAAAATATCTCTGTAAAATAGAACGCTGATACTTTCCATAAAAAATTCCTTTAATTTTAATTTTATATAATTCCTTATATAAAAAATACTTTCCACGACTGATTAAGAAATATTTTTACCATAAAAAACATTTAATTTGTTTTTTATAATAATTGCATCTTGAATCAATTATATTCATAATATTAAACTCAATTTCATATAATTATTTATATATATACTAAACTCACACAGAGGCGAAACAGCCCATGAGGGTTAAGGCCTACTGTGTTCATCTCAGCTTTCGTGAGCTTGGACGCTGAGGTGCATGATTAAATGTTCCGGTCAGGTGATCAATCTGATGCGAAACCCGATTATTTATATACAAAAGTAAATAATCTAGCTTGATGTGTGTGTGTGTGAAAAACTATTAATAATTAAAATACTCTTTTGCATTATTACAATCCGTTAGTTATTACAATCCAAAATTGAACTAATATAATTATCTGTATTTAAAACAAGTCCCAGTTAATGAAATAATTACCCTGCTGTAATAACCTCTTCTGTAATAGTTTACTTCTGCATTTGTTTTGTATATATTGTGAAGACATGAATGCTCCAAAAAGATTCAAAATATCCGTAAAAACTCTGTAATGAATTCGCAATCTAAATATGGGTTAAGTTCTTATGCAAAAAGTCTCAATTTAGAGGTGTAGTCCTAACACCACACCAAAAGTTTGTGGTTAGATGTGTAACATATCTTCTGGCTCTTTACGAGTAAATGAAAAATTGCGTCGGTTGTTAAGATTCATGCGTACCAACCATTTTGAATTTTACATTTTTTTGTTAAAATCCTACATTCTCCTCTTCAAATCCAGACAGAGAGGGAAACGAACGAAAAGCAATGAACATTTCTGTAGAGTATCTTCTCTTTCCCGATTTTCCATTATTTTTTAAAGATCTGAAAATCTTTTAAAATAATCATTAAAATATAAATAAAAAATATTCTCAAAATTCTCTCGAACGGAAAAAATGTGATTTCAAAGAAATCTTCATTCCCCCTGTAACGTTTGGAATAATTGATGGGTAGCGGGAGACTTAAGAAATTAAATTATTAGTTTATTACATATATGCAGCAGTTAATTACAATATGTACATTTGCTTGCGAGTTGTTCAAACTATTGACTATCTCCATTCTACAGATTATGTTATTTACGAAGGAGAAGGCAAACACAACCGTTCTTTCCAGTGTTTAAAAAACGGACTGTCTCTCCACTCTCTTGTGGTGGGGGCGGTCGTTTCTTACTCGAATTACACTCGGGGTTCCGTCTCTCAGGTGTGGAACCCGCCGTTGAGTTTCTCACGGCCGTCGGTTGTCGACGTGATGTCAGAGGAAAAGACCCTGCAATATTTTAGAGGTAAACATGTGGATGTGAACTGCGTAATCCTATCTATATAGGGAGTCAATCTTGCAGCTGCATGGCGGGAAAACGTTATGCCTCCTCTCTATAGATGATGTTCATTGTATTAAAAAAATACAACAGTTAATCTTTGTAGGAATCTCATAGGATCCCCGCCCCCATTACACTTCGAAATAAATATTAGATGAATACCTTTACTTGTTGATTGAATTTATTTAAATATTTTTGCCTTCACCGAAATTGAAACTGAATAGGGTGGAAAATGTTTCAATGAATTGTACTTTGGAAAAATATTATGAAAAAAAAAAAAACTGTACGAATGAATATTTCATCAGTCAAAATTTCATAAAATTTTAAATTATTGGTCAGAAAAAAAGACAGTTTATCAAAAGCATAATCAAATGTTTAATTTATCATAATTCTGTCGAATGCAAACGTATTACGTTAACATATACATTTATTAACAAAACATTGCGAAGAATTGTTCGTAGACAAATTTACGAATGGGAAATTATTTTTTAAATTTATTATGGGTCGTAATTTAATGTTTTGCTTTCAAATTTTATATTACTTTATATTAATTAGGTATATTTATATTAATTTATCATCTCATTTCAAAGAAAATGAAATTTTTTCAAACTTCGGAAATGTTGTTAAAAAATAATAATCTCCAATCAGTTTTCAGAAGAAAAACCTCACCTTATGTGGTCTGTACAAAAGACAATAAAACTTTTATTAAATGCACATTTTAGTGATGACCCGTGCTTAAAATAAACGTTTGAAACATCCAAGATGTTTCAAAAAGAATACTGCATAGGAAAATAAATACCTTACTGATAGAAATCTAGAGTTCCGTCTGCTGTGTTGAAATAACTTCATTTTTAAATTTAGAGCGGTGGTGAAATCCTTTCCGTCCAAATTTAAGAAAGTGGTAAGCATGCATTATTATTGTTTCTTTTACGCTTCTGTTTTAAGATACTATGCCTTTTCACCAAGCATTACAGACTCATCACCCAAGTTTATCTTCTGGTAGCTACAATGTCATTCAAATGCAAAATTGGGCTCTCATCCATTCCATTAACCTTTTCTTTTTTTAAATTCCACGAGGAATGTTAAGTTAGTTATTTTAAATAACGTTTGAACGAAGTGCTTTTTTTAGGAGGCGGACGCATGTCTTAAATCTAAGGGAACATTCTTGTAGGTGCTTGTCAAGGCATGCATTCTCTCAGTTCATTAATTTTCAACGTCAGTCAGTTGTAATCTGCAAAAGCAACATAAATCCGCTTCTGAAAAATCGAAGGGAGATCTTCCTTCGAAAGGGGGAAAAAATCCAGCCCCTTCTTTGACGCTCGCAGCGTTTTTCATTAATTACACCAATCATGGCTCTTGGTCCCAAGGGGGTGGGGCGGCTACTGTGCATTCCACAATGATGATGATCACTGCCTTCAACCGGATATTTTAGCCTGTTTACAGGCGAGGGAAAGCGGTAGTATGTAGCTTTAGGGGCCATTTTGCTTTGTGGTAATAGTGTGTTTCACCCCTTCCCATCCCAACCTCCTTAACACATTATCTATGTGTTCTGATTTGTTCCAAAAAGTGCTTGCGCTTGTTAAAGGTATTCTATTTATAATTGGAACGAGTGGATTAAGGTATTTGTAATGTTAAAAAAATTTGGTTCCAAGAATGAGTACTTTTTTTTATTCTTTTTTTTAAGAAATGAACGTGTGTTATTTAAAAATTGCTGTTTCTGGGCGTATAACATTTTTGAAAAAAAAAAATTAAAATATGCTCTTGGAATCATAGGCGAGTTTGAATGAAAAACTGCATGATTAAAAAAAAATATATATGATTTCCAATTGTGAGCAGGGACGTCTTAAGACTTTTTGAGGCCCTGGGCCCCAATGCAAATGTAAGCCCTATCTGAGATCTTTATAAGTAGACAGTATATAGCATACATTGTTAAATATTGATTCAAATGATAATTTGAAACAAATAAATGTGCATGACTCACAATCTCAAAAACTTAGGCAAAAACCGGCTTGACCGATGACAGTATTTCGACTAAAGGAATTGAATGAATGTTTATGATATTAGGCATAGAGAGACCTTGACATAGACAACGGTCATCACATAATAATACAGTCTTACCACTTAATATAATGTTTGAAATTCCCTGTTTTTCGGAGAATTTGTACGGGAATAATATTTGACCATTAAAATTATCCGAATCACATTATCTTATTAAGACAAGAGTCGAGAGAATGAAATGAGCCCTCCACCGAGGGCGAGGCCCTGAGTCCGGGCCCAGTTGGCCCATGCCTTAAGGCTGTCTTCGGTAAAAGTACGAGGGCGTGAACTAAACACGAAGCACATTTTCAGACAGAAAAATGTTTCAATTTCCATGGAAATTTGCAATATTATAGCTCATACCTCTGTTAACAATATAGTGTTTTTAAAAATTTTAAAATATTCCATGAACACTTTCTTTTTCGTTTTAATACATGAAGTCATAACCCATTTAACATTACGGTATAGGAGAAAAAACGCGAAACATATTTTACACCAAAAAAATGATTCAACTCGGTTAAAAATGGGAAGTATGGTAAAAAATGCTGCTCTCTAAAGGATAGGGATGCCAGAATATCATATAAAATGTTCATTTCTTTTATATCTGAAAAAATGTTCCAAATTTGGGTCCTATTCTTTAACATTAACCGAAAGCAGCCTTAAGACATCCCTGATTGTGAACTAAACCCCCTAGATTTTTATCGATTAGTTTTGGATTGACAATTATCTTTTTAATGTATTGATTTTGGTGATATCTGTTATCAGAAGCATAGTTGCTCATCTTATTTATTATTTATTTAAAATTGGCGGTCATAAATAAACAATTAACACAAAATTGTATGGCTTAGAAATTCATTTCGTTATAAAACATTTGGTTCGTATTGAAAAACATAAAATGCTAGATTTGTATTCAAAAAAATAAAATGTTTTTTATGTTGTTAAGTATAATTATGTCTAATATAAGTTTGTTATTACTTGCAAACAAGAGATTATACATTGATCCTATGTGAAATCATCTTTGCAATTTCCAAAATATAATAAACTGATTTTGAAACAACCACTGTATTAAATTTTAATTATTTAATATGTTGAACGGTAAAAATATTTCTCGGTATGCATTGTCATGTTACATGTAAAAGAAATAAGTTACAACCGAAGTATGTCCTAGAAATTATAGATACCAATCAAAGAATACCTTCTCAATGCATTTCAGAAAATAATACAACAAAGGTCTTAAGCAAAGGTCCATGGATCCTCGTCTCATAGATTCCAGGTTTGTGGATCTCTATTCTAACGATTTCAAGGGATCCTTCAACTTGCATGAGAAAGAATCTTTTCATCATCTTAATTTTCTTCCAATGTGGCAACTAATGAAATATTTTATTTCTCTTATTATGAATAATATAGATTCGTCCTTATATTTGTATTGTTTCATAATTCGTTTAGTATGATTTTACTCTGTTTTTTCGATTCAAATTCTTCCATGAAGCCCATATTTAATTCCGGAAAAGGCTTATACCAAATAGGGCGCGAAGAGATATTTTCCAGTTTTGCTTGTTATCTTTTTATCATAATGAACATCAATTTTATATGAATCGGAACTCGAAATATATAATTAGTTATTCGGTTATATTTAGATTTAATAATTCTTGAGTTAAAGTTAGATTGAAAATTGAATTTATTGTTTGCATAATAGTTTTTGTTTTAAATACAGGTTTCCTAACATTATAACCCCTCCTCCCCCCTTTCAAAGAGTTTATAATATTCTTCCAAATTTAGAGTCTATAAATAGGGTTTTTTTTAATGAAAATGAACTTCAAAGAGAGAGTTTTTTGCTTCGTAAAACTTATTGACTCAAACCATGGAACACGTTGTATTTAAACAAATATAGATAACTTGAATACAGAAAATAAAATTTAGTAAATTAAATTCTGCAAATTCTATCTATTATCTAGAATTCTACTCCAGAACTTAATGTTCCATCCAAAACAATCCACAATAAATTAATACGTTTTCAATAAATGCCTTTTTTTTACTCTTGAAAATTTACTATGCATTAAATATATTGTAATTTAAAAAAATGCAGATTAGTATATTAAATAACCTTGTTAGTGACCTTGCGGGCCACTTCGTGAAAACATTATATTCCTGCGGGCCGCATATAAAAATATATATCTTTGCATTATATTTGGACACATTGCTAACATTAACTGGAGTGAAAATTTAAAACGAAAAGAATTATTTGATGGTTATCATTGTTTTTCATGCATACAAACATAGATAATTTTGTAATAATAATGCAATTATCAAATATGTCCAGGTCTAGCTACAGGAATCAAGCGTGATTCTGCGGGAGATCTCTGCAATGCAGTATTGCTCACTTCTAAGTATATATAAAAACAGTAGCATCGTAATAAAATAGGAACAGTTATGGGATGTATTTGGTACAAAACACTACACTATAAAAGCAAAAATATTGCACAAAATAATCGTATTTTGTAAAGTTATAATGAATCTCGCGTGCCGGACCCTCTATTCATGATGAAGGGTCCATGGAAAAAAGGTACAGTGGGTGATCGGTTAACGAACACTTTCAAGAAAGAATTTTTGTGTTTGGACAACGAACACATATTCGGATAATAAACAAAACGAATTCTAACGACCACTTCTCGACTCTGAAAAAAAATTAATATTAAACATTTGTTATCATTTTGCATACAAAATAAGATCACTGAAAGGAGAAATGTTTAAAGCATGCTTAATACTGATAATTACTAAATGAAACTTGAATTAACAATGAATTTAAAGGTCATTCAATAAATTATTATTATGGCTAAAATCAATACACACTTGAATACTTGAATTTCAATATGAATATCAATATGAATATCAATATTTTCTGAGAGCTGATAAGTTATGGGCGAGTGGATTTGCTGACATGGCAAATAAATTAAGAGAATTCTTAATTTTTTCAAACAGTGCAGACTATAAAATATAAAGTAGCGATGACGCGCTACCGCCGTAAAAATACGTGAAATATGAGAAACGGACTAAAAATCATTTTTCATCTCTCCTGAATTATGTTTCTTACCTATTAAACTTCAAAGTTATATTTAAAAAAAAAATCCAATAGAATATTCATACACATTAGACCATCAGTTTTGGTTTTGATTTCATTTTTTTAGGGTCTCCAGAATGAATTAATCGATTTCACATAGGTGATTTCGATTTCACATTCTATGGTGAATCGATGATCGGTTAACGAACAATTAGGATAGCGAACATAGTCTTGGAACGGATTATGTTCTTTAACCGATCACCCACTGTATTAGATCCTTGTACTTAACTCCTAAATAACTGAAAACCCATTATCCGTTGAAGAGTTAATACCTTTACTATAATACATGCTTTAAGGGTTCATTTCAAAGTATAAACATTGCAGCTGTACTCCATCAATCTGTACATGGTCTACGGAACATGACTGTTACAGTACAAAAGGAGAGACATGCAAAGAATGGAAAAGCCTCTTCTTTACAATCTCGCACCCCCTCAATTTCTATGCAAGGAATAAATCGCTGGAATTTCTTTTTAAGAGTTGGTTAAAGCTGCCGATTGTTATCGGCCTGTTGACTAGAAAACATTGTGTGGGAAACAGCTCGAACAGTGAAGAATAAGCGAAAAAGAAAGCTTAAGTATTCTGAAGAGAGATTTTTGAATGGGAAAGATCCGAAACCTTCATTTATCAAGTAGGATATCAGTTTGACATCCCGATCTTTTTCCTATTCCCGCCATACCTTTATTTTATTTTATTTTTGCTGGTTGATTTTCGAAAATACAAGTGTTTAGATGCCTTTAGTGAGGATTATCGGAAGTCAAACTCTGTTTTTATTGATTTACTGAGGATTTCCTCTTTTAATATTTCGTTACTTTTTAGTTTCTGTTTCCAAAAAAGAATTTTTTTTTTGTTTGGAATACTTTTTCCGTATTTGTAAATTACAAACATCACAACACAAATCACCACACAAAGCAAGAGTGTTATGTTTCACTGGATCTAGAACTTTTCAGATTTCAGAATGTTTATAAGGCTGTCTTCGGCTAATAATGAGGAATAGGACCCGAATTCGGGATATTTTTTCATATATGAAAGTACTCAAACATTAATATTGTATTCTGGCTTCACTATCCTGTAGAGAATCACATATTTTATCATACTACTCATTTTAATCCGAGATGATATATTTTTTCTTTTATAAAATGTGTTTCGCGTTTTTTCTCCTATATCGTAATGCTAAATGAGCTATTCCTTTACATGTTAACAGGAAAAACTGATTATTTATGAAATATTTTTAAATTTTAAAACATTATATTATAAACAAATGCATGCGTTACAATGTCACAAATTTTTATATAAGGTGAGGCATTTTTTCTGTCCAAAAATGTGCTCCGCGTTAAGTCCACACTGCTGTACATATGGCGAAAACAGCCTTAAGAGGCAAATGTATTGTTAAAACAAATGCTACTATAAATTTATATACATTGATTTAAATGTTGTATGCATTTTTAAATGTGTCTTTTTAAAACTTTATCATAATTTTCTGTTTAAATAAAAAAAATGTCAAAATCTTCGAGGTTTTTACTCTTTTTTACTATTTTCATTTTCCTATTCCTTTTTAATTCTTTATATGTGTTCAATTTTTTACTTTGCATAATATGTTTAATCTTTATGAACTATGCAGTTACCCTCTACAACAAGGGTGTCTAACTCAAAAACTAACTTGGGCTTAACAAGCAAGGTTCAACTATAGGTAGGTCGCAAAAAAAAATCAGCATACATAGATTTATTTCGAATAGTACATTATAATTAACACAAATAAAAGAACAAGAAAAATTTTATGTTTACATCCTGACACTTGACATCTCTTCTCCGCTACTATCATTCCTATTTCGGGAGAAAAATTTTGATATTTTATTATATATTATTGTGTACAAATATACTGGCAGGGTCAAAAATGTTCGTTGTGGGCCGGGAGTTTGACACCCGTGCTCTACAACAATTTGAAAACATTATAACTCAAATAAGAACCATAAGATTTTTATCATTATCGTAAAAATCCTTACGGTCCATTAGGACTGTTTATTGAGAATATAGGACAAATAGATCAAATGAAATTCAATTTTCACTTTCAAAAAAAATTTCTTTGTTTTATTCATATATATATTCATTATATATGTGTGCAGTAGCGCACATAGGAATCTTTCAAAGGGGAGGGTCGGAAGTCTACCATTCATGTATCATGCTCCTTTTGATTTTGTCGATTTTCGGGAACAAAAAACAGTAAAAAACTAAATATTGAATAAATGTTGTTGTGTGTTGTGACTAATGCCACCTACCTGACGAAGTCAGATCGAGGCCCGCGAAATTAATCGCGGCTAAGAGCTAGAATTTTTACGCCTGTCGTTAGGCTTAGCTTTGAGCACTATGAAGGTGACAGTACGATTTTGCTCGGTTCCACCCCAACTCCCACCTCTCTTCCCCTTCACCAGAAACACGAGAGGACTTGCGGCTCGACGGCTATTTAGAGTACCCCCATGCCGCAAAGGCACGATACATTTACAAACATCCATGTCTTCTCCGGGATTCAAACCTAGTCCCTACGGCACCCCAGTTAGCGTCACTAACTACTATACCGGTTGGGTGACCTATTGAATAAATAATTAGCATTAATTAATAAAATTAACCATTAATAACAAATACTGAATTTAATGTTAATATTTAATAATTAATTAGCATTGATTAATAAAATTAATCATTAATAACAAATACTGAATTTAATGTTAATATTTAATAATTAATTAGCATTAATTAATAAAATTAATCATTAATAACAAATACTTTATTAAATTTTACGAACGATATACTTAGAATTATAATTAATCAGAAAGAAAAAGAAATCACCGGCTTTGGGGGCTGTCCGGACCTCTAGGACTCCCACCCCCTTGTGTGTGCCACTGTATGTGTGTCATAATTTTAAGAGAACTATATCAGTGAATTAACTTTATCATTAACTCCTGATTCTTTTTATACTGTACAGAATTATATTCCTTTATTATGTTCGTTATTTTTATATTAGATTTTAATGGAAATTAATTCATGTTCCTTTTTCAATTCCTACTATTAGCTCGCACTGTCAATATATTTATTTATTTATATATTTGTATATTTATTTATTTATCTTGGTGGAATTTTCAATCGTTAATAAAATACATTTTAAAGCGCTGAATTGAGCGGAAATTTTATATACAGGATCATTTTGGATGACAATACAATAATTTAATTATAATTAATAAAAATTAATGGATTAAAACTAATTATTCAAAGAATATATAAATACAGCCACGTTGGCGATTTAGCGACCATTTTGGCGACTTGTGTCAAAACTTGAAAAGGTTTTTTTCTCACGTGTTAAAGCTTTCAGTTGGACTGAAATTAAAAGGACAATACGATACTTTAATGATAATTAAAAAAACTAACTTTCACTTAATGTTGTGATTCTGTCCTATGTATATACATATTTATATTAATTGTAACTATTTAATAAAAAGTAGCTAAAATAAAAATTTTCGTTGTTGATCTAAGTAGGAATTGACTTAAAAACTATTTTTTTTATATTGCTTGTTTTTTTTTATTTTTCGCACGAAAGGTTGTTCTAAAAGAATTTTTTTTTCTCCTTTTCAATTCTTTACTGTTCTAATCTAACTAGAAATAAATCTTTCGCTGTTTGAAGTAGTTGAAAAAAAAATTCCTTATTTCTTTAAAATTTTATTTGGTTACATTCCCTTTTAGTATAAAAGAACCAAAAACAAATTTTCAATTTATTTGTAACAAATTCATATTTTTTATATATATATCGTTATGATGATTACATGATTTTCGAACTTTTTAAACAATAAAACCCTGCAGTTGTTCCCAAAAAAAATAAAAAGAAATAAATAAGATTGCGTTCGATTTATATTGGTTTATATACAATCCATTGTTTAGCTACTGACAGCATGACATGCAAATAGGCTATTCAGATTCCACTGAAACAATTTTAGTTTCAAAGTTTCCGTAGAATTCGGTTCCTGATATTGTTTAGTTGATCACAAAATTGTTCCCTAATAGAGAGTAAACACCTTATATTTTATTGAATCATTCATCCATGAAATTATACTGCTCGCTCTTCAAGAGAATAAATACAAATTTGGAATTCGAATAATATATATAGTATATAATTTAATAATAGTGAAAAAAAATGTATGTCTCTATCAAAGCATACTTTGCTTCGTAGTAGAAACAATATTTTGTAATGTCTTGATATATGTAGATCATTAAAAAAATAAAGAAGGGGGATTATAAGTATTTATTGTGAGAAATTGATAATTATTTATTTAATGGAGATTTTGTGTTGACCGAGGGCATAATTTGATTTAATTTTTTCGTTGTGTTATTTTACTTTCGGCATTTAATGAAAATAACAATTTCCATTTGCATATTTTATCTAGATCAGTGTATTTAATTAAATGTTTTCTAAGCAATGAAGTAAAATTAATCGTTCTAACCTTGCACTCAAGCTGTATGTATAAAAACAAAAATATATAAATAAATTATCGTTTATTATTTACGCGTAAGAATAGAGAGAATGGTAATTTATACGCATTAATATTTGAATAAGTTTTTTGGTAATAATTTTATTACTTAAAATGTAGAGGTTAGAGAACTTTCAATTAATTTACTTGTTAATTAAAATAAAATATTTTTAATTTTAAAGTATTAATATATGATTAATTGCAGTAGCGCACACAGGAATTTTTCAAGGGGGTTACGGGGTTGAAAGCTCACCATTCTTGCAGCATGCTATTTTTGATTTCGTAGATTTTCAGGAACAAAACACAGTAAAAAACTAATTATTGAATAAATAATTAGCATTAATTAATAAAATTAATCATTAATAACAAATATTTAATTAAATTTTACGTATTATAAAATTATAACTAATCGGAAAAAAATCAAGGGCTTTGGGGGGCCAGACCCCCAGGACCCTTGTGTGCGCCACTGATTAATTGTCATATTAGTAAAAAGACATTGTTTTTATCTTTTATATTCTTGCTATTTATTGTAAGACATTTTTCTGATACTGTGTACTCTTTTAAATAATGATTTGTTTTTAAGTATATACTCGAATAAATCACAACCAAAGTTGTCAGAAAATAAAATTATTTTTTCTTATTACAACTCCTAGTTTTCGACAACTTTTCCACCTTGAAAGTAAAAATTATTTCAATGTTCTTATATAACAGTTTCTATATATTCATATATTTTGTCAGGGTATATAGGATTAATATATTGTCTCAAGTTGGTTTCTATTACGAAATGAAAAAACAAACGAGAAATGATAGTATAACTGATAACGATATTAATAATAATGATTATAATATTTAAGATAACCCGATAATGTAACAGATATTGTATAAAATTAAATATCAAAATAAAGTTAAGTTTCTAACATATTTTTATTCAGTTCTATAAAATAAAATTTCTTGGCAAATGTGAAATTTTAGAAGATAGTTTTGAGTTTCAAAATTAGTTTAATGTATGCTTAATTTTTTTAATGTGTAGTTGTAAACTTTTCTATTTTATTTTGAAGGAAAACATATTTCTTATCTCTATGAAGGAACTTTATTTTTAAATTTCAGTTATAACAGGTGTGTTGCATTTTCATCAAAATTAAAAAAATAATAAATCTATTTAAAAATAAAAAATAAAAATTAACCCCGATTGAAAAAACGAACGTTGAATTCAATTTACTGAGTTTCGAGAATGCAAAAATTTTTAGCTTTTCAAAATACCTTATCATTTAGATGTAAACTCTTTGTTATCCTGAGGTGTGGCATTTACTCTTTTGCACTGACTCTTGGAAAAATGCTTTTCTTCCCCTGTTTGGTTACGGGGGTCGTTAAAGAGAGGCGGTAACTGACGAAAAGTGATTCGTCTCTTTCGTCTTACATGGGAGTTTTAGAATTTATCCTCGCCTTTCCGAATCCTATTGTATTCTAAACCTCACGTTTACTGTAAAGTATTGAGGTACGCCAATACGTCTGTTAACCGTCCAAATGCTAGTGAAAAGAGATCAAAGGTCAAAAAAGGTTTCAACTGCTTTAAGGTATCCGACTACGTTCGGAACCGTATTTTAAAAAAGCGCATAAATGGATAGTTTTCATGATATTTAGTGTCACTTAGATTAGAATACATGTATACAATTGTTTTAAGGACATTTTAACAAAAAAATTTTATTTAAATACAATATTTCGGCAAAAAATTAACTTAGAATAATCTTTTTTCGAAATGTTCTCCTTTTGTGAAAAATACTTCTATTAAAATAATATTTTGCCTGTATATAGCTCAGACCTCTTTACAGAGGCGCAACTATGATTTTTGAAAAATTCACATTATTTTCAGAGTTACTACTATTTGAAATAATTATCGGCCTTTTTTTTTTAAAATGGCTCCCCTCTGTTGCCGTAAAACATGGATAAACCCACTTCTAAGTTATATATTTCAAAAATTCTAGTTGAGCCTCTGTACATAGGTCTGAGCTATATACACGTAAAATATTATTATAATAGAAGCATTTTTCACAAAAGGAGAACATTTCGAAAAAATTATTCTAAGTTAATTTTTTGCCAAAATATTGTATTTAAATAATTTTTGTCAAAATGTCCTTAAAACAATTGTATACATGTATTCTAATCTAAGTGACACTAAATATCATGAAAATTATCCATTTATTCGCTTTTGCAAAATCACGGTTCCGAAAGTATTTGGATACCTTAAAGAGGTGCGGAAACTTACTTGTAAAAGACAGAGTGTTAGTTAAACTGAGTGATTTCACAGAAATTGCCAATTCTACTCGCAAATCCTTTTATATTTATGTCATAAATAGTTACGAATTTTAGAATAAATTTTTAAAACGAAAAAAATTGATTTCAATTTAATTTTACTCTAGTTTAATATTTTTTCAGATTGTACTTCCTCTTAAAGTATTTACTAATTAAATTGATTTATTTTGATCACAGCGTTGAGAGGCTCGTTTCTTTAACAAAATTGTATAGGTCAAGTTCATAAAATTCATCATTAAGATTGGAATTTGAAGCCATTATTTACCTAAAGGATTGCTTTTAAAAGGAAATAAAGCTAATTAATTTCTTTATAGTTAGCTCAATTTGTGTGTTGGATACGGAATCAAATAAAAAGCAAAACAACGATGAGAATAATCAAAACCAATAATTATCGGCAATATTGTAGACCTCATCAAGGAATTTAGAAGGAAAAATGTAACTGTTTTTTAAAGATTTTTTTAATTACATCCTGCCTTTAAATAAAATTTATAGATTTGTTAAGTGAGATAATGAGATAAATTTTTTAAAAATTGGATTTTCCCCCCTTAACTATCTGAAATTAAAAAAAATAAAAACATTAGCCATAGTTTAAACTATGATGCGATGAGGAATATAATAATGAGAATGCTATGACATCCATTTAGTTCGAATATTGAAGAACATAATAGGAAATGATTCATCTATCGCTGAATGTAAAATAATTTGATATGTATTTCGAGGAAGAATTCTTTAAAAAAATAAAAGGAAATGTATTGCGTAATATGATTGGAATGTTATACCATATAATTGGAAGAGTGGATTTATGTCTGAGGTTGCCAAGTAGTCATGGTCAAGAATTCGTGGCCGGTGTTACTTCAGACGAGTACTGGGTCGTGGTATGTCGAGTCTTGAACTTTTATGCCACTTAAGACTTCATTTTCTTCCCTTTTTCCGCTTTAGGGTGTCGACTCAGATGTTGTCTTCGTCACTTGACAGAGGTTCAAAATAACGAAGTCATTCGCTTTATTTTCTACAATGTAAATAATCAGGCAATATTTAAAACTAATTTTAATTAAATGGTCTCGGTAGCCGAGATTCTTACAATCGTGTACTCGTTGCCGGGCATCTTGTCTGTTGAGTCTTAGATCTGAGCCTTGGTACCGCTAAAACTCGCAATGTAGCAGGATTGATGTTAGTTAAATCGTTGCAACGTTTTCTCTCCTAGCAGCTGCAGGATCGGCTCACTATGTTGATAGCATTACGTCATTCATATCCACACATGCGCCCTTAAAATATTGCGGGATCTTTTCATCTGAAATCACGCCAACAACCGACGGCCGTGAGAAAACCCAATGGCTGGATTCTACACCTGCAAGCTGGAACCCCTAGTGCAATTTGAGTTGTCCGAAACGACTACCTCCACTTCAAGAGAGTGGAGAGACAGTCCGTTTTGAAACACTTGAAAGAACGGTTGTGTTTGCCTCCCTCCTCTACAAATAATATATTCTGCTGTATGAAAGTAGTCAATAGTTTGAATAAATTGTCACCAAATGTACATACTGTATTTAATAGCTGTGGAAATAATAAATCAATTATTTCACATTTCTTAACTCTCACACTACCTAATCAATTTTCCAAACATCACACTGTCGAGGCTCAGCGTTCTCACGTTGGAGTGGTGTTTAAGTTTGGAGAGTGAATTATTATCTCAGATGTCGTTATTTGAACGTGGTTTAAAATTACGAGATCGGTCGCCAATTGGCGTAGTACAGCTTCGAATGCGACATTTATAAGCAAGCAGTGGAAGAACAGATTAAACTTTAATTGTGCATTTAAAATTTATTTTTAAAATAAAAAATTTAAATTATTCTTCGAAAGTGATTAAATTTTGTTATTTTTTCCCGGACTTAATGTATGTTCTGTTTCAGAAGAATTAATTGCTAAAGCAATTAATCATTTTTTAAAAAAATTTCCCTTGAAAATCAAATAAATACAGGTTTTAAAATTTATATCATTGAAAACTCAGAATTCAGCCTCTTTTCCGGTGCTTTAAGTACTTTTGATATAAAACAGCACTTACCTAAAGATATTTTTTATTTTATTCTTTTCCAGTTTTAATCTTATAATCGTCCAATCGTAATTTTTTTTAGAAATCACATTAAAACCTCCAATTATTAAGATCAAATAATTACCCCAAAGCTGACGTGTCATGAATTTGCAATAAAAATCACCCATATCTCTACTTAATTGAAGATCATTCTACAACTTTTTTCTACTATTATCCTTACGCCTCTGCAATCTCTTAACTACCTCAGAAATTATGATAAAAACTCAATTCACCCAATTCCCAACCGGTTAAATAATCATACCCCCTAGACCCCTCCCCGAGAAGTCATAAATCTGCTGCGTAAATCATCCATATCGCTGCTTAATTAAAAAGTAAATCCCGATTCTATTGAATAATAATCGAATATGTGACAAAAAAGCTGGGAAGTGAACATCATTGATAAAAATTAATGTCCATTAAAACGGTCCGTGATTAAGAGCCTCCACCTAGTAACTTAACGCTTGCGTGTCACCAACTTCTTAAGCGATCGTTAGGACCGGTAATAACAGAGAATTAGAGGGTTTTTTCTCTCTTCCACCCAATTTACTTAAGTAAGTAGCGTCCAAGTGGATAATTGAGGATAATTGTCCCTTGTCATTTATACAGTTCCAGATGTTGTTAAGAGGATAGCAGCATCAGATTGTTGTGCTCGCGTGTTGCGCCTCGTCCGTCTCTGTCTTTAGTCGCGTGATTGTTCCTGTTTTATTGATAGGGTTTTTAGGAAAAAGAGAGGGATGAGTTGGCAAATAGGGGAATGGGGATGATGTATAAATTTTGGTAGTTTTTTTTATATAAATAGATTATAACGTACCTTACATAATACCTATAAGAATGGATTATAAAGAACATATAAGAAATAAGACTGTTTGTGCCATGATATTAATAAATAGGTATGTTTTTGTGTTTTATATAAGACAAAATTTTTCTGTCATGTAATGGTTAGAAGAACAGGAGGTTGGAGCCTTGAAGCATATTTAACCCTACTGTTCCGTCCTAAGCTTTAACATGTAAATTAAGTTCTGGGCTTTACATTAGATTTGGATTTGCTTTTTCTTGGTTGGATTTCATGTTTCTTTGAATAATAAATTTTTTGTTTATTCTTCATAGTTATAAATTTGTATTAGTAATTAAGTTACTGTGTTTAATATAGATATTAGTCTCAACGTAGTTGTCTTACTTTAACTGGAAAGTAAAGTGTAAATGTTCAAGTAACAGTGTTGTAATGATTTGAAGTACTTAGCTGTACACTTGTAAAATTTAAAGACTTCTCGAATTGAGAATGTTTGGGACAGTTATTTTTGGAAACTGTTGTTTTAAATTCATGAATTACACCCTCTCTTTCGAAGCAAAACAAATTATGGTATTTAAGTGGCAAATTAAGGGGGGAGGTGAATTAAACAGCGAAAAACATATTTTAAAGAAAAGTAACAATGAGGGAAACCTCGAAAATTGAATTTGTAAATGTAAACATATACAGGATATAAAGAAATTGAAATAAGTTATAAGTGATAGAAAAAGGGAGGGTATTCTCAAAGAGGAGGGATGGAAAGACTTATGGGTGAGATTTTTCGATCTGTATATAATCTGTATATATAAAGGAGAAAAGCGACTCACTCACTGACTTACTGACTAATCACGATTTTCCCGGAACTATTAAACCTACAGACTTGAAATTTAGTAGGCAGGTTCCTTTCATGGAGTAGACATCCGCTAAGAACGGATTTCGCAAAGATCGAACCCCAAGGGGCGTTATAGATAATTAGTTCCATTATTAAACTATTAAATGTACGGTCTTGAAACTTGGTACACAGATTCCTTTCATAGAGTAGAGATCCCCTATAAAATGATTTTTACGAAAATCGACCTCCAAAGGGCGTTGAGGGTGCTTAAGGGGCGTTATGCATAATATGTATATATTTTTACATTCAATAGATAGTTGTGTTCCATAAATATATAACCAACATATGTTAACATGTTCTAACATAGTATTCAGATCTTTCTTTTCCTCTTGAGGAAGGCACAGCTGTTTTTATATTGTGTAAATATACCTCCTTTTCATCAAAATGCAAGTAATTTTTTCGAATTTTTTTCTTTCTTTTTTTATTTTTATGCAAGAAATAGCATTATAAATAAAACATTTTAGTCTATTTACTAAATGATATATTTTTATTTGTGATATGTTTAAGCATTTTCTTCCATTTAGTTACTTGGCAAAATTGAATTTAATTTCCTAATTTCTGTTTTTTCTTTTCTGCCTTTTTTATTCCCTTTATTCCCCTATCATAACATCTTTTTGCCTCATCAATTCTATATCATCTCAGAAGCATTTTGAGCTGTTACAAAACTAACAAGACACAACTCTTATGTAACCTTATAACCATATTTTTCAACTTATCTTCGCCTAATATCTTAGCAAGAAAATTTATTGTTAATTGTACACTTCTGAAAATATGATAGATATAAGATCGTTAGATAAAAACTATATACAATTACTGCCCACTTTCTGCGATAAATTTTCTCGAAGCAGAGGTGTTTGCTGGAAATATATCATATAATGTTTTTGGAACCTTGTTTGCCTTGTTTGGATTTATGAATTTTACTTGTCTCAGAGGGGGTGAGAAAGTTCATCATATTAGAAAATATATGACGATTTTATGGACCAATTATCATCTTTTTTTGACATGATTGTTATTTTCTTACCATTAAATTGTACGCTACAATCATTTAGTTAGTGATCTAAAAAGCTTTTTTAAAGCAGTCATTTCTCATGAAGTGTCTTTGCTGTTTGGTTTCTTAAAATCATATCCTTCGTTTTCAAGAAGGATATGATTTCGTTTAAAAGATCTTGTGTAACAGATTTATGTAATGTTTTATCTCCAACTGTGTTAATTACATGGAATTCAACTAATTTTATGTGAAATAGAACTCTAAAACTTTAAAAAAAATTGGGGAAATTAGCAGAAAAATTTAATAAAAATATTTTTTTTCTTTTAGCCCTTTATTTACCGCATTACGATTTACTGTAGTTTTTTTCACGCAATATTTTTTTTTAATCACTACATTGAAAATTAAGGGATATAAATAAACAAAATACTCAACTTTGGGAAATTTAATGTTAGAACTAATTAATTAAAGATATTTAACTGTAAAATTAATTATATACACTGTTCACTTAAAATAAATAGTCAAATCGTTTTTAAGGTCTTCATTAACATACAAAAAAAAATTAAGACTCTTACCTTTTGAAATTAACTACTTTTTCGGAATAAAAATGACAATCTTCGCAATCCACTTAAAACACAATGTTTGCTATAAAACTATAAGTGTAGTAAAAAGAAGCCTTATTATTTTTTATGTCAAAATAAAAAAAACCAAGTGTGTAACACAAATAAAGGACAAAGTGCATGAAAAAATCATAACACTTCTATTTGAGAAAAATGATCAGTTAATTTTTTGACTTTATTCGCTATTGTTTAATTATAATTTCAGAGACAAATCAACGTGTATAAGTCACAAACACTTTATGTGATTTTTAATGTCGATAAAAAAATCGGAAAAAAAAAAAATGGTTTGATATTCTAAAAGTTACGAAAATTATTTTTACGATCGAACGAACAATGTGTATACATCGAATGAATTCAAAGTACTTATTATGGAAGTTGGCAAATAATTAAATACACCGCTTTTTCCATTCATACAAAACGATTTATGAGGATTACACTTTTCAAAGGACTTGACAACACCCGCCTACGAAAGATTTTTTTCTTCATCTTCTATTTCTTTTTTTTTTCTAAACGTCAGATCAAATAGTACCGGCGAGAGATAACAATTGATCTTGAATACCTATTGTGAGAAGCCAAGGCCACTTTCTCCTTTGATTGAAAGAATACGAACCGTGTGTCTTTCTTATCTTAAAAGCAGAATACGTGGTAATTTAGATTAGGCTTAACAATCGGGCACAAGACACCAATTAAAGACGTCTTCATTTTATTATTGTTATTATTATTATTCTTTGTGGTGCAATCCTATCTTGTTTTTTAGTTGGCTGTTTGAAATTATAATAAAAAATAAGTTGTTTAATATATTGTTTTATTAATGAGTGTACCAAATGCGGATCCAATTATAATTTTTATACAGTGGACCACAAAAGTGTTCGTACACTTGCAATTTCCAATAAAATTTAATGTTTTCTACAAATAAAAATTAACATTTCGGAATTGTAATTTTTTTATGATATCCGCAACTTGTAATCAATTTTTTAAAAATAGTATAGCTATTATTTTTAAAAATCAATAATCAAAAACAACTAAAAAATTACGCCACAAAAGTCTTCGTACACTTTACAAAAATCTCAACATAGCTTTAAATATTGTATTTCTTTCTTAAGTTAGTACTTAATAGGATATCTTTTAGTGTTCACAACAACTTTTAAACGTCTTGGTATAGATTTAGTTTTTTTTGTAATTTCCGCATCGATTTTCCTCCATTCTTCTGTGATCATTGTTTTTACTTCCCATTATGTGTTTATATGTCATGCTTACTTTTTTTAAAATCAAATTCTCACCAAATATGTTCTACAGGGCTAAATAAAGTAATTAATGAGGTGTTATCTGAATTTGGGGACAGTAATAGAGACACCATCGGCGTACATTGAGAGCAGTGCGCTTGGCGTCATTATTCTGTTAAAAAATGAAGTCATCTCCAATATCCAAATTTTGGGCGGATTATTTAAGATTTATCTTTAAAATATTTAAATACAGCTCATGATTCACAATATTATCAAAAAATACCAAATTACCTAACTCTGAAGACGATTTACACACCCACGTAAGAACACTTTCACCTCCATGGTTCACTAATCCAACTAGATTTTCTTGGGATTAAGTTTCAGAAAATTCAACATTGACAGCAAATTGATTGGGATGATAGAAAATTCAACATTTTTGGTTCTAATGGGCGTATAATAGTTTGTAAATGAAAAAATGAGGAATTTAATCTCATGAATTTATGTGGAACAAGAACCCCTCCACCTACATGCTTTCAGCATGAAGGTGGAGGTTTTCTTATGTGGAGGTGTAAATCAGCTTCAGGATTAGGTAATCTGATATTTTTTGATAAAATTGTGAATCATGAGCTATATTTAAATATTTTAAAGAGAAATTTTAAATTATCCACCCAAAATTTGGATATTGGAGACGGCTTCATTTTTTAACAGGATAATGACGAAGTGCACTGCTCTCAAAATGTAGACTAATGCTATAACTGTAACCAAATTCTAAAAACACCTCCTTAATCACTCTATTTAGCCCTGTTTAACATATTTGGTGAGAATTTAATTAAAAAAAAAAGAAAGCATGACATATAAACACATAATGTGAAATTAAAACAATAATCACAGAAGCATGGTGGAAAATCGATGCAGAAATTACAAAAATTGATTAAATCTATACTAAGACGTTTAAAAATTGTTTTGCACACTAAAAAAACATCCTATTTAGAACTAGAAATACAATATTTAAAGATAGGTTGAGATTTTTGTTAAGTGTACGAAGACTTCTGTGGCGCAAAATTTTAGTTGCTTTTTGATTTTTAGTTTTTAAAAATAATAGTTATACTATTTTTAAGAAATTAATTATGTCATTCTATTAAGAACAAGGTGCAGATATCATTAAAAAAATTACAATTCCGATATATTAATTTTTATTAGTCGAAAACATTAAATTTTATAAAAAAAATTGCAAGCGTACGAACAATTTTGTGGTCCACTGTAGATATATTTTTTAATTCTTTCTCTCAAAAACTTAAAATCTATACTAATATTAATATTAAAGGTTTGTTTTGGATTACTCTACAATTCAATATATTTTAAATTTGATTCTTGAAATGCGCAGGCTTTTAAAAATCTCTTAACAACTCAAAATCTTGTTTAGACAAATACTTTTTCAATTCCTCCTATTAGTTCTCTCCCTATACATATTTATATATATATCTTGTTCAAATTTTCAATCGTTAAGAAAATACTTTTTATTCATCCACTCAAATTCAAATGCATTTTTTAAAACTTGTAGTGGATGACACTTGATGTTGATACAGTTTTTTCAAATATTAATTTTCATTAATTAAATTTATTTTTTAATTTTAAATTAATTCTGAGGTATTTCTGATAAAGTTAGATTTATGTACAACAGATGGCTCCAGTAAGTTTTTCTAACGAAGTCAGAATTGACTTTAATTTTTTTTTTATGTTACATGTTTTTTATGAATTTCTTATTGCTTAGTATTTTAATGATATTTTTCTGTTTTATCTATACATTGTATAAACTTGAAAAGCATTCTACATCAAATATTTAAAAGTATTATTCTAGTAGATCACGCTGCAGACTGTACTGCAATGTGTAAGTGAGGTAATAGCACTGCACAGCTGTATTTTGTATCAAATATATCTTTAAAATATATTAGAGGTTTTGAATTTCTAATGTTTCGTCGCAAAACTAAAAAAGTATTTTTTTTATTACTTATATAAAATAAAATCGAATTTTTCATTCATGATTTATAAATGTAGACTATATCGCTGATTTCAACAACAATATGTGGGTTAAAATTTGTATTGTAATTCATTTTCTTTCTTCCCCCTTTTTTGGAGGAAAATACTTAGAAGTATAATTTACACCAAAATTTTAGTTAACTGAATCACATACATTAAAAAAAACTGTCTAGAATATTTCGCGAGGACGTTTATATCGATTATAGAAGCTTAAGTAGTGAGTAGTAAAGTATAGTAAGCTTAAGTAGAAAAAAACTATAAAGAAAATTGTTTCATTTACTCAAAACTAAAGCTATAAAAATAACATTATGCAAATTCAATTTTTATTACTTCAAGTCAAGTTTGCAAGTAGTTGAAATAAGCTGTCTTAAATAAACTGAATGAAGCTTATAAATCAAACTTCTAAAAAAATAAAAGTAATAATCAAAATAAATATATATATTTTTTTCAATTTGAAGATTTAAGAAAATTTTTTAGAATTCTCAAACAGAAACGTCAATATATCATAAAAAAAATTTTTTTACAAATATGACTTGGTTATTATTTTTCTTCTTACCTGTATCGGTACTAAATGATAATAGCAAATTCATATCCAATAAATTACATATATTTTTTGCTTTACGAAAGAATTATATTACATTGCTTTCGACTAACATAAGAAATTGAATTCTCTATTGTTATTTCTCCTTCAATTTAATACCCTCAGCCACATAATGAAATAAAAATATTGCTCACATACATAACATTCCAATGTAATATTATTTATACAAATCTATTGCTTTATTTTTCACAAGATTCTGCTTTAATACATTCCCGTTTTTAATCATCATTCATTTTTTTAAAAGCCATTTTGTTTTGTGCTTTTACTATGACGTCACATGATAGTGAAAGCCACGTGATTCTAGCCAATCAATCAAAAACTCAGGTGACGTCATAGTCACACGATAAAAACTATCTTGTGTTTCCAACTAATCAGTTCACGCTCTCCGGTGTTGCCAAGTTTTGCTCTTTGCAGAAACTTTCTCTTAAAAAATACATATGTATACAAAATGCATTTTATTTAAAAGTATAAACATAAATGCGACTTTTTTTTAGTTTAAAAAAAATCTTTTTGAAGAAATTTTTTCCCTAACATTTAAACATCTTTACCCAAATATGAAATCTGAAATTTTATCTGAGTTTTACAAATAGAACAAGTACAATTAGTTTAATATTTGTTTTGAATTCAATGGAAAACACGTGTTTGTTTTTATCATGTGACTTCATGAATCAAGCCTATTCGCGTGAAAGCAATTTTTATTTTCCTTACTACTGAAATGAATGATTCATTTATCTACTCACTATTTATATATATTTTATTTTTTTTAAAATCGTTGTATCAAATATCGTTTGCACTGCTGACTTCCGTTCTTTTCTTTTTGAAGAAAATATATTTTTTTTTTCATTTAATAAATTTCATGCCTTAATGTAAAACAGTTAATAACTTATCAAAACACGCATTTAATGTATATTAGTGCATAGTATTTCGAATTTTTAAACTATTCATAATGTTGTCATTATCAAGGTGACCAACCGTCCTCCTTTTATAGGTTCTGTCCTTCCTCGAAAAGTGTCCTCCTACCTGTCCTCCTTTTCAATATTTTAAAACAGATCTGTTAATCTCTGTATTGAGATGAACCGAACATGTTTCAAATATGCCGATGAATATTCTGAAACAAATATCACAGGCAATAACAGTTTTCAATGATGTTTTTTGACTTCATCGGAAGCAAATTGGGCAGATTTAGAAAACTGTGTTGAGTTTTTTATGAAAAGAGATGCCTGATAATAAAATCGATGACAATTGTCTGTTTGAATAAATTGTATGAATAATTGTAGAAGGATTGTAGAAGACTGAATGCATATTTAAGTTGTGGTAAATTGAAACAAGTTCTAGGGAAATCAACATAATGAAAGTGATAAAAGATGTATTGAAATACTTAACCATTTCAAAATGAACACGTTCCATATGAAAATTTAGTTATTCTTGTTGAATTTACGTTGTGCTGCCCTGGAACTAAAATGCAGCAGTTGAAAGAATTTGTTCAGTTGGTAATAATTTTTGGACAAGTGAGATAAAATAATTATTTAAAGAGAAAATACTTGTTTAGTATGCCCCTGGTAATTAACGTATTTTGGTTAGAATTAATAAAATGTTTCATATATTTACGTTGTAACTTTTTCTTAATTTTTTCATCCACCTTTTCATTGTAAAAAAACTGGTCACCTTACCATTATCATCATTATTTTTCCTTGATATTATCACTATTATTTAATTAAAAAATTTTTATTCGTATTTACCCGATGTAAGGATTTTATATTTCTTAAAGTATTTACATATAATAATTCATACCGCTCAATTTTAAGCAATAACCACATCATAATTCATCTTGCGGTACTTGTTTAATAAACTTACATTTATGTTGATTTAATAAAATCAGTGTTGAATTATCCTTTTCAAACAGCTAAATTAAAAAAAAAACTTTTACTACTTTTACATTGAATGAATACATATCGCCTAAAATCTAAGCTTTCAACTCAGAACTAATGTGGAAAAAACTGTAAAACCCTGGCCTAGCATTTAGCAAACGATGATGCTAAATCTACACCCCTAAAAACACATACCTGAACACCCCCCAATCCATTAAGTTTTTCTTCACGCAGACCGAAAACTGCTACCTGTTCTAAGGGAGCGAATCAGACCAAACCCACAACAAATCTACTTACACGAGACAGCGAACCGAAATCTTGACCCTTCATGGGACCACACGTGCGGGGAGATGTTCTGGAATGCGGACACTCCACCCCACGCCTGACGGTAGCCTCTATACGGCCCACATCCGGGGCCCTGGGCATTGATGAGCAGTGCTTTGACAAGGTAATCCTCGTACCATCATTATTATCCAACTCTCAATAAAGAAATGTGTGTGGACACACTGTCTCCCTCCCCCCTCATCGTTCTTTTTTCATTCTTTTTCCCTCCCGTTTTTATTGGAAGCTTCTCCTTAAATGAAGTGACTCTTGTTGCCAGGGGTATGTGTCAGAATATGTTTCACGCAATTCGGAGCATAGGATGTTTGTGGTTTGGGGTTAAGGAGCATAAAGTTGCCACTGTGCGAGTGTGAGGTAATGGAAGTGATTCGGAACGTTTAGTAGAGTATAAATAAAGCGATAAAAAGTCTCCCTTCTGTGTTATATAGGACTTTTCTTTTTTTTTTTTAGATTTGTTTCCTTCTTATCCGAATTTTTATAATGCTAAAGACAAAGGTAAAAACTGTCGCCATCCTCATGTTTTCGAATAGAATCTAAAATGAACTTATTTTTTTTAAACCCCTTAAGTGGTCAATTTTTTTGCCCAAAATGTTCTCAAAGGAAGGCACATTTTTTTATTCTATATAACTAAGCATAATACTTAACAGAATGCAGATATGAAAAAATTTTATTTTAATATTTTTAATTTAAAAATTTGTACACTGTTTTTTATCTTATAATTGTGGAACACAAAAACCACTAACTGTTTACTTTTCATATGTCCACCCTGCATGCTATGAAGAATGTTTCTCACACATCTTAAAAGAATTGCTTTCATATTTAAAAAAATTTCATGTTCGTACCTCTTTCTCAGACGGTTTCAGATCCCAAAGGGATATATTCAATTGACGGGAGATGTTAAAATAACGTCTCTTCAAGGTTATTTCCTGATGAAAAAGTGATTTTATCAAATCCCTGAACCGTTTCAGTGAAATGATGAACTAGTCAGGATTTGCATTGGCAAAATGCTGTCCAGGGAGGAGACACCTGGGAGGTCGAGTCCTTGTACTTCCTAACCATACAGGTAGTACTATCGATCCCCTAAAAACAATAACATATCTTTCAAAAAATGGCACCATTAGATTAATATAGGGAATGATATTTTAGTGTATAAGTAACCCAGAGGAAAGATGTTACACATCAAAAAATACCAGCCTAATTTTCTGATTATTTGTTAATTAGTTTCGAATACATAATTTGTATTTCATTAACTACTGTTGTATTGCTTACTTCTACGTTTAATAATGCACCCTATTTGTTAAATAAACACTTTTAAACTCTTGACAATATTATTTCATCATTTCACTGAAGCGGATCAGGGGTTTGTTCAAATCCTTACTTTTATCAGGAAATGACTTTACACAGTTCTTATTTTAACATCTTGCGTGAATTGATCATCTCCCTTAGGGATTTGATGAAATCTCTAATTTAACAATTTCCCTGCGACATATATGTACACACGCAATTTGAAGCATCGTATAATACTAAATCTTAATTGCAATGAGTGTAGAGATAATATCGGCTGTTTTGGATTGTCTTTTCATTTTCATTTCTTCTCAAGCAACAAGTGGCACATTGCCTTGCCAAACCCTGTTCTTTATCGAATATTTTCAAGAATCTAAATTCCTGCCTTCAATAAAAAAATTTCCGCCTTCGCCACAAAGAAAATCCCAGATGAGAAGTATTTCAGTACATAGACAAGCTGGATCTTTTAAAAGTACTAGCACTAAGAGAAAAAGTACTAAGTAAGTACTAGCACTATAAGACTAAAAGTACTAGCACTATAAGAATTAAATATATGTGCAAATCAAACATAAAAAGGGGGAAATGTCATTGCCCGTACAGCGAACGGGCAAATAGGTTATAACCAGCTTTCGGTAACCCGAATGATGTACGGGCAAACTAGTTAAGGAGTTAAAACTTTTAAGGAAATATTTTAATACTATTATCTCAAAATTTAACTGTTCTTATTTCGAACACATTCCGAACCAAGTTAAAAAATATATGTTTGATACCGAAACAATTTTTGAGTTTTAGTGTTAAAGCCAAAAATTTAGCATTTTAAAGGCTTCTTTTTTTGACGGTATGAATGATAAATAAGTTACGAGAGAGGGAGAGATCGTAGCCCAACCTTAGTATATTAATATCGGCAATGTTGTACACAGACCTCTTTTATGGGGGGGCTATACTCTAAAAACGCATTAACGAATGTGCTGTAGGGTTATCTCTACTGTAAAAATTAAAAATCGTTTTGTCTATGGGGGGTGATTGAATTCTAACCTACCTCCTTGTGTACTTCACTGTATATCGGATAATTACTCTAACTGAAAAGTATTTTTAATTTAAGCCAATTCCATAACTGTGCAAAGATTGCTTTGAAAAGCATCTCCTACAAATATATATATATATATATATATATATAATTAAACTCTCTACGCATATTTCATGATTCTTCTTAATCTATGAATACGTCCAAAAGTAAAATATTCGAGATTTTTTGTACTTCTGATACATTCTATTTCATTTCCTTTGTAAAGTTATTTTTAACAATAACATTCTATATTATATTTATTTTAAATAAGTTTTTTTTTGGAGCCAGCATTTTTGGTTTATAGCTGACACTTTTTATGTCCTTTTGTTTAACTATAACGAATTACAAATATAAATAATTTATTTAACAGAAACAATGAAACGTTTAAGAGAAAAAAATACTGAGAATAAATTACAGCTATGTATCATAATAATGTGCAAAAGAAGTACATCGAATTGCAAATAACGTTACGTATGCAGGTTAATTGTTGTTTCCAATTAATTTTTTTAATGTGGGAATTTTCGAGACACTTACGTAATAATCTTTTCAACACAATGATTATTATTATCTTAGGTATTTCATTTCAGCAATGCTACATAATTGTTAAAACTAATGATTATTGTCTGGATGCTAAAAAAGAACAAGGGGAAAAAAAACCCTTGTGGAATTAATATTTTTTTGTTTCTATTATCCTGCTTCTTTATGGTCGTTATTTTCCAAGAGTAATTTACACATTATGTAAACTGGTGTGTTTCTTATTTGAGTTAAATTTTTCTGCTTTTCATACGGTTATTCTTTTATTTTTCTCTTCATATTATTTAAAAGGAAATTCGGATTTTTCTGTTCATTGCTATTGAGCAAAAAAAAAAAGGGGAGTTTGTTTCTTTAAAAGAATATTTAACCCTACTATTCATTCCTAAGCTTTGTGATATGGTCGATCTTTGTCGACCATATAGTGGGGTTTCAGCGCAAGTTAGAGGTGTGGGATTCTCGAAATGAAGAGACATTTTAGAATTCTTAATATGACTTTTATTAAGAGTTTAACTTAAATTACTTATATATTGAACAGACTTATATTAAGTGAGAATAAACCAAAACACGTAGCCGTAGTTAACACAGATCGCGCAATTGGATCACTTATCTAAATAATTATATTATCCGCCTACTCTCAATCCTAATAATATTTCGAATTCGGAAAATAATCTTCCTACCTTGAATTCCAAGCAACGGTCCAATCAACTTCAGATATTCAGCTATGCTCGATTGCAATAGTATGCACCTTGTATTAATGGCGAGATTTCCGTGATTCTTGGGTAGGCCGTCAAATTACACTTCTACCTTTTACAAACTGAACTTTCTCTAAATTGCCATCGCGCTTACTAAAACTTCTGTCCTTTTAAAGGCTATCTTATTTGCATTTACACCTTCGTTTCACTTCTTGGAAAAGATTTGCCATTAATCTTGGCCGTCAAAGAACACAGAGGTTATGTTAGAGAAAGGTAGCGTGAGCCGTCACAGCTTGATCTTTTAATTTTTTTTAATCGTCTTAGGAATAATATTGCCCGGTTTTCAACAGTTTTTAAAGTATTAATGAGTTTTGAATATCTATTTTAATGTTATTTATCTACTTTAATATGTATTTTGTGTACTTGTTGTCCCGTAACATCTAAGTGTGCAATACCTCTCTTTATCCATGTATATTTCTTTTAAATGTCGGTTATATTGTTAAAAAATGGTGCGGTTTCCTAAAAGAGTTTTTACGGGTTACATATCTTTGGGTAATAAGAAGTATAGTAACTTTTGAGGTTCTCTCTGATTTTTTTTTTGTTTTGTTTTATTTAATACGATTAAACAATATGTATCAATTCTATTTCTTCCAGGAAACGTTATTCATTTCTCTTGTAGTTGTTCAAACAAAAATATAAAAAAAAAAACTGAAGTGAACTATTTATTTTTGTTTCGAATGTAATGATTCATTTTTTTAGAAAAAAAAAATCAAGCACATTCATTTTTAAATGTTTTTAGTTTAATAAAAATTCTTAATTTTATGAAACTGCAAATTATTTATTGTGATCTTAAATCTTCAAAAAGTTCCCCTCTGAGAAACAATTATATCGCCTCTAAAATCATCCAGGCGGGAATGATACATCGCCAAAAACGGTAGCCTTGTCTACGGTTTCGCTGCTAAAAAGTAATAAAAAAATGTATATCTCTTCTGTAAATTGAGCTGGTGGGGTCTTCAGTTAGAGACCCATCTTTTCTTTCCCTGTTGCTTTTTCCGTTTTTTACTTGTCTCCACCTTTCTCATTTTATATTACTATTATTGAAAAGAAGAGCACGAGTTCTTGGTGCATCTTCTGATCATTTTAAAGAGAAAAAAGAATTTTTTTCCCTCTGTATTACCGCACTCCAGAGTATTAACGACTACTTTTCTGGTACTGCTAGATTATTAGTTTGCGCTACTGACTAATGCCGAGGCGGAATGTCTACTACGGTTTATTAGTTTTCCCGCTTTTTTTTAAATATTTTTTTATTCCTTGTGTTCGAAAATTTTATTGTTTATTTATCTTTCAAAAATCGAATTTGGGGTAGTGCAAGAAAGGAAGAAAATGTTGTGTGATTATTATTTTCCTCAAAGTTGTGTTTTGAATTTAAAAAAATTGTTTTGCTTGGGAAAAAAAAGTTGTTTGTAGGTGAAAATTATTACGTTTCGGAACCTGAAAGGGCAAGATCTTCTATTTGTTTTTTTGCTTTTAAAATTCAATTTACTGCAAAAGTGTTTTGAAATAAGATTCCTTATTTTTTTTTTTTAAAAAAAAATGACAGTTTTTTTTTTATATAAGAGATATTAATGGTATGAAAATATTTTTAATATTTTCAACTGAAGCGTTAAAAATTACCCTAGAATCATTTTATAAAGGCGTTGCCAGTTCCATAAATATTTTTTTCTAGAACATCATTTTGTTTAAAATACTAAGGAATAGAAAAAAGGAATAAAATAAATAGAAAATGTGCTCCAGTTTTAATCATTCTTCGAATTTATTTTAACCAGAATTATATACACAGCTTTTTATTTGTAATTGGAAGTCTAAAGTTAGTTCTTTTTATAAATTATGGAAAAATTATTTATTTTTATAAAATCATAATTTATTGCTGGAAGGTGTTTTCCCTGTGCCACACCCGTTGCAAATTAAGTTGTTTATTTATTTCTTATTTTAGGTTGCAATTACTAATTAACCGTTAAATTTGTAATTTTTTTCCCAAGTTTCTCAGTTATCGGATTTTTTTAAAAAAACGTATTCACTTGTTCTGTAACATACATTTTATGTAGTACACATCTTGGTTTTATTATTTTCCCCTAACCCCAGAAATTAGCATGCTCATGTATATATATATATGTTATATATTTCTTATATAAAATAACTTTCTATTGACAGTTTTTATATGGAAAATTTTATTCTTATTATTTTTTTAACTGAAATTCTATGATGCAGAAATCGGCCTTTTAATGTACGCTATGACATACACACATTATTCGCTTTCATTAACATTCTTTAAATTTTTAGTATAGTTTGGCTTCTTAATTTCTAGTAGTTAGTGGTTACCAGTACGTGTCTGACAATCTTTCATCCTTATATTTTCTGTATTGTATTGTACTGCGTTTTTTTTTTTTTTCGAATTTTTAAAAAAAATTTCTAAGTCTATTTTAATATATAAACATGCACGTAAAAATTATAATACCGTAAAATCCGGCGTATAATGCGCACTTTCAACACAAAAAATAAGATCGAAATTTACGGGTGCGCGTTATATACGCCGGGTACAAATTTATGACAGCTTTAAAAATTGAAAAAGAGATGCGCATATAAAAAATTAGGCTTCGATATGCATCGGAATACTGTTTATTTAAAAGAAATGATATTTTTTTATGAACTTAAAAGGTTATAGTTCTAGAAGTATACTATTTCTCTCTTCAAAATCTTGGGATAATACCTCAAATAAATGACTTCAAAACATAAGAGCATTGCACACACTTACATTTCAGGTTCTTCGTAAAAAGGGCGCGTGTTATACGACGAATATACCTTAAAATTAAAATATATATATTTAAAGTATAGGTGCGCGCGTTATACGCCAGTGCGCGGTATACGCCGGATTTTACGGTAATTTTTAATAAGTTTTGAATAATATTTGTTTATGATTTTATAGTATACATAGTAAAAGATTTTATATAGATTTTATTTTATTGCTGAAATTTAAATCTAAACACAATTGAGTAAAGTAAAATTAAAACATGAGTTAGAAAAAAGAAAACGGATGAGAAAATTCTTTTTACGACAAAGCATTCAAAACTGACATATAAATTTTGTTACAATTTCTTCCACCAATAATAACAGCTCTTCAATTAAATAGATACGTCGAAATAAGTTGGAAATGTCAAGGTGAAATTTGTTTATGTAATAGTCCAAATAACACCCTATGTCCCGGACTTGGAGGGTGCTCAGTATGTGAGGTCTAGCATTAAGGAATGTGTCATCCGACTCCCTGTTGATAAGTCATCTCGTCTTCCTTTCTTTTCTTGTTCCTTCTTTTGTTGTTCTTTCTTTTTTAAAAATTCGATAATTGGTTAGCTATTAAAGGATGATCGTTTCCATGTCACGTATCGGATTCGAGGAAATGTGCTCTTCAAATTGACGTCACTTAGATCATGAATCTGACGTACATCAAAGACGACATTAGTAGTTTCGACATTCGAAAAAAAAAATGAAATGAAATGAACACGAAATGAAGAAGTCCGTTTTTTTCCCCCTCAGAGTTGCCAGTTCTTTCTTTAGAAAACCTTTCTATGGACGTATCTGGTTTAATCTGTTGAGAATGGGTCTTCTTTAGTAGGTTTTGCATTTAGCGCTTGTTTTGTGTGTGTGTGGTTTAGGAATATTATTCGATTTTATACACTTCTTTTTGTATCTGTGTGAAATCAATTCGAATTTATTTAATCGTGGAGTTGTTTCATACTTGGATTTGGTGTTATATTTACTGTATAAAAATTGAACAATTTTTTCTTAGAAATGTTTTTTTTAGTTTGATTTCACTATTTCTAAATACAAATAACTAAAATTACAAAAATTGAAAGACATTTTTTTCCTCCGTGTTGTGAAGGGCTAAAAAATTTTTAATTGGGTACCAAAGAAAAGTTAACAAATGATTTATGGTGTTTATTACAAATAGGTTTAATTAATTTTAGCGTAAAGCAAATAGGTTATTATTTTGTTGTTGAATCTTATTCAAGATTTTCAATTACCTTGCTATAAATATCTTATTGAGAGACAATTTGAGAACCTTCATATTAAGGGGGAATTAAAATAGTATTTTTTCATTTTAACTTAAAATTGGAATAATTTCTTTGTAAATACGTTTATAGTTATGTAATTCTAAAACATGACTATTTCTAAAAATCGATTTTTGCTTTTTACCGAATTTAATGTCAGCCACATGTTAGCGTAGTGTGTAAGTTTGAAGAAGGGGGCCAACTCAGGTGTGGTCCTCGTCATCTGATTGAGACTCGCAATTATGAAGTTCGTCGCCAATAGCCTTGTGCACACATGTTAAATTATAGGCTTCTTTAGATAGCACTTTTTTACTGTGCATAGTAATAATTGTAAAGCATTTAATTTACTGTAGTTATAGCTGAAACAATTTTTTTCTTATTTTCATTTTAAACTTCCTTTTAAGCTATTAAAATTTAATTAACCTACATTAAACATTCCCCTCATTACAAATTTAAAAGAAATTAAATCACACAAAAATCTGAATTATTTGCGATATTTCAATAAAAAAAAGATAACATCTGTGTGCTGTTATTTGTCATCAAATTTTACAACTTTGAGTACGGTAGAAAGCTAGCTGACAGCTCATATATATTTTTGTGAGTGTTTATCTAAATACTACGAAATAAGTACACAGACCTCTCATTATTCCTTAAAATGTTTATTCTGATGATATTTTAAGCAACTGCTAAAAATATTTAACGTTTATATGTATCCAGTTACAAAAACAAATTAGCATAAGTTCCAAAAAGAAACTTTATTATTATTGTTCCCAAAATGTACCATTATGAGTAATTTTAGATTCCAGTTTTCAAAGAACAATTATGACTTTCGGCCATAATTTGTATTACTTGCCACACTTTGATCCACTTATGATAACAATGTTATGAATGCAAAGAAAGAAACATTTGATATCCATTTAAGTTATTAATACAAAACTGAAGATTTTATCTCCCAAGTTAATTTTGAGGAAGGAAGCCAGTAGATGAAAGAAATTTTTTTGAAGATCCGAATATGAAGATAAGAAAAAGAAGAAATTACTTGATATTACGTTTCCATTTTGGAGTAAATCTGATTTATTAGCTGTATCCAAAGAAACGGGGTTATATTTGGAAGATTATGATTTTATCAAAATGTTTTCGTTTCTCTTCTTGTGCTGTTACTTTGTTTATATAAGTTTTGAATAATGCGCATGTTATGTAACTTATTTATGTATCTTTAGTAATGTTTCTGTTTTTTCTGTAAATCTATATTATTATTGTTACTTATCTCAAAATGTTTTTATTATATTTTAATTTCCAATTTTTTTTATTATTTTTTAATTTAATTTTTAAATTTTAATTATATTATTTTAATTTTTATATTTTAATTTATTTCTTATGTAAAACTGTCCAAAAATAATTCAAAATTTTATTCTTGAATTAAAACTTTCAGTATCTTACTTAACACTAACAATTTCGTGTTTATTAAACTCAGAACATAGGTGGTGCATTAAAAATTATTATTTATTTTTTCGATTTACTCAATGAATAGCCCAAGCAGCTATAATCAGTAGCGCACACAAAATTTTTTTAAGGGAGGGTCCAGGGTCAAAAAAAAGTCCACCATTTTGGTATCATGCTCCATTACGCCACCCAGCATATTCTTTTGATTTTGTCTATTTTCGGGAACAAAAACAATACAAAATTAATTATTGAATAGATAATTAGCATTAATTAATAAAATTAACTATCGATAACAAATACATAATTAAATTTTACGTAATGTAAACATAGGATTATAACTAATCAAAAATAAAAATCAAGGACTATGGGGGGGTGTCCAGACCCCTAGGATACCCCCTAGGTGTGCGCCACTGGCTATAATTATATAAAAATCTCGTTTAGGAAGGGATTACATAGTTTGCTTCTGTATTTCATTTTGTTGTTTGTATATAATGAAGATATTTATGTCAAGCAGTGGCGTGCACAAGGGGGGGTCCTCGAGTCCCTACCTCCCCCGATTGATTATAACCCTATAATCATAAGTAAAATTTAATTAAGTATTTATTGTTAATAGTTAATTTTATTAATTAATCCTAATTATTTATTCAATAATTCATTTTTTACTGTTGCTTGTTCCCGAAAATCGAGATCACATGCAGCAGCCTGTCTGTTATATCTATCATATATGGCAAGAGACTTGGGATCAACAGGTCATCAACAAGCTGCATAGCATTCATCCTTCCACTGCTCAATGGGCAGCGGTACCAGTACGAAGACATGATATCCGTTTGACTCGACTTCGTATCGGACACACTCGTCTAACGCATAGACATTTGCTGCTAGGAGAGAGTCCTCCAGTATGCGACTTTTGTCAATGTGACCTTTCCATTTTACACATTTTAATAGAATGTCCAAAGTATTCATTCAAAAGAAACACCTTTTTAAAACCAATCTTTTTAACTTTGACTGATTTGGTTGGGGAAACTCCCCATCCAAACCTTTTTGCATTTTTACGCTCAATTGATGTTTTACATGAAATATAATTTTCTTAAGGATTTTATTGTACCATTGGATTTTCTTTTATAAAAAAAAAGAAGAAAGAGATATTTATAGAATTTTACCTTTATGCATTTTTAAATACTTTGCTCAATTTTATATCTTTCTTCTGAGATTTTAAAATACATTTTTATATTTATTGTGTGTTTATATTTTTAAAATTTAAATAACTAATGAATATGTGGCGCAGTATAGCCAAACTTGGCTCTTGCGCCAAAAAAAAATCAACTATCAACTATCAATCAATCAGTCAATCCCGAAAATCGACAAAATTACAAGAATATGTTGTACAGAGTATTGAAGCTTGATACGAGAACAGTAGACCCCCTTGGAAAAATTTCTGTGAGCGCCACTGATGTCAAGGCATATTTCATTCGTTGTTTCACATATACATTTAGCACTTTAAAATTTAACTACTTGCACTTAGTTTTTTTTAGTTATTAATTTTAATATATATATATATGTATCGCCTGTGGAATACTACTGTTATTAAAAACAGAATTCACACATCTTCTTTATTGTTTTTTTAAGTATCTGTGTTACTTTTCACTTTTTTTAGACACTTTTTTTAAAAAACACACACACATCCGATAAGATAAAAATAAGGAAATGTATCAGCCAAAATTTGAAAAATACTTCTATTTTAATTAATAAAAAAAATGGTTTTTCTTATTCTAAAAGAAAAACTTTTTATTACTAATCTTAACGCTACGTTCCAACCATATTGGATTATCTCTAGGAATCAGTGGCGAACACAAGGGGGGGTGTCCTAGGGGTCCGGACACCCCACCATAGCCCTTGATTTTTTTTTCGATTGGTTTTAATCCTATGTACATAGTACGTAAAATTTAATTATGTATTTCTTATTAATAATTAATTTTATTAATTAATGCTAATTATGTATTCAATAATTAATTTTGTATCGTTTTTGTTCCCCAAAATCGACAAAATCAAAAGAATATGTTGGGCGGCGTATTGGAGCCTGATACCAAAATAGTGGACTTTTGACCTTGGACACCCGCATTGAAAAATTTTTGTGTGCTCTATTGCTAAGAATAGATAGGTTTCCATATGAAATACAGTTTAAGTCAGTACTTCTTAAACTTTCAATATTTGCGACCCAATTTTCAATCATAATTCTAATTGCGCAACCCTTTATATAATAACAATGAATTGAATGCAGTAATAATATATTTTGACGTATATCTACAGTACGATTTTAACTATAAACCTTACAAATTATCGAGATAAGCAAAGAATTTTGTATATGACAAGTCCATGAAAGTTACTAGTAATTATTAAACTTGTTATGAACTTATTTTTGATAAAGTATAATTATCAAATACGTTGTGCAGTAATAGTACATTTATATAAGTATATTGAATCAGTATAAATGTGTATTTTACTTATTATTATGTCAGAATGTATTTTGTTTTCCTTCCTTTCAAAAAATTTGTAATATTTTTTTTAATCTTTTATTTTCAACTTTTTAATATGCTCACGCCCCCGTAGGGTTATCACGTCCCCTAGGGGGTGCTCCCCACAATTTGAGAAACATTGATTTAAGGTATCCGACTACGTTCGGGACCATGATTTTGCAAAAGCGTATAAATGGATAAAATTTATGATATTTAGCGTCACTTAGATTAGAAAATGTATATAAAATTGTTTTAAGAGCAGTATTACATTAAAAAATTATTTAAGTACAATATCTTGACAAAAAATGAACATAGAATTACCCATTTTCAAAATATTCTCCTTTTGTGAAAAATGCTTCTATTATAATAATATTTTGCCTGCATACAGATCAGACCTATAGTACAGAGACTCAACTAGAATTTTTGAAATATATAACTTAGAAGTGGGTTTATCCATATTTTACGACAACAGTGGGGAGCAATTTTAAGAAAAAAAACGCCGATAATTATTTCAAATGGTTGTAACTCAGAAAATAATGTGAATTTTTCAAAAATCACAGTTGAGCCTCTGTACAGAGGTCTGAGCTACATACAGGCAAAATATTATTATAATAGAAGCATTTTTCACAAAAGGAGAACATTTTGAAAAAAGGTTATTCTAAGTTAATTTTTTAGCATTTTAAGTTAATTAAAATGTCCTTAAAACAATTTTATACATGTATTCCAATCTAAGACACTAAATATCATGAAAATTATCCATTTATTTGCTTTTTTAAAATCACGTTTCCGAACGTAGTCGGATACCTTAAGTCATTTACATTACGGAAATCCAGTTCCAAACAAATCAATTCATTCCACATTCCTTATACCTTCAGCGTTGCCAATTTTTCCAAAACTGAACAAATTACTTCCTACATAAAAAAGCAACAGTAAATACCTCTCCCTTCACAACCCTGACGCTCGATGATTGATACCGCAAGCCCTGCGTGTCTTACGGTATTCAATACTCTGCTACAATTCCCGTGCATGACGGATAGATGACTAAGTGAGGCTCAGAATCTCCCCTTTTTTATATATATATTTTCTGGCTCAGATAAAACTGGGGAAGAAAGTATCATAATAATTCCTGAGAGGCTCCTAAATATAGCATCTCCCACTAGAAGAGGGATGGGGTTTTCCCACGGTATTCGGTGTCGGAGGATTTGTCGAGCATCATTTCCTTCCAATCTGACCCCTCTTTTTGCCAAACGACAAATGCTTTTCCGGCGTACGGAAGATTTTTGAAGTGGAGGAGGGCAATAGAGGACTTAGAATTCCTGAGAGTAGTACGATAGTTTTGTTTGTTTGAAACACAGGGTTGGTTAGTTTTCTCCCAAAATATTTTTCTGGTTGATTGTACCGTTGCAATGGGCTAAATTCACGACGGTGGCATGATAAAGCCAATCACGTGTGCTTATTGAATTCAAAATTGACATTAAAGTTGTTTTTTAAGTAAAAATATTAGATAAAATTTAAAATTTGATAAATATGTTGTGACGGGCTCACGCGTCTTTTCTTTAACATAACCCCAGGGTTCTTTGGTGGCCAAGATTAATGGCAACTCTTTTCCAACCAAAACCCAAGAAGCGAAATGTGAACAAGAAATGCAAATAAGATAGCTTTTAAAATAACAGAAGTTTCAGTAAGCGAAATGGCAATTTGGGGAATGTTATATTTGGAAGAGATACAAGCGTGAATTGACAGTCTATCGTAAAGTTACCTGGAAACCCAACCATTACTACAAGGTGCATACCATTGCACGCGCGCCCAGACTTTTCCATATAAAAATTGAAGTTAAGTTTGGATTAAGGTAGGACTGATTATTTGATATTAGGACGTAATATTATTAGAAGTGAAAGTAGGCGGATAATATAATTACTTAGAGAAAGTGGTCTAAATTACGCGATTCGGTTTAACTATCATTGTGTGTGCTGTTCATTATAGATTCTTACTCATTTAAATTTATCTAAATTGTTAGACATTTAAGTTCTATTCTTAATAAAGTCATATTAAGAATTTAAAATGTCTAATTTTTTACAAACCCTACACCTCTAGCTCACGCTGACAATCAAAGATACGGTCACCAAAGGGGGGCGGTATCACAATATTCAAATATTAAGATTCTTTAATACTTTTTTCAAAATTAAAAGACAAATCTTATATTACACGTATAATTCTAAATCAAGTGTTTTTCGTTCACTTGTGT
This sequence comes from Trichonephila inaurata madagascariensis, assembly GCA_019973955.1. Classification (NCBI taxonomy): domain Eukaryota; kingdom Metazoa; phylum Arthropoda; class Arachnida; order Araneae; family Nephilidae; genus Trichonephila; species Trichonephila inaurata. The sequence goes on from BMAV01013258.1 coordinate 145,618, forward strand.
TCGTTATTATTGTTAATAAATGTGTAATTTTTAAAAGATTCAGCAAAAAGTGAAAGTTGGCAACAGCGAAGTGCTTGACTGAAGCACGTGATTGCATTTATCATGTGACAATTATATCATGAATTTATGAACTAATTGGCTAGAAACACGTGAGTGCAATTATCATGTAACTAAGATGTCACATGTATATATATATATATATAGTATACATTATTATAAATATAGTACGTATTTTAGTCATTTTTGTTTATCCAATGTTAATAACAATGTAACATATTTTTTAAGTTCTATTTTCATCGCATTAATAATTAATAGAAGCATTTAGCTACCTTTCATAATTTAATGAAATAAAATTATAAATCAATATATACGCATACGTAACAGGTTTATACTTAATTTCAATCATTATATCATGTATTAAAATTGGACGCATCTGAAAATTAGCTTTTAGGTTAATGTTTTGAAATTGTTTCTTTATCAAACGTTAACTTCGAATAAGAAAATGGAATTATTACATACAGAACAATTTAAAAAGTAGTTAAACCTAATAAGAAACATTTAGTTCATAAAACAAAATAAAAAGCAATTTTCTTTGCAATTTTTATTTTTCCTTTCTATATATGGTGTTGAACTATTTTTTCTTTGTGTTTGTTACTATTTATGCTAAATTAATTAAATTGCTCTAATAAAATAGTATAGTAAAAAAGAAATCACTTTCACAGAATTAGGTCATCCCAAGTGGGATTCGAACCAACGACCTTTGGATTAGAAATTCAACGCTCTATCCATTGCGCTACAGGGACACAAAAGCGATTTTCCTTTTTATATATGGTGTTGGACTATAATTTTTGTTACTATTTATTAATTAATTAAATAGAATTTTTATGTTTGAAAAAACTGTGTTAACTTCAAGTGTGATTCACTACAAGTTCAAAAAATGTATTTGAACTTGAATGGATGAATAGGAAGTATTTTATTAACAACTGAAAATTTGAACAAGATATATAATATAAATAAATAAATATATAGAGAGAGGGAGAGATTGAACTAATAGTAGGAATTGAAAAAAATCCTCGAATGGTAAGCTTAAGAATGACAATTTTCAAAACAAAAATCTACAAATTTATTTGCTAAGGAATATCCTGAAAGTGATAACAGGTCCTGACAAGCTTCACAGCAAATCCCATCATTTTCAATCCGGGTTGAAACCTTCACCCATCTCATGCCATCGTCTGTCTTTTCTAGCAGCAGCAACTAGACAATTCATCTCAACTGACGAAACTGAGCACCTACAGTTAAACATATCAGTAGCTCTTCAATTAGTGCTATGCGCTTAAGGCAGTTACGAAGGTCATACGGGTTCCTGCCTGTTTTTGATCTTATCGAATCTAGGTGCATAACTTTTCGGGTTTTTTTTCCTTTGCTTTTTTCCCTACCCTCCATACTTCGAATCGTTCTGCAGATAACTTTTAAGGATATTTAATGAAGGTTTTAAACGTGATGTATAAAACAATTCTTTAAAAAATATTTGGAGGAATTTTCGATTGAGTAAGTGTTTGTCCATTTTTTTCAAAAGATAGCTACATTTTTCTTTTCTTCCATTGCAGTGTCAGTAATGATAGTTATATCTTGAAGGATACAGCTTCGTTTTAATCTAAATGTACTTGCTTAGTTTATTTGATAGTCAGATGCGCCATTTTTATAGCTCATGTTTTTCACATAAAGATAGTTTGGAGGGAAAACTCTCTTCAAAAGACGTTTGATTTTTACGATAAGAGTTTAAAAATTACTTCTCCTTTTCTTATTTTTAAGAAAATCAAGACTTAAATGATGGAATATTAAAGTCATATTTACATAAGTTTAAGTTACAGAATAGAACTTTGAGAATGTATCAACTTACCTGATGTTCAAAAATCATTGTAAACATTATTCTGTTTTCATTGTAGTAAATTAAAAAAAGGCAATGAGAAAAAATGTTTATTTATTTGCCGGGCAAGTAATTTTTTTTTTATTTTTTTAGTAAGGCAAAAATTTTTGACTATTTTCTAAATTATTATTATTATTATTTTGTCCAAATTACATTACATATTTTAATAGCTTTTTTTCTAATGTAGATAAATTACTGTCAAGTTCGATTTTTTTGGGCTCAAGGCAATTAAAACTATATTTCAAAAACAATTCTAATTATTTTTTTATTAGTATTTATTAAATACATAATTTTAACAAAAAATACATATAAATTTTTTAAAAAAATTTTAACAAAAATAATTTAAATTTTTTTCTTTTCGATTTTCTGAAATATTTTGTAATTTTAAAAAAATTTTAAATTTTATAAATGTAATGATTTTTTTTTCATTTTTCTTATCTCAATTTTTCATTTGATGTAAGAAAATATTCGAAATAAAGGCAAACATTTCTGAATTTCTTTAGCTCTTTCCCTTATAGTACTTGGCTTAGTCTAAGGGGAAAAAATAGAATTTTTATTTCTGCAAATAATAATTCCGGAGAATTTGATTAAAACTTTTGGAATAAAAAATAATTTATTTATTTAAAAATTCTGGCTACATCTTTAGCAAAAAAATACATTTTTAATGTAATACTCATGTTTGCTCAACACAAACAGTGCTTTATCACCATATTTTAATAAAGTTTCATGAGCAATGGCAGACCAAAACGTGTGGTCCAATACGCTTCCACTTGGCGCTCGCCAAAATCATTATCGCGGTTTTTCACGTAACGGGTAACCTTCTCCAGAAGCACGCGATCCCGATCTTGGAAGCCACTTTCACGAAGCCTAATTGAAGACGCTGCTGCAGGTATTTCAGAAATGCCTGCTCGGTTCCGCCAATAAGGCCGTAAAAGATATGGCCGACATTTCTTCCCCCCACACATTTCAATTTTTGTTCCTTTTTTGATTCTTCGGGGAGTCTTGCTTGGAACGTTCTTTTCTTCTTCCTTCCATTCCCGTCCCCCATTGCATGGCGATAGGGTTGTACAGGTGTTCCAGTCTTACCTTTGGCACCCAAGAATTCCACGGATGTTTTGATTTTCATTTTTTGACCGTGAAGAAAGGACGGATCTTTCTTGCTGTGATGGATGTTATCTTTAGTTTATCTGTGTTTTTGTGTATCTGTCTACGGTTGATTGGGGGAATTCTGGTTGTTATGAATGCATTGGCTTGGGGGGAGATTTAAGAAAAATATTCTGAAGAAAGGAGTCAATATTATTGTGTTAATAATCAGTGGTTTATCTCCCTTTTCACTCTGCCTTTCTGCGATAAACTTGCTAATACGTTCATACCTTTCTAACTCATTGTTACTTTTCATACGATGGCTGTTATATGGGGGAAAGGTATAGCTTTTTCAAAAATTACTGTAGAAGAAATAAAGCTATTATATCTAAAGCAGCGTTTCTCAAACTGTGGGGTGCGCCCCCCTAGAGGGGCGTGATAACTCTACGAGGCCTTTTACTCTTTTTTACTCGAGGCCCTTTAACTCTACGAGGCAAGCCTATTGAAAAGACGAAAACAAAAGATTATTTAAAAAAATTATTAATTTAATGAAAGTAAACAAAAAATAAAATTCATTATAAAAAATAAAATACACATTTACACTGATATAATACACTTATAAATGTATCAGTACTGCACGATGTATTTTATAAAATAATTTAGCAATACTAAGATAAGAACAAGTTTAATAATTACCATTGGCCCCATGGGCTTGTCATATATAAAATTATATACAGCAATTATCTTAATAAATTGTACTATTTATAATTAACCCTTTAACTGCTGATTAAAAGGTAAGCAATTCGCTCCCCAATGACACCGTTTTCCACATAGACTCGCTATGTGGCGCATGTGATGTATTGGAAGGGTGAGGGGGGGGGAAAGGAATAAATAAGCAAATCCTCTGAAATAAGTAAATCATTCGCAGACTCTATCGAAGTCCTTTTATTGCATTCCAAAGCCTTCGAAATAATTTTAAGTTAGCAGTGCTCAGGAAAGATCATACTTCGGAACGACGTATATTTACGTCCGGACAATTAACGTTTTGGCTGAGTGAGACATATATACGCCAGTGACACTTAAGAAGCTAAAATCATATTGTAACTTTAGCGTCAAAGTATAGTATTATTGAATTCAAAACATTGTTATTGTATGGAAGGGGGGCGTGATGGAATTTCTGATTGAATAGTGGGTCGCAAGTATTGAAAGTTTGAGAAGCACTGATCTAAAGTTAAAAATTGTACGGTTTTCCAAGCATATCGCATAAGAAATAACACAGACACACGTCAGTTATTCCTGGCGGATGATCGTCGTTGGCTTAGCCCAGTGTTTGGCAACCTACAGCACGCGTGCCACAATGTGTGGCACGTGGTACAATTCTCAGTTACACTCTGCAGTTCTCTACACATTTTTCAATGATTGAGCGGATGAAAGTTGATAAATTTGTAATGGACCTTATTAGATAAATATCTTCAGAATTATGGACATAAACAGAATTACGAAAAAAATCTGAAAAATAACTCAAAATTATAAATGTTATTTTGTTAATTATTGAATGTCATTTCTGAAGAGATTTAGTTGTTTGAAGAGAAAAAATTGGGTTCTTACGCAATAGCGGTTTGCTAGTATTAACGTATGAGGTTCGTACTGTGTCACCGCAGCAAAATTTTAACAACGCGAACTCGCTCCAAGATATCAATACAACGAAGATTCTTAGGTGTTTTATTTGAAGAAAAAAAATTTTCATGGCGCAATGTTTTGACGTTAATATTAAGCACCAAAAATTGCATCTACTCTGCTTTCCACTTTTGGTTCTACATATCTATATAAGTAAAAAAATTTTCCTCATATAAAAAATATTTAAAGTCTTGCAAAGAATTTGTTCTACCACTGAATGCGTCAAATTGAAAGTCGGAAATTATACCCCTGATTTTTCTGTATGAAAGTAGAGCGATGCGAGCGCTAGGTTCTGTTTTAAATTTTTTATTTTCTCTCTCTCATTATCTTTTTATTTAACTATAATGAAGGGAAATGCTTATATTTTATGTTGTCTATTTTTATTTTAATAAATATGTTTAAATATATATATATATAATACATAATATGTGAACAGTTTTAATCTTTTATTTTCGTTGAAGAAATAGTTATATTTTACGAGGTTTATTTTTTTTATTAAGAAATATCTTTAAATAATGAAAAACTAGTGTATATATTATATGATAAAACTGTAAATCTATATTATTGACTTCTCCTCTCTAATTCTGCATGTATTATCGCAGGAACCGAAATGTTTCAAAAATGTCCCCATGTGTGGCACGCTGACAGGGCCGTTTTTAACCTCAACGGTGCCCTAGGCACTTTAAATTATTACGTCCCCCCACACAATTTCCAGAGCACTTCCCCTTCCTTCAGTTTATTACCTTGCCAGTTTTGGTTCGAGAAGGATTTTCCCCTTACTCAAACTCTTTTATTTGTTTTTGCTCTTTGGAGAGTCTTCATTATCCGCCATCTATGGACCCACCGTGGCCTGGACAGGCAACTGGCAGCCGTAAGGAAAGAGTAGTGGCATGTCTTGGCCACTCTAGCTCATTTCTTAATTTACGGCATCACAGTAAATTAACTTTTGTAATTTAGTACAGTAAATTAATGAAATCGTTTGCAATTACAATATAGAGTACACACGTTATTGTATATGAAATGTTTTTAACTTGTTTATTCTCATCTTTTTCTTCGCTTATCGTTTTACTATTATTAACTTTTAGACATCCTTATTCTTTATTGAGTCACTGACATTGTACTGGTACAACAAAGGTTTTCTCCGAGTTTTGATCATTACAAAATGGTTAATAACATCATTGTAATCAATATCCATTGTAATATCATTTTGAGTACATCAAACATCATTAATCATCATCATTTGCAACATCAAACTGTTTTTTTTTCTTTCTTTTTTTTATTTTTTATTGAAAACAATTATAAAATCCCCGTGCACCACAAAGTATCACACGGGACTTGCAGAAGTAAGTATTAAACACACATTCAGGGGGGAAAAATTGAGGTTAAGAAGAATTACAAATATTTACAACAAATTCACAAAAATTTTTTAAAAAAGCATTTCTGGTGGAATGAAGTTGGTGAAAATTCGGAGGCCAATTTATATTAAGTCCCTTGAAAGCCAGTCTTAGGGTCTTTCTTTCTCTGACAAACTTGGAACACAGAAGGAGCACATGTTCTACATTTTCCTCGCCGCCAATATTACAATCACAGGAAGATGACGGAACTAAATTAAATTTGTTCAAGTAGCTTTTGAAATTACCATGACCAGTGGGAAATTGAGTTATTTTGTAGTTAGAGTAAAAATGATGGCATGACAATCTCTTATTAATGGTTGGAAAAAATTTCTTTCTTATGCTCCCTTTATTAGAAACATCAAACTGTTAAGCATTTTTTTTTCCGTAGTAGATCTCATTTCAGTCTTTACTCTGTTAAGGGAAGAAATTATTCGTTAAGCGGCGGTACGTTCTCTGTAATTTCATTTTTTTTTCTCTCTTTTTTCGCCCTCCAATTTTTTTCGCCCTAGGCATGTGCCTAGCGTGTCTAAGTGGAAAAGCGGGCCTGCACACTGAATCATATGGGTAGACTAGCTTGGTAGGCCACAGCTAAAAGTTGCCGGCTACTGGCTTAGCCTTTATATGATTTTTCAACAAACCATTCAAATCAAATTTAAAACGAACGCGGAATATATAAATGTGTTAAGGTATCCGACTACGTTCGGAACAGTGATTTTAATAAAGCACATAAATGAATAATTTTCATGATATTTAGTGTCACTTAGATTAGAATACATGTATAAAATTGTTTTGAGGACAATTTGAAAAAAAAATTTATTTAAATACAATATTTTGGAAAAAAATTAACTTAGAAAACCTTTTTCAAATGTTTCCTTTTGTAAAAAATGCTTCCATTATAATAATATTTTGCTAAAGCCAGATCTGTACAAGACTCAACTATGATTTGAAAAAAAATTTATTTTCAGGTTCAACCCATTGAAATAATCGGCGTTTTTATCTAAAATTTCTCCTGTGTTATCGTAAAACATGGATCCCGCTTCTAAGTTATATATTCAAATAATTTGAATTTTTCAAATATAGTTGACCTTGTACAGGGGTCGAGCTATTGAGCAAATATTTTTTATAATGAAATATTTTTTCCCAAAGAGAATTTATTTTTGAAAAATGGGTCATTCTATGTTCATTTTTGTCAAAATATTGAATTAATAATTTTTATTGTAATACTATTCAAAACAATTTTATATACATTTTCTAATCAAGTGACATAAATATCATAAATATTTCCCATTTATACGCTTTGAAAATAGGGTTTCCCAATGAAATCGATACTTAAAAAAAAAACATTTTCGAAAGGAAACCAAATGCATATGTATAAGTCTTTTAATATGCTTATCCTTTTTTAAGCTATCATTTTTATACTCACCATGTTACTCGCACCCGTAAATTTCCATCTTTTTGTGTTAAAAGTGCACGTTATACCCTGGAATGTACGGTAGCTACTAATTTGATACTCAGATTGTTATTGTAGAAACTCCTTAAATTAACTCCTTCGTACCATATGAAATTGTTAATAAACTGAATTACGAATTTTTCTATTTGGCTCTTTTTCATATTGATATCCTTTTTATCATTGTTATATATACTGCAATTGGATATTCACTTCACTTTAAGTAACATATTAAAAAACCACAATTTTTTTTTAATTTGCCTGTTGAAATAATTTCTACAATTTTCTAAACTGTTTTTCTTATTTTTAACTTCTCCAAAACTATATTTGAAGATATGTTATAAAATAAATGTCTTCATTTAATTTTGTAAAAACATTTGTACTGAGAATTAAAGATCTGTTAAAAAAAATTTTAAAAAGTTTTATTGAATAAAGTTTAAGAAGCTCTATCGGTGAAATCAAAACAAATAAATCAGTTTTTTAAATGTATTAAAACCTTCTTATAATTTATTCGTTTTTACTGTTGTTTATATCATTAGTATTCAAATCAAATCGAAAAGTCGATATATTTATTTTAACGTGAATTTGTTTAGAACTGTATGTCAATAAATAAAAATCATCTTGAAAATTACATTGTGTAGTATGAAAAAGTCAAGGAAGTTGATTTTCTGTTTTGTTTGACATTTGTTATGAAGTATCTTAATACTTTGTTAGACTGATTATATGAAATAAAAATAAAACTTGGTCTCAGTAAAAATTATTTTTTTCTTAAATCTTTGATTTCGAAGGGTTAATTAAGAAATTAACGTGAGAAAATATCCGCACATATATTTTATAATGTCTGAAATGGTTATTATTTAGGGAGAGAAATAATATTTTTAAAATTAATTTTTACTACAAATAAAAAAATTGAAATTTCCTGTAGAACAAGTTTTTCATATGAAACACTTGCTGTGCGGGAAAGCTTAACTAAAGGAAGAAAGCCCTTTTTCTACTTTGTTACCATATTCATTAAATATTTCATTTTGTTATATATTCTACAATTACTATTATAATCATTATATATTTACTTATTATAAATAAAACTAAGAACTGGTGGGGAGGCGCCGATTTTTATACGGGAGTAAAGATGTAAATTTTAGTGATGAAATTTTGAGAATTACGTGGATAATCCTGCTGAAATTGTACGCTAGATTTTTGTTTGCGTGGATGTTGCTTGTTCTTCTGAATTTTTTTTATCCGTTTTCATAAATATATTTTACACGATGAAATTGTGACTATAGTTATAGGCTTTATTACAAATCTTATTTCTATATCTTTTGCAAATATTCAGAAACGAAAAAACATTACTAGTAATATACGAAGGAAACGCGCTGAGTCATATATAATTGAATTTTTTTATTTATTTACTTATTTTATTTATTTTTTGCTTTTGATACGGATTATTTTAATGTAATTAATATTCTGAATCGAGATAAGGAAATAAACACGTTTCTTTGTTGCTACAATGGAAATTATTTAGCCTTCACCTTTACCTAAGTACAATGGCAGTGCAAGGAAAACAATTGCGTAAAGGATTTTTTTATGGAAATGTTAAATTGAATTCAATTCTAGAATTTAATGAATATGTAATCACAGTGTCCCTGATATATTTTAAAAGTATGCAAACTTTTTCATATCATTTATTTTGGTTATCATTCTTGAAATTAGACATGCTTTTGGAAAAGATATGTAATGTGATAAATATATTCAGAGCAGAAATATCATTGAACATGTTTTTAACCAGTTTAAGAAGAAAAAAAAAAATATATTTTGTGAGTACCAAGGACTTTTTTTTCCCGAATAGTTTTTTTAAAAATAATCTTAAGGTTAACTAATTACGTGCTTGTATAAATATTTAATACATTTCGTGGAATTTGAATATCATTCACATATATTAGGATTAATATCAAAGAGAATCTTTTTTCACATAAAAAAAAGTGTCAATATATATGAAACGATTTCGATATGATTTCAGATCGATGAAAAAACTAATAATATTAGAATACATCCATTCCTTTATAAAATCTGCATTACTATCTTGGAATATTTTGTCTAAATAATAGTATTTTTACTATACAAATAGAAACCAAAATTCGCAAGAATAATATATCAAAAGGGTACATAAAAACAGCATAACTAGAATGTCAAGAATTCTGAAAATATTTGAATATATTTTCAATTCTATCTATGCCTATATTAGCGAATCTAAACTTGAATCAACTGCTTTATTATAATTTAAGTCAAAAATTTCATTGTATGTATTTACTTAACTTGATTATTATATTTCACAGATACAATGTGTTAAAGTATTTATTAATGGTGAACAAAAGTTATTCTATCCAAAGAGATTTTCAAAAAATTTTTAAATTTTTTGCGACCCTAATAGCAAGTCACGCGACCCTTAGTTTAAGAAATACTGCTTTTTACTATATATTCGATATATAATTTCATGTATTTCCGGTATAAGCAGTGGCGTATAGAAGGATAGGGATTAGGGGGTTCAACCCTCCCCATAGATCAGCAGTTTTTTTTAATTTTTATCACAGAGATTACACCTTGAGGCTTTCGTCTATGTGTTTTTTAAAGTGCAACCCCCTAAAGAGAGGTCTTTGTACGCCACTGGGTATAAGAGTGCTGTATGAAATAACAATACATTTAAAGGGAAAACATTTCTGCTGGAATTTTAATTTCATCTGAACAACGTATCTCTTTATTATAAATATACGTTAAAAAAATATTTTAATTTTTCAATTATTACAATTTCAACAGGCATTCAAATTAAGATTGATTGTTCTCTTCTTATTTAGAAAATATTTTGTGTAATTAGTGGTTTAACGGAGAATATTAGCTTCCCCAGAAAGTCAGGTTTTGAGACCCAAGACGGATCCTACAAAATATTGTGTACTTGGCTTCAGTCAGACTTTGGGTCCTCTGGAGTCCTGAGCCCCGTGGGTTGCGTACGTATGTGAGTAATTATGTTTGAAGTATTTGTAATCTGTGAGATATTTAGTTCTACTTCTAACTTTCTCAAGGTGTTGCTGACCACCAAGTCTCCAGTCTTGCTGGCTTCGGTGCTTCCACAAAAAAGGTTTCTTTTAGTATGCACGTCTTAGGTCTTAGTAAAGCCGGTTCCCCAAAATGTTTTGGCGGTTCACCAGTCGATTGCGATCGACTTAATGCCCACCCCTGTTGTAGAATTACTGCGTTTTACTTTTAAAGGTTTGACGAATGTGTTGCTATTATATCGCATACGCTTCAAAAGCTTAGAGAGTTGATTTTTGTATATTTTCAAATTTGTTGTTCAGTTAAAAAAAAGATGCATTTTTATTATGAGTAAAACTTGAAAAATTCTCGCTCTTAACAATCATTACATTTCTATGACGTATTATAGAATACATTTGTTTTGTTTCCATATTCATTTGGCAGGTATATTTTAGCAGCAAAACTCTACTTACCATACTTTTAACTGAAAAATTCGTCTTCATTTTCATGCAAACACAACCTTCAAAATATCAACTAATGTTAGCATATTCGGAAATTATTTCCTTTTTTCCAGTTCCAATTTCTCTTTTGACTTTTTTTCTAGAAAAGTTTATCTTGGACGAATATTTATTTTTGGTGTCTTCTTATCATTTCGAAATAAGCGTTTCTTCGCACTTCTCCAGAGCTTTATGACACCAGTGACGTCACGATCCGATAAGAAGCGCCCAGAAAGCTTATTGAAGAGGACGGGAACTGTAAGGGAAAGAACTGTGTATTACGTGTATATATAGCCCACATCTCTGCTCTCATAGGTCAAGTTCGAGGGATGTTAGACAGGGCTTAAACGATGGCTTTACATCATTTGCTGATTTATGTGGCATGCGCTGTAGCATTTAGCCGCTCAGCATGGGTGAGGGCAAAAAGAAGAAAGTGGGAATCGGGAGATGCTCTGACTTGCCGACGAAGAATTTAAGGATCGATTTCACAGACTTTGGAAATGAGTGCTCTTATGTTAGGCAATATATTCAAAAAAAATGTTCCTGTTTAAATAATTTTTTTTAAAAAAATAACTATCATAAAGATAAATGTGATTTTAAATTATACATATTTTAATCGTTTACTTAGAGTGTGTTCTTGCTGGAGCATATCAGATAATATACCGTAAAATCCAGCGTATAACGCGCACTTTTAACACGAAAAATAAGATCGAAATTTACGGGTGCGCGTTATACGCCGGGTATAAAAATAAGAGCTTAAAAAATGGGGGGAAAAAATGAGCGTAGAAAGATTTAGGCTTCTACATACATAAAAAAATACTGTTTTTTGAAAGAAATGACATTTCATATGAACTTAAAGGTTGTATTTCTAGAAGTATATTATTTTTTCAAAAGTCGGGGATAATACCTCAAATAAATGGCTTCAAAACATACGAGAATCGCATACATACATTTCAAGTTTCTTCGTAAAAAAGGGGGTGCGCGTTATACGGCGAATGCATCTTAAAATTAAAAATTGTAGCTCTAAAGTAGAGAGAGAGGTGCGTGTTATACGTCAGATTTTACGGTACATGACGGTTAATATTACTCTTGCTAAAAATTTAGATGGTTCCAGCTAAAATAATAAAAATAAAAACGTTTTTTTTAAAAAATATTTTAGAAATTGATTAATAAAGTATTTTTCCTTACATATATTGTTGGAAATTTTTTTAAAAATTACCGAAATTTAGGATTACAACAGCCGGTTGGGTGGCGTAGTTATTTTGTCGCTGGCCTTGTACGTCTACGGTTACGGGTTCAACCCCGGCCCATGTCGGTGGATTTTAATGATGCAGAAAATCGACAGTGGCCATATCGCACGATTATGTGGCATGTAAAAGACCCTCGAGATCCTATTCGTCTTGATTGCTCTCTGAAAAATTAAAATTCTATGTACGGTTTCGCATCGCCCGAGCTAAGGTGCCTCCCTCTGAGGAGCAAGCTGGGCGTCAAAATTACCTGCGGTGATTGGTATCCGCCTATATGGTGCCTCAATAAAAAGAGATACCAGCTTCCGAGGAATGTACTAGGTCTGCAATGATAAAACACCAATCCGCAGTCCATTAGAAAAAAAAAAAGGACTCAAGCAGCTAAATTTTCAAAATAACTTTGCGAACCATATTTGTCCCAAACAGCATTCATACTGTCCAAAATTGACACGTTTAGTATTTCATTTATTTATTTATTCTTTTTCATTCCATTCCAAAATCGCCACTAGGAGATGAATTTGCGAAAGAGGCAAAAATTGTTGCTTTTCAATCTTTTATTATCAAAACTGGAAATGTGTTTCTTTTTCCTATGACTCTTAAGTTTTTATATTATATGTTTTATTATATATGTAAGTTATCAGTATATGACTAAAATTATATAAAAAAGGTCTTCATAAACCTAAGAATTATAACGGCAAAGTTTTTTGTACATTCATTTTGCTTATATTACCTAATTGATTTATTCTAAAATGCATAGAGAGAAGTTTTCTTTTAAATTTTTCGTTTTATTATATGTTGTAGAAATATATCTCTCGAATTTTATCTTATATCTTCTAAAATTTAAATGTTTAAAATTCCTGATTTTTCATTTAGTGAAAATTGTTCCTAATCGTAATTTTATTTCGAAATTTGATGAATTGTATTTTAATGTAGAATTTTCATATGTAAAAAGAGTTTTTATCTCAAGAATTTTTAGTGTACATAAAATTTATTTGTTCATATAACATCAGTCTATCTTAACAAACATTATATTGCAATTCCTTTTTAAATATTCATGAAACTGTTTGAAAAAATTGTGTTATTTTTAATGAAAAATATAGCAATATATTTTACACAGCTTAGAACAATTTTTTAAAAAAATATTTTCTTAATAACTCCCAATTTTTAACATGTATCTAAAGAAAATCAGAACTAGAATATGAGAAATCGTTTGATTAATTTTGACGTATTAATTATTTTTTAAAAATAATTTTATATATTCTCCTTAAATTAAATTGACTATGATTATTAAATGATTAGGGGAGAAAGCATTTAAAATAACTGTAATTCTTATACAAACTAAATTATAAAGTATGTTAATTTTCTTTATAGTAGTTAAAAAAGTTCTTAAAAATGTTGTAAGCATGAATACTATTTATATCTTATTTTATTTTGTTTGAATAACCCTGTATTTCGATATCCAATACGCAATGAGAATGCTGGAAATTTTACGCGCTCTAATAATTTTAAATGAAAAAATACACAAGAAAAGACACATAAAATAGAAAGATATACGACTACAAAAACAAAATATGTCTTCCCTCTTCTTTATACTTTTGGAAAGAAAAACACAATTCGTTAAAAACGTGAGATACTTAAAGAAATACATCTAATCTTAATGTTTCTTCTTTTGCTTCTACATAAGTCTTATAGGTTTACTTTCTTTAGCAAATCAGGTATACTAGTGACAGATTTTATTTCGTAAAAAATCTTTCAACTCGATCACATGTTCAGATAATTTTTCTATTCGTGAGAAAATCTGGACATTTATGTAGCGAGAATGGATAAAATGGAAGGAAATGTTGCTAGCCACTGGAAAACGTCATCGCAGGAATTCTGTAAAATTTTCACCAGGTTTGGGAAAATTCGTAACTGCAGTACGTGTTCACGTATTTATTTCGGTTTGTCTTGACAACTGTCTTCGGCTTTCGCAATTTGTGTCATACTCTGTTCTTGAAACTTCCTGTACGTGAAAAGTTCAGATCTTCGGCTGTTATGTGGGAAAATTCTTCGAAAGTTTTACTAGATATTCCTCTCTTTAACAAAGAATTTAGTGAGTAGGAATTTATAATTTCTCTCTCTCTTTTTATTAGTGTTTTCATATGTAGAAATCTAACAACAGTTGATAGATAGCCAAATGATATTTATAAAATCATTTTCATTGCATCCATTACACTTGAACCAGTGGCGTAACGGAAAATATTACGGCCCCCCTGCAAAGTCAGGTTTTGAATCCCAAGTTGGACCTTAAAAAAGGTACATACTTGGCGTCAGTTGGCTTTGGGCCCCCTAGAACACCGGGCTTCCCCGAAAGAATTGTAATGCATAATAGACGCTGGTTAAACTTCATGTGTAATTATATATTTTTGTATCTGTGACGGTGTGATATCTATATAACCTAGTACCAAACATCACGCGAAGACGATCGTTTTGGCGTGGTCGATAAAGTACTTGTGTACGGAATGGAAGGTACCCAGATCGGATCCTTCCTTCCTTCAGAATTTTGATCATTTGATGATTATAAGAATAGAAGGGGTCCGCGTGATTTAAACTTTGGGTACTAGTATTCACAACAATTTTGAAGTAAAGAGTAGAAATATATATGGAAAAATCTGTAGCTTTATTGTAGTTCACAAATACAAATTATTTTTCTGTGGCACAGATTCTGAGTTGCTAAGAAGTAAATTACAGAAAAAGTTGAAGATGGAAACAAAACTTAGATAACCAAGCAATAAAATCGATAAAATATCTTCTCCAAGAATATTATTCTCGCTGAACGAAGACATCTTTCATAATATTTAGGTTACACTTTAAACAGAATTTATGTATGAGGACTATTTTAAATTTCATAGAGGTCAAAGCTTCTTCAGTGAATGCATTATATTTAACTCTTATACCGTGCGTCTACCTCACGTTTTGAACCTTATCATCATGTTTTATATTATTACTTACCTGTCATGATCTGTAGTTCTCTCTTTAAAAGAAGTCTAATTATGAAATCGAAACTTGATGTTATAAAGGGAAAAAATAAAAAACCACATACGTCAAGTTTTATTGGAAGGCCTTTTTTAAAACAGTTTTCAAATAATTTACTTTTAATGTTGTGAATTCTATCTTTTGGTACTTTTTTGTTATAAATACATAGAAGACTCTGAAGAAAATAGCAGTAGAGAAGAAAAATAAGTGATATAGGTATGGAGAATTGAGATGACGTAACTGTTATTTCTAAGTTATGTAATTTTGTTTTTATCTTCAGCGGTCTTGTATTTATCTAAACCTCTTGAAGAAAGCCACAATGAATTTTGTCTTTGATGTTGTTGGTTTAAGATTGCTACAGGACAGATCCTAGGGTGTCCTCCTCCCACGTGCAAAAACCTGATGTGTTGCCCCTCTAGAGAATTTTCATATTCTGACTAATATTCAATGTGTTGACGTTATAAACTCATCTACCTGCATAACAGTAAAAAGTAACACATTAATAAAAAATGCAAATAGATACAAAAATCGCATCTTTCCTCTATTTTGTTTTTCTAAATTGTAAGGCTATTATTAAATTGAAAACTTAATTTCCCCAAATGCGTATTGAATTCATACACTCTTATGTCTTAGGTAAATTAACATTAGATATTTTCGAAAGCAACTTTCGCAAACATCATTTTTGAGGAGGTGATAAACCCTCTTCCCTGATAGAGGTTTTCCCTGATAAACAACCCCCTTTTCTATTGCGGTATTGCTGGTTCTGCCACGAATTTTGCAATCAGATGGAGGATGTGTGTAAAGAGTGAACATTAATTGGCAATGATCAAACACACTGTGTAGTACATTCTATTTTTCTTAAACTATGCTATCTGGAAATGGGGACTTATTTTTTCAATTATTTAAAATTCAGCATTTTTATTCGACATATTATAAGTTTTATTTTGAGAAATTCTATAAAGATTTTGCTTGATTGATAAAACTTTATACGCGGCCACACGCGTGCATAATAATCTGCTTGGATCGGCTCTGGAATGTTTTAAGATTAGCAAAGATCTTTGCAGTTGCCTCGATATTGTCAAGATATTATTTTTTTCTTCTTGTTTTTCTCTTACGTTGCACAGATAAAAACTAAATCAGCTTAGTACCCCCTTCCATCCCCATAAAAAAGTCATTATTTTAAATAATTTTATTTAAATTTAACTGATTATTGTCGGAAGTCTCAGAAAATTCTGCAAATATTTAACTGGACTGCAACAATATTGCATTACATCAGTTCCCTAGTGTGCTCAATGATTTTCAGACTTCATCGTCCCCTACGACGTTTAATAGTCCTGTTATATGTGACAGAATTTTCCCCAAAGATAATATATTGCCTTTTTATTTCAGTTTAACCAGACTTATCAGTGATGTGGTCTTTGTGACCTCATCAGTATTCTATTAAAATATATTTTGTGAAGCTCACAAACACATGTACATCAGACAAAACAGAGAAAGGATAGAAGATAATGGTGATAGAGACTGAAAAAATTATCGGATTAAAATTGCTTATACCTACGTGTGTGAGAGCATTTGTGTAATAATTCTCCCTTTGAATTTTATTTCGAGGGTTTTTTATTAATTTATGGTCAAGTCTTTGACTATCCAAAACATTGCGTGATAGTTAATTCTTTTAGTTTACTCACCTAACGAGAAATATCATTTTAATCGCGAACGAAAATAAGATTCTTAAACAGGAGGGGAAAACACCCTGGGGAGGAAAAGAAATGAAAAAACCCCCTATACCCCCTAACTCAAGAAAAAAACACCATCAAAACTTTATCTTCTAAAAAATCCCAATTAATTCATTTAAAACAAGATAATCCATTAAAAAAAGCCAGTGATTCTGACCAATCAGTGTATCAAATAGGGAAAATCTTGACTATCGAATATCTGGTTGGAAAGGGAAAAATTAAAAAGCTGAGATCTCGGAATAGGAAAAAGCTCTTTTTCCGTTGTTTTTCTCCATGTTGTTTTATTCTGCTATTTTATTTTGTCTCAATAAAATGCGGAACTAAAATAAAAACTTTTCTTCGGTTACTCGGCGGCAACCAAATAAAGATCCCCTCACCACATATGATTCCAATGAAAAAAACTAAAGCACGCACGCCCCCACACATATTATAATCCATTGATTGTACAAATTTATAAACCAAAAACATAACCCGTCAAAAAGTAAAAAAGGGCCCCAATAGTACAATAGCAAACTCTTGAACTTAGGAACCAAGATATATATATATTTCCAACGGTGTGCATATAACGGGTTTCTTATCCACAAACCTTCATATCCAGCTGCCTTATCAGCTTTTTTTAGAACTCCCAACGCAAAAACAAGAGAATGGAAATATCTTGGTGGTCTCAGGGAGGATAAAATTTAAAATTGTTTTAAATTTTCCTTTTTCCATCCGGGGCCGATAAAATATCCCCGGATCTGCTTTTTAAAAAGGGGAGGGCCGTGCTTGGGCGTCCTTCTTTAAAGATTTAGGGGGGCAGGCGATAACCATCGAATGGAAATTCTTTATTTTTATGCGAAACCGTTCAATGGAACGACCGGTTTCCTTGACTTGACCCCAAGCAAGTGAAACTTGGTAATTGACACGTTGGGAATGCACTGATGAACGACTGCGAAAAGGGCATTTATTTGGTCGTGTTCGATTCGGGAATGGCTCTACAACAAGCGTTGGTGGTGGGGGTCCTGACTCCATAAACGCCACGGATGGTGTTCTATGTCTTTTCGAGATGAAGCTGTTCTCTTCCAGTGACAGTTATAGCAGTGAACTCACGTTATAAGTGGTAAAGTAATGGGTGTTCTTTTTCTGGGTTACATCAGTTAAACTGTTTTTCTCTCCTACGCTTATTCATGGCACTTCTTTTCCTTATTCGCGTGATTTAGATGTCACATTTGTTATTAATGGTCGCGCCGCGGCGATGCAAATTCAAACACTTTACGGTGGGCTGTAGTTTTAGAGTGAACCAGGGACGTGACGTTTGACCTTTTCTAGAACGCTTAACTCATTTTCCTGTAACTGAATATCAATTTGAATCTCTTTTCACCCCTCTGTTGTAAATATAATGTCTCTGCCACCACTGTTATCTTTAGAAAGGGTTAAGCCGAAATCATGGGGTCTTATCATAGGGAATCGAGTACTGTAACCCGTTATTTTAAGAACACTTTTTTAACATGGAAGGACTATTAATCGAATGTTGATTTTTAAGGGGAGTTGGAAACCCCTCTCTGTGTATATACTGACAATGTTAAATTGGCTGTTTTCGATGTACCTTTTCTCAAAATCTGTTGTATGTACATGCTTGAATTTTTTCACTACAATTAAATTACTCCTTTCTCATTATACTGAAATGAGCTGTTGAGCTAATTTTGAATTTTTTAATAGTTTATGAAATATTTTATCAAACATTGCGAAATTTGACCCATTTCTCACATAAAAAATTTGTAAAAAATAAATTTTTGAGTTTTTTACAAAAATACCATTTTAGTATGTATTAGACATTATTATAAATATATCATAAAAAATTTACATACCTGTGAACAGTAGTTTCTCAGAAAAGCTACATCGAACATCAAAATTTACATTTTGAGATAAATTGATTTTAAAGTATACAGTCAGACTTCTAATCGGATAGGAAATAAAAAAAATAAAAGGCTCAATTTACAATAAAAGATACATGTGTTGGTTTATATCAGACGTTACACTTTTAAGCAAAAACGAAGTACTTCGTTTATAGTTTTCGTCATTCAAATGGGCGTGGCTCAGTTTCAACGATTATTTTAAAAATAGGTTTTAAGAGCTTCTAATTACCCTAGAGGTTAAAGTAAGGTATTTTTAGAAAGGTTAAAATCTATATAATTTGAAAATGTGAAAATCTCAAATTGTCAAAAAAAATAAGATTTTAGCTTTCCAACAGCCCTTAAGGTATCCGACTACGTTCGGAACCGTGATTTTAAAAAAGCATATAAATAGATAATTTTCATGATATTTAGTGTCCAGATTAGAAACTGTATAAAATTGTTTTAAGGAATTTTGACAAAATTTTTTTTTTAAATCAAAATTTTGGCAACAAAATTAACTTGAAATTTTTTTTCCAAATTTTCCCTTTTTGGAAAAAAAATTCTATTATAATAAATTTGTCCTGAAATTAGACCTCTTTTTCAGAGGCTCAACTATGATTTTTGAAAAAATTGCATTATTTTCAGAGTTAAAAACCCTTTGAATAAATTTTTTTTCTTAAAATTGCCCCCCCTGTTCCCAAAACATGGATAAACCCATTTCTGTTTTATATTTCAAAGATTCTAGTTGAGCCCCTGTAAAGGGTCTGAGCATTTTTAGGCAAAATATTATTATAATAGAATCATTTTTCACAAAAGGAGAACATTTGGAAAAAAATGTATTCTAAGTTAATTTTTTGCCAAAATATTGTATTTAAATAAAACATTTTTGTCGAAATGTCCTTAAAATAGTTGTATATATGTATTCTAATCTAAATGATACTAAATATCATGAAAATTATCCATTTATTCGCTTTTGCTAAATCACGGTTCCGAACGTAGTCGGATACCTTAGGATTACTTTTTCAGTTTCAAGATAGGAATTGTGTATCCCTCATTTAAAAGTTCAACTCGGCATGAAGCATACAATTGTAATGTGGCAGATGAAAAAATAAAGATCTTCACTCACATAATTCTGTAAAATCTCACTGATTCTGGGAATTTTCATCTTCCATTTAATATTTTTCATTTTTATGGATTTGTACCATTAAAATCGTCACTTAATAAATATTTTGTATCCAACCTTTCCTCAAAGCATAATTTTCCATCAAAATTTTATTGAGAATATGAGCACAGGTCTTAATTTTCTTAATTCTATGATTTTTGATCTACCATCCTTCAAAAATTTTCCTTTAAAAATATTTCCTAAATCAATTCATATGATGCGTGTAAAAAACTACTACTCAATGGGCTTAATTTATGACGGTCACATGATACATGCAATCACGTGTTCTCCATCGTATTTAAATTCTCATTAGATTTGTTCTACTTGTAAAATTTAAGTACTATTTTAAATTTGATACTTGGGTAAAAATGTTCAAGTATTAAGGTGCTTCAAAAAGTTTTTCAAAATTTAAAGGAAAAAAAATATTATACGTGCACTTTCAAATCAAATACATTTTGTGAACGTTGTAATTGTTGATAATTATTTACTTCTTAAACGAAAATTTCTGCAAAAACACAAAAGTTGGCAACAGCAAAACGCATGAACTGATTTTCTGCAAACGCGTGATTTGCAGTTATCATGTGACTATGACGTCACATAACTGTACTCCATTAGCGAAATTTTTTTTTTTTTTTGATATTTAATGGATATTTTTAAATGGTTCATAAATTTTTTTAAGAAAATCATAAAATTAATTAAAATACAAAAATAATCACGTCATGTTGTAAAAAACAAAGTATAATACTGAATTTTTCAATTTCTATTTTTATGTAAACAGGAAATATATCTACGTGAAGAAGGAAAATATAATTTATAGTATATACAACTGAATTATATTTAACTAGTAATTACCCGCCCTCTTCACTGGAAATTTCACGATGTTTAATGAATATGTATTGTTTTATAAATATAAATTATTCGTATCTAAGTCCTAGCATTAAACGTTCGATTGTATTGAAATGCATTCTTATAACACTTACTTCTTGATTCAAAAAGGACATGACTTGAATGTCTAAAACTGAAGCAGTATTTTTCATTTACACTCTCGTAACCTCTCCCTCAAGTGGATTTCCGCCAAATCAATTTTCAGAGGATCTCTACTCAACAAAATAAACATGCTTGCTAAATTTCACGTCTAAATCTAATAGTTTAAAAATGGAAATTTTAAAACTATATATGACCTGTAACTCTCCTTGATAGCCGATTTCCGCAAGACCCGTTCGTAGTGGATTTCAACTCAACAAAAGCACACACACCAAATTTCATTACTGTGAACCTAGCAGGAAAACGAGAATTTTGTTTATCTATATGCTCCAGCAATTCCCTGCAACTTCCGCTATATGAGTAGATTTCGATAAAATCAATTCAACAAAAGAAACATACATACCAGATTTCAAATATGTGGGTCCTATAGTTCAAAAACGGGAATATTTATGTATAACCTCCCTTAATACTTGGGATGAGTTTTCGCAAAACCCCTTTTCTACCAGATTTCTATTCAAGGAAAAAACATGTCTGCTATATTTCATATCTTTAGATCTAATGGCTCAAAAACGCGGGAAACGCCTTTTAACCATTCGCAACGCTTCTTCAGAAGCTAATCTTGCAAAATCCGTTCTTAGCGGATCTCTACTCCATGACAGGAACCATCAATTCTAAATTTAAAAAACTGATGATTCATAAATCGAAAAGTGTTGAAACTAACGCTATCTTTTATCGACTGAGAAGAAATGAAACTTGCGCCATTGATACCCTCACAGATTTTTTTCTTCCTTAACGTCTTTGCATTCATCGAGCTTTTTTTAAAAAAGATATTCATGAACATATAGTCCCATTAATTAATTGTAGTTGTTGAAAATAGATTGAAATAACAAATGGGAAAAACATGTTTTAACTGACTTCGAAAAAAAAGCACTTTATCACTTGAGTTTTAAAAAATGCACCGTCACTCTTTCTTTTGTGTTGAAAAGAAACTTAATCTTCGGCAAATTAAAAATAAAAAAATCCTCTTAGCAAGTGAAAATGAAACGACACTCTTACTTTTGGGAAAAACCCACTTACATGTTAGATTTGGAAGCTTCTATACATTTTTTATTTGGTTTTTAAATTTTAATCTATACTGAAGTTTAAAGAACTGTTAATAATTTATCTGGTATAATTTATGATCAAGAAAATATAAATATTTTGTACCACATATAACTCCTAAAGCGGTCAGTTTTTTTTGCCCAAAATGTTCCAGATCAAGTAGTATTGAAAAAAAAAATTAAGTCAATTCCTTCTTAGGTCAACAAAGAAAAATTTTATTTTAGTTACTTTTTACCAAATAATTACAATTAATATAAATATGTACATACATAGGACAGAATCACAATATTAAGTGGCAAAATAGAAAACAATTTTCCTTTCTATGTATGATGTTGGACTATTTTTTTTTTGTTACTATTTATTCATTCATAAATCTCATTCTCAGAAATTAGGCCATCCTAGGTAGGATTTGAACTCATGACCTTTGTATTAGAAGGCCATCGCACTATCCATTGTGCTACAAGGACGCAACGAGCGATTTTCCTTTTTATATATTCCCATTTTATTATTTTTGTTTGTTACTATTTATTCATTAATTAAATAGAATTAATATTTGAAAAAACTGTATTAACTCTAAGTGTCATCCACTACAAGTTCTAAAAAAAAAGGTATTTTAACTTCAATCGATGAATAAAAAGTATTTTATAAACGATTGAAAATTTGAACAAGATATATATATATAGGGAAAAAGTGTGAACTAAATTGTAGGAATTGTGTGTGGGGAGGCACATTTTTTAAACTGCATTTAACTAAGCATAATACATAACAGAATGCGTAAATGGAAAAATTTTATTTTAATTTTCAATTTTAGAGTTTTTACACTATTTCTTATTTTATCATTGTGGAACACAAAAACCCCTAAATGTTTGCTTTTTATAAATACTCTCTGCATGCTATGAAGAATGTTTCATATACCTTAAGACAATTTCATTCATACTTACAAAAAGTTTCATATTTTTTTCAAACGGTTGAGTATTTAGTGTGTGTGTGCATATATATATGCACACACAATTCCAAGCAGGGTGTAATACTTACATTGCAATGGGGAAAGCGATAATATCAGCTTTTTTGGATTATCTTCTCAAGCAACAAATTGCACATTCCCTTGCTAGTCCCTGTTTCTTAATCGAATATTTTTAAAAATCTAAATTCCTGCCTTCAATGAAAAAAATTCCCGCCTTCAACCCGAAGAAAATCCCAGATGAAAAGTACTTCAGTGCCGTGGGCAAACTATATCTCTTAAAAACACTAGCACTAATTATCTCACTATAAAAATTAAAAATATATACAAATCAAAGATGGAAGAAAAATCAGTGCCCTTACTGCGTACGGGCAAACTAGTTAAGGGGTTAATAATGTATTAACCAGTTATTGAAATAAAAATTCTAAAATATGTTTTTATTATGTTCGTAACTATATAATACAATGTTTTCAATTGTTCTGCTAATTTTTTAATTAGATTAAGTTTTTATAAGATGAATCGATAGTTGTGTGATATTTCACAGTTATTGGTATAGAAATTATTTGTAATTACACTAAAAAAAGTTTTTCGATTGTTTAGCTCGTCTGAAATAATGCATTGTAAGAGAAAATGATAAACATTCTTTAATATCAATTTTAATATGATGGATTAGTTTATTAATGTTGCAATAAAAGCAATATAAAACTCCAATAAATAACTGATTTTTTTTTGCACCAATAGTTGAAGAATTTTGAGAAGTTTTTAAAATTCTGCATATCTTTTAAAAATGTATTCCAAAGCATGTAAGAAAAAAATAGGACGGAAAAATTATTGCATCCTTTTTTAAATCAAATCCCATTTTCGAGTAAATTAACACATTTAAATAAAGGCAAGCTTTTTGGAAGTGTGAAAAGTAGAATTCCATTTGTAAAATTAATTTAAAAAACTAGAACAGCAATTATATGGAAATGTTTTAATGAAATTACTGAAATTTTAATGCAAAATTTATCATATATATATATATATTGCAACTTATCTCAGTATTTTTCCGTAAAATATACTGAATCACAAAAAGAAATTAGGCTTCGAACTAGGTTCAATATCTCATTTAGAAGAATTCTTTTTAGTAATAATCGTCTGCGGGTTTAAAATAATTTTTAGCGGGAAAATAAACATTTCCACATTCACTGTGTCTGTAATACCAAAAGAATTAATTGTTTAAAAAATACTTAAATGAATATTAAAAAAAATATGGTCTGCTAAATAAAAAAATAATTCAATGTTCAGAATTTAGGCGTTGTTTCTGTAATGAGCTGTTTGCATGCATATTAATACATCAGCAAGAAATGTAAACTCTATTTACCATGACAAAGAAAATATGTATAAATTATTTAACTTGATAAAATGGTCAAAAACGTGAAAGCTTTCGAATAAAAAACAAAGCAGTGACTTTTTTTTTCTGTTACTGAGGTTACCAGACGTCAGCGCTTTATTGTATGTAGGCGAACATTTCAAAAATAATCGCGGAAACCCACTTGACATTGTAGAAAGTGAATAACTTTTTAAAACAATTTTATTATCAAGTTCCGGAAAGTTTGTATCCTTATCGTTCGTTGGCTGCCTACTAGTGAGCGAAGTCTGATTGACGTGTAAATATAATTTTCTCATCAAAGTATAAGACCGCACGCCAGTCACACAACATGGCAGGCAAACACAGTTCTGTGTTTGGAGTCTGTAACGTTTTTTGGGTCTTTTTAAACGCTTTCTCTTAAAAATGGTTTCTTGTAGTTGGGGAATGTTTGTATGTGTGTTATGAAATATGTCCTTTTGACAACTTATTTTTTCTTTAGAAAAAGGGGGAGGAGTTGTTAATTGTAAAATTCCAGATTGACATTCTTCTTGCCTAAGAATTCCGTTGATTAAAATAGCCTGGATAAACAAGTGGTTTTCCCCTTGCAATTGGTCAAATCATATGATGTCATAGTTACTCGGTAAATGTAATTACAGTAGAACGTCGTTTATCCGAATCAATTGGGACCGGACACCGTTCGGTTTTTAAACCACCGAATCGATCCTCGTATATGAAACGGCCCAAAAACGAATATTGAAAATCATCACTGCGGGAAGGTGTTGGAAAAAAACAAAATGGTCAAAATGTGCAATTTTACTTTTTTTGGGGAAATAATCACTTATTTTGCTGCAAAGTCTCTAAAAAAAACGGTTTGAATATTTGAGCCCGGATAAAAACGTTGGATAAACGACGTTCTACTATTCGTGTTTCAGTTCATGCGCCTTAGTGTTGCCAACATTTTTTGTAGAATTTTAATACTTGGACATCTTTTCCTAATTATCAAATGTAAAATTAGATTTTACAACTACAATATCAAGTATAAGTCTGACTTCAGCTTTAAATTCAACGGAAAACTCGTGATTACATTAATTACGTGACCCTTACGAGTTAAATCATTTATGACTTGTTCTAATAAACTGTGTTTTAATAATTTTACATTTAATACATGCACAATACCATGAACAGATACTTAAACTATTATTAAGTTGCAACAGCATTTTGTCAAATAAAATGTATCATCTTATAATTATAATAATTATCATTATTATTCGTTGGAATTGATCGGAATTTTTCTCATCTCAGATATTTAATATATAGTTTATGAATATTTTTAATGAGTATTTAATTATTCTTGTAGCTGTTACTATTGGTAGGTTGTGATAGCTGTCATTTCTTAAATTCTGTTATTATTATTATTTTGCTTTTTAATCTTCGTTTATTTATGAAAACTTCTTTTCCCTTCATAGTTATTCTTGGAAAAATTTGTAAGAATATTCTATTCTTGATCTAGATGTAAATTAATAATCACTGATAAATTACAAGCTTTTAAGTTCTATATTACAATATCAATTGTCTTTCCTTTCTTCTCTCTTTTCTTATTTATTGATTGATTTTAATTGCGTAATTTTTAAAAATAATTTACTAATTTTTATACGGTTTGCTTTTTAAAAAAATATTTTTTAAATGCTGTATTATTGTAGGAGTAATTGATGTTGGATAATTCACAAATGTATGTAACGGGGAATTTTTTAAAAAATTAGAAAAATTTGGGGTGCGGTTGGTATTTTTAAACCCTGGGGGCCCATACATTTCCCGGAGGTTTTCACTTTTAAGTGCGTCACCAAAAAGGGATATAATTTTCCCCATTGGATTTTGAGACCTTTTTTGCCAGAAGGGGGCACCTGGTTTTAATATGGGAAAACGTACTAGGAATTTAATTTTACACACAGCACCCAACCCGAACTGTCACTTTGGGGATCTTTAACATGCCATACAATCATCGAAGGACGTGTCAATTTTTTCTGCCCCCGACTTGGCCCGGGGGTTTACTCCCAAACGGGGGGTACAAGGCCAGCGCCAAAAACCCAAATACAACCCCTTAACTTTTGTAAATCCAATAATTAAAGTTTATTTCACGGCAACACAATGTGTGCTTTTAAGTACAATAAAAGTATGTGGTACCATATATGGTACATAAATAATAATAAATATTCGTAGGGGAGCAAAGGGGCCATAACTTTTATCCCCCTAATTGAATAACAAAGGGTCCAGACTTCCTAACCTACACCCCACAAGATCTAACTCCGGTGGGGAGAAACAAGCACTGCTTGATCCAGTACTAAACGCAGAATTAAAAAAAAATATACCAAACAATTATTTTTCGTTTAATTATTTGACGTTATAAGTACTTCTTAGTTATGTCAAAATGGTAATATTCCTGTAAAAAGCTACTTTAAAATAAATTTAAATTTAAAATTCCATTTATAAGAGAAAAACGCTTGTATAAAAGAAATTGTAATGACTGATTTTTTAAAAAGGGTTTTTTTTTATTGCTTCAAATTTTAAAACACTTAAACCACTTTCTTTTTGTCATTTTTTTTTACAGTCTGCATGGAAATTTGTTCCACCTTTTATTAAAAAAATAATCATTTTTAAAACCAATACTAGTTCAATTTCTTTTTCAAATCCTACTTGCTTTCTACATCCATTACTAACTGCTTTCTCATCAGAATAACAATAGTATAAAAGTCCACCCTTCAAATTGAAATATAATGTTTAAACATTCCTATTGATATCCCTTTATTTTGTTCCACGCCTAAAAATTTCCACACAGTTTTCGATTGACTGAGCCACCTACGAGTTTTAAAAAAAAGAAAAAAAAAACACTTTTCTTTCTCTGTCAGCGAGACAAGTTAAAAGTCATTCGCTTTCTAAGTGTTGAAAATCTCTCAATGAACTAAGTATACGATCTATGTTTGTTTCTTGAAGACTTTTCTCAAGCCGTTCGGGGGAGTCACCGATTGTTTGACTTTCTTCAACCAATATACAATCGTTTTCGAATAATAAAACAAAAAAAGAAACTTCTTTTTAAAAGCACCTTTGAATTTATTTAATAGGGAAAGGTTTGCTGTACATATTGCGTTTCGTCTTGTCTATCGGTATCCTTCCTGTCCCAGCGTTCGTCGGTTTTCTTCATTGTTGCCACAAAGCCTTTTAATATTAAAGTTGAAATATAATCAACTTGTCTTTTGAATTTATTTAGGGTGTGGTGGTGTTTTGTAAAAAAAAATGGCAATGCAAATTATGAAAATGAGGGGAGGGTTAGGATATCCCTCTTTTATTTGACAAACTGGGACAAAAGTAATTTAGTAATATGCTAAATTAAATTGTATGTAGGACAAACAATGTGTTTTCTCATTTGTTATAAAGAGGGTCATGGATACAAAAAGTAGACAAAAAAAATTATGATAACTATGCTATTATAAATCTAATCAATTAAATAAATTGTTTTAATACGTAATTAATTATTATAACTGTAAAAAAATTAACCAGAAATTCTAATAAAACGGTAATTTTTTTTTAGTTTGCCAGAATTAATGTGTTTTTATAATGTATCTAAAAAAATTTTTTAAACAAAGGCTGATGATTAATTTCTGTGATTTATAACGTATAATTTGCATATAACAATATTTAATTATATTTTTTTATATATTTAAGTCTTTGTAGTATTATTTAATATTCTCAAACTATATTATGTAAAATTTTCGTGAAATGTATCTGCTAAATCGTATTTTTAAGTATTGATATCAATTCTCAGATGCACAGTTTGTTATTTATTATTTATATTAAATCTAATTTTCTTCTTCTACTAATAACTGATTTCATCTGTATAATTTAGAGCCGTTAATTTGTAACATTCAGTTAATAAGTAAATAAGCAAGTTTATAAGTAAGTAAGGTACACTTGGTTTAAGAGTACTTGTATAAAATAAGATTTTTTTTTTTAATTTTAAAATCTTCGTGAGGAAATTTTTTCCGTAATACTTGAACAGTTTTAACCAATTATATAAAATTTAAAATTTAACCTTAATTTTTTGTAAATAGAATATGTGCAAGTTAGTTTAATGTCAGTTATGAATTCAATGGAGAACACGTGATTATCTCTATCATATTACGGTCTTGAATTTACCCCCTTATTCATTTATTAAATATTTTTAAATTTTAAGGACTCCGCATGACAAACTGGATTTATAAAACAGTAATACCTCGACTAATGCTACCCCGACTTACGCCATCCCGGAGTTACGCTATTTTCAAATCTCGTCGATTCGTCTTTTGTTTAAGCGCTACACAACTCGATTACTCACTCCCGCTTGAAATAAAATTTGAAGGGGATAGTGATGACGTTCAAGAACTGCTGGATTTCCAGGAGCTGATTATTGATGAGCTCATAGAAATGCATGAGCAAGAGTGAGAAATTAAAGAACTTGGGTCTTTAGACGCAGTTTCAATCAGAAAATCGAATGACGGCTGGGAACTTTGTAACAAGGCTTTAGCTTAATTGAAAAAGGGTTAAATTTCCGAATGTATAGGCTCCAACAAATAGCTTTTAATTTTTTTTAACAAAACAAAGAATAAAAAAAAATGTTAGCATGCTACAAGGAAATTTTGCGGAAGAAAAAAAAATTTTTTTTTTGAGCCGGTAGATTATTTTATCAGATTTTATGAAACCTAGTAGTATTTTTTATTACCATAGTATTTTTTATTTTTCTTAATTTTATGAAACCAAAGTACATTCAGTTTGCGATTTTGCATTTGTGTTATCTAAGATTTTTAACTAAACATTTTTTTTTTTAAATTATTACCTTAAAATCCAACGTATAACGCGCACTTTTAACACCGAAGTCAAGATCGAAATTTACGGGTGCGCGATATGCGCCGGGTATAAAAATGATAGCTTTATAAATAAAAAAAACAGATGAATATAAAGAAAATTAGAGACTTCTACATATATCGAAATACTGTTTTTTTTTAAAGATGCGAATTATTTTTTGAATTTAAAAGAGTTGCAATTCTATGAAGTATACTATTTTTTCAAAAGTCTGGAATAATACCTTGAATAAATGACTTAAAAACATAAGAGCACTAATTACGTACATTTCAGGTTTATTCTTAAAAAAGAGGATGCGCGTTATACGGCGAATATACATCAAAATTAAAAAGGAAGCGTGAAAGTATAGGTGTGCGTTATACACCAGATTTTACGGTTTTTCCTTTCGTCTCTGCCCCTCACAAAAAATAATTTATATGCGAAATTATGCTCCGACTTACATGGCTATCACTCAGTTCCACCAATCACGTAAGTGCGGGTATTACTGTGCATGGATTTACATTAAAAAAATTTGTTTCTCCCGGTATGTATTATACAAATTCTCATCTTAAACGTAGGAATAAACCTATACATTAAGGTGATGAACCGTCCTCCTTTAGGGAGGACAGTCCTCCTTTTGTAAGTTCTGTCCTTCCTCAAAAAGTGTCCTCTTTTTCAATATTTTAAAACTGATCTGTTAATCTGTATTCAGAGATGAACCAAACATGTTTCCAAAATGTCGAAGAATGCTCTGAATCAAATATCACAGGAAATAACAGTTTTCAACGGTGTTTTGACTTCATATTTAGTAATTTGGGTAGATATAGAAAATTGTGGAGTTTTTATCGAAAGAGAAAGGCCTGATATTAAAATCAATGACAATTGTCTGTTTGAAGAAATTAGAAGACTGAATGTATACTTAAATTTTGATAAATTAGAACAATGAAAAAATCAGCATGTGAAATTGATAAAAGATGGGTGGAAATATTTAACCATTTCAAATTTGAACTCATTTCATATGAAAATTCAGTTATTCTTATTGAATTTACGTTGTGCTGCCTTGGAACTAAAATGCAGAAATTGAAAGAGTTTTGTTTAGTTGGTAATGATTTTTGGACAAGTGAGAAATCAAGATTGAATGTTAATATATTAGTTACAATGCTTACCGTAAAATTCAGTATGAAGGTTATTTTTTGCTCCGAAATTTCTCCAATATATTGGAAAATGATATGTCGACAAAAAAAAAATCATTCAATGAAAAAATACTCGTTTAAGTAAATAGTTAAAAGCGTAATTAGCGTATTTTTGTTTGAATTAATAAAATGTTTCATAGATTTAGGTTGTAATTTTTTCTTAAATGTTTCTTCCTCCTTTTCATTGTAAAAAGACTGGTCACCTTAGTATTACTGTACATGAATTTACATTAAAACAATTGTTTCCCGGTATGTATTATACAAATTCTCACCTTAAACGTAGGAATAAACCTATGAATAGCGTTTTTGGAAATATCTACGTTAGTCCACAACGTATACAGGAGAAATGGGAAGAAGTAGCTTCAGAGAGTACAATGGATGTAAGAAAAGTTGATGTTAACAAACTTAGCTTCGAGAGCAAAGAGTGAATATCGATGAGGTTGCAGTAAAACTTTGCACCTGAGTTTACTCAAGAGTTTTATAATGAACAAGAAACACAAAGTCCTTTAGGGGAAAACCCTACAATGTGGGTTTCTTAATTACTTTGTACAGGTACTGGGAAAACAGGGGGTATGTTAGATTGTCAGTTTACTTAAAACCAGTAGGTGTAAGTTTATTTTTCTTCTTCTGCTGTTAAAAATATAATGACTTGGATAATTGTTCTTATTTTAAACTAGAGTATGTGGCAAGATGGCAATTACTTTATCTTTTATCGCGAAATAATTGCTGTATGGATAGACATGGTGATTTTTTAGAAAAAAAAAATGACAAATATTGAATCGTCTGTGCCTTTTTTTTGAAATTTTATTTCTGAGATTTTGTGGATTTGTAACTATGTAATCTATAGTTTTTAATGGGTTTTTTTTTAAGAAAATGTTTACAAAAGAGATGCGTTGATTTGCGGTTGTGTGACAAATAGTCTTGATTATCGCAAAGAATTTTGAAAAAATTGGACATTTAATGCTTCAAATTTGTGATTTTAGATTTCTTTTTAAATGGAATTACGATATGGTGAAAAATATTTTTAGCGTTAGGGATTTTTTTTTCAATATATATATTTCGAATATTCACTACTATTTTTTAAAATTACTTTGATTAATTTTAAAAACTATCTAACAGCCACTTGAAACATTATTTTAAGAATCTATAAGATAAAATACAACACGTACTCGAACCACATTAGATTTTGTTTAAGTATAAAAGCGCTTAAATTGTGAGTTTAAAAAAAAGACTATTCGTTATTACATTGTTGCCCTTTTACTAATAATTTAAAAAATAAATTTTGTTGCTGGTAACTAATTTATTCAGCAAATTATTTTCAAACCTTCCAAAATTCGCTATATAGCTTAGATTATATAGGAATATTTCTTTTATTATCAAAGGTGGATGATTTAATCGCCATTATTTGTAAGTATATTATTTGTATGCGTGCAGGGCTTTTGAATGTCTTTTTGTATTTCTCTTAAACCATGATTTCTCTATTTCATTGTTTGGACATTTTCTAGGATTTATTACCACAGCATATTTCATTGTTTACTATTACAATTGTTTGTTAATGCAATTTTGACTAAAAATTTGATGAAATTATTTGACTTTATTAAGGTATCCAACTACGTTCGGAACTGGGATTTTAAAAAAGCGTATAAATGGATAATTTTCATGATATTTAGTGTCACTTAGATTAGAATACACGTATAAAATTGTTTTAAGGATATTTTGACAAAAAAAATTTATTTAAATACACTATTTTGGCAAAAAATTAACTTAGAATAACCTTTTTTCAAAATGTTCTCCTTTTATAAAAAATGCTTCTAAAATAATAATATTTTGTGTGTGTGTGTGTGTGTGTGTTGCACATAAAAAAAAGATTTCCCAGAGAGTCTGAATTTTTAAAAAAAAAAAATTCACATTTTTTTCAGAGTTGCAACCCATTGAAATAAATATCGGCGTTTTATTCTTAAAATTTCTCCCCTCTGTTGTCGTAAGACATCGATAAAGCCACTTCTAAGTTATATATTTCAAAAATTCTAATTGAGCCTCTGTAGAGAGGTCTGAGCTATATACAGGCAAAATATTATTATAATAGAAGCATTTTTCCTCAAAGGAGAATATTATTAAAATGGGTGATTCTATATATATTTTTGCCAAAATATTGTACTCAAATAATTTTTATTGTAATAATATTCTTAAAACAATTTTATATACATTTTCTAATCTACATGACACTAAATATCATAAATATTATCCACCTTATACGCTTTTGCAAAATCACCCTTCCGAACGTAGTCGGATACCTTAAATATTTTGTATTTCATACACGACCTTGTATTTTAAACTCATATTTTTTCCATTTCTTTTTCTAGAAAACATTCACATTGTTACTGGATGCCATTCATCAAGACCAAAGCTTAGTTCCAAATGGAAGTAAGTTCTTCACTTCTTTTCACGAGGATAAAAGTAATTTTAAGTTTCTGCATTATTAAGTAATTCTACTATTATTTATTTCGGAGATCATTTCTGTAGTCAAGCCCTGAAATAAAAATTTAAAAATATTTAAATAAATTACTGACTTTTATATATAGCAGGGAGGGGAGGGGCAAATTTTTGGCTCTAGGGCCAGATTGTAGAATCTAAAGAGGACAGTACCTTTCTAAAATGATTGCATTAACGAGTTAACTTTATATTTCAGAAAACGTATAAATATTTCCATAAAAATCAATCAATATAAATTAAATAAAGTAGTGTCAGCTGTATTCAATTTATATTTGTTGTGCTAATTTCATATCTATTGGTGCAAGTACATTTAGTATTATAATTGATTTAGTGAGTCAAATGAGCCACCTGTCACACTTTTCTAAAAAACTTTTTTAAATCAAGAGTGAGATGGCTTGTTGAAATTCTCAACACACCTTACAAGTTAATGTCAGCCAACTTGGATTTATATTTACTCTTGCTGATCTTCATGCAAGAAATTTTTTTTCGCAAACATATATTCACTTAAATAATAACACTTTCTGTCTATTTGGTTTTCTAATTGTCTTCGAGGGCCGGATAAAAAACAACAACAAATTTGAGTGGCCACTATTTGACCACCCCTGATATATAACTATAAGGATTGAATAAATTTAAAATTTTCCCTTATATCGTTGCATTTTGCTGTTGTTATTCTCATAATGAGTTCTCTTTTTAATTTATCTCTTTCTTATAATTCAATCATTCTTACTGATATTTTTATAAATATATCTGTTAGATTTTAACTTGGTAATTATTTTCAGCTTCAAAATAACTTTTATAATCGAAATTACTTTGGAACCAAAAATTGCAAAAAAAAACCTATTATCTATTTCAACTTGAAATTTCAGCACTTTTTCAATTCCTACTATTAGCTCACACTCTCTATATATTTATTTATTTATCTTGGTGGAATTTTCAAATGTTAATAAAATACATTTTAAAGCGCTCCATTGAGCTGAAAGTTTAAATACATGATTATTTTGGATAATACAGTAATTTAATTATAATTAATAAAAATTAATTGATTAAAACGAATTATTCAAAGAATTACAAATACAGCCCCGTTGGCATCCTTTTGGCGACTTAGCGACCCTTTTGGCGACTTGTGTCAAAACTTGAAAAGGTTTTTTTTTTTCTCACATTTTAAAAGCCCTTTTGGGTGAAATTTTTTCACTATTGTTTCGGGGAAAATCGATAATTTAATTATGAGCTAATTAAAAATTATTGACTGAAACTATTTATTTAAAAAATTACAGATACAGCTTAATGTTGGTTTCATTAAGCAACTTGGGTCAAAACTTTTAAAAGATTTTTTTTTCTGTTTTAAGCATTAGTTGAACTGAAATTTTAAGTACATGATTGTTTTGATGACAATATGATACTTTTAGATAATGTAAAATTAATGACCACTTAATGTTGTGATTCTGTCCTATGTATATTCATATTTATATTAATTGTAACTATTTAATAAAAAGTAGCTAAAATAAATTTTGTTGATCTAGTAGGAATTGACTTAAAAATTTCTTTTATATTACTTGTTTTTATATATTTGTAACCGTGATTACGTGTCATTTAGTGAATTTGTAGAGATCTTCATTTTGTGCATTGAATTTACTTATTTTATTCAAGAAAAATATTGATTGGTACTTTAGCACTCATTGAAACAGAATGACAGACGAGAAAATAGCGTGCGACAATTAGTTTTTGTCTGTCGGTCGTTAAGCTAAAGTTTGTCATTGTTCTTCTCATGAATTTTCCAATGTATCAACTCCAAGGTCAGATCCACATATTTTAATTCCATTCAAATGTATATTTACATACCATCTTTGCGAACGCAGTGGCCATCATTCTTAAGATTGCAATCCCTCACCTCGAAAAGAGTTATTTACCTTACATTAAGATTTTCAATGCGCACGAATAGGTCAGATTCGTGACAGGGCGGGGTTGGGCCTTTCCTTTTGAAAGAAAAATGTCGCCCGAAAAGCTGTGGTGGTTATTATTTCCTCTTCGTGTTTGATGAAAACATTAATTTACCCACACCATCAAAATATGACATATTGAGACCACGTCCGACAGGCGATTTCTTATAGGGTGGAAGGTGAGATGTTATGCAAACTTTGTACCTTTTCTCTTTTCTGATGTCTCCGGTTACCACCGAAAATGATTTGTTGGCAATTCCATGAACCATGGGTCGTAAACTATGAACTAGGAATAGTAATGTATAGTTAAGACCTTCAGCTATCGTTGAGGCATCATATGAAGAATTAAATTAAACATGATGATTTGGATGTGTTAACACCTGCTACGTAGACACAAAATCATCGTAATGGCTTGCGGGTATGGGAGTATGCTGTGCATGTGATTATCCCTGGAACTGTGAATTTTAATGAATTGAAGAACATAGATTTCAAAAGATCCATGTCTTGGTGTAAATTTTTTTAGTGGGGTTGAATATTTTATTTTGATTGAACATGTGTTTGCATTTAATAATCTAGATGCTTATCTGATTCTGATTCTGAATTTGCTGCATAAATGTCGATATATATTTTTTAATCTTGAATGCACTCTCCTTCGTAAAGATTTTTATACGAAATTTTTTTAATTTTAAATAAAAAGTAATGCAAGTAGAAATGAAATATCATTCGCATCGGTGTGTAGATTAAAACGAATGAAGAGATAAAAATCAACAAGCTTTTTATCCTGATCACTTTTAATTGATTTCAATTTTTGTTATAGGTAATGGGCAGTGTCGGATTAAATGACACGGAGACCCATAGGCAGTCGAATTCTCGAGGCCCCGTAATAATTTTATTACACGACATTTTAGTAATATATTTAATCGCACAAATAAAAAATAACACATTATCAACTTATTAAAAAAATATGAATAAACATTAATTATTGATTAGAATCTGTAATAAAAAAACTAACTCTTGCAATAAAAAACCCACTAAATAGTTGGTTTTCTCTCCTATGGGGCCCATAAAAAGCGTGGAGTCCGTAGGCAATTGCCTACTCCGCCTAATGAGTAATCCGGCACTGCTAATTAGGAGCGAGTCAGTTTTGATCTATTTTATTAATTATGACTTAAGATACTTGAGGGGAAGTCATTAAATAAGTCACAAAAGATAATAAAAAAGCAATTTAACATAATAATCACTTGGAAGCAATTTTTTTTCCACTTAACCTCCAGCAACGTTGATACACTTATACCATCGTTTTATCAGAGCCCCGATTCCGGCTGCATAAAATACTTTGAGTTGCTGTGTCATCCGCAGTAGGGCTTCATGTTAAATGTCATTGTCATCTGCAAACTGTGTTTACCTTCAAGATTTGGTTTTTGTGGACCAAACAGATGAAAGCAAATGCCCATTCGATTCGTTTTTGTGTTCCTCGGTCAGTTGTCGAAAAACCCAACATGCGCACACTTTGCGCAAATTCAAACGGTCATACATTATACTGTATGCTAAGCAATGCAAACATCTTATTGCCGTAGCGATGTTGTCAATTGTAATTCTTCTATCAGTTCGAATCAGTTCTTCCACCAGTTGATTTTGTAGCAGTCAAGACTGAACATCCTCTTCATTCTTCATTAACAATTTTTGAATGGCCTTGCGAAAATGTCTTCATCCAATTGGACACTGTTTTACGTGATAAGCACTTCTATCCATAAACAGGCAACATTTCTTTATGATTTTTTTTTTATTTCTTTCTCTCCCAAAAATCGGATCACAGTGCGCTGCTCTACTATTGTACAATCATTCTGCACCATCGCCATTCTTAAGACTGCGTTACGTATGTGTGTGAATACTACCTACTCAATCATAAAGCTGTATGCGGCTGTCATCTGTCACCAATTCTTGGGAGTCAGGGATGTCTTGAGGCCCAAGGTCTCTACATATATGTAGGACCTCTATCCATAAGAGTAGACTGTACATAGCATGCGTTGTCAAATACTCGTACAAACAATAACCGAAATAAATAAATGTGCATGGCTTACAATCACACAAACCGGCTCAACCGATTACCGCCTTTTGACTGAATGAGTAATGATGGTGTATGGTGGTAGGCCTTGGCTTATACATGGACGACAGTCATCACTTATAGTCAGTTGACATATCGTCTGAAATTCCCAGCCTTTTGGAGAATGCAACCGGAAATGACATTTGACAGTTGAAGTTATTCGAATCATGATCTTGTTAAGGTTGAGTCGTGAACGAGACGAGGCCCTGGGCCCGGGCCTAGTTGTCCCATGTCTTAAGACATCTCTGCTTGAAGATATCTGTTACCACGTTAAATTCTGCCATATGCATTTGCGACTTACTTAATGACTTACCCTCGTATATGCCAACAGTAACAAGACTTCCTTATTATGTTATGACCGTCATTTGTGTCTAGAGCTAGGTCGAGTTTGCTGTTTGTACGAATATCTGACAACGTATGCTATATTGTCTACTTTAAAGGGTCGCAGGTGAGACCTACTTTTACATAAGAACCCAGGTCCTCAAGATGTCTTAAGATGTTACCGCGTATATTACCCAAACATATGAGTGAAGACGTAGCGTGTCAAGTTATTCAAAGACGAAAGAATAAAAACATTCATTATGAACCAAGGAATGGGAGGCCGCCTGTGCCCTTTACAGCTCGGATTTGGGTTCTTTAGATTATCATCTGTTCACTTACATACAGAAGTGGCTTGGTACATAGCACTTCGCTGATGATGAGAAACTCTAAAACGTTGTGACAGTTTGAATTCACAGGGGTTGAATTTTATGCAGAAAGGTTGGTGAAACGCTCTAACAATGATTGTATGTACCGAAAGATTATGTTGAATATAACTGAACCGTTCAGTTGCGAATAAAAAAATTGTTCTATCCCTGCGGGGTTTTATTTACACATAAGTTACTTTACAAGTTGTCCTTATTAAATGGGTGAAATTTTCTACAAATCGACCATAACTTAATGTATGCGTTACAAGAAATCTTATTACTAGAAATCTAGTAAAGTCTTTGCTTTCCACTACAATATTTCTGTTAACATTTTAATAAAGACTTTTTCGATAAAGTGAATATAAATGTTTAGTATTATAGTCACCGATTGTAAATATTGGACATTCAAACTTAGTTTTTTTCGCATTCTGCTGACCAGTGGCGTAGCGGAGAATATTAGACTTCCCTACAAAGTCAGGTACTTGGTCCCAAGCCGGAGCTCATAAAGAATTGCACACTTGGCGTCAGTCAGGCTTTGGACCCTCCGCGATGCGGGGGTCACGACGGTGTACATTACGCCACTGCTGCTTACTCAGACTCGAATATATGGAAGCATTCCCCCTCCACCCCAGATTGATTTTGTTTCTTTCCTTTAAAATTTGAGATCTAAGAAACTTACATATAACTTTGCGACAAAGCCATCTGTCGATAGCTATGTCTTGGGGTTTCCGCGTAAGTTAGAGGTGTGGGATTATCCCGGAAGGATGAGACATTCTATAATTCTTAATATGACTTTATTAAGAATTTAACTTAAATTACTTAGATATCGAACAAACTTATATTAAGTGAGAATAAACCAAAGTACGCCGTTTTAACTAACTCAGATCGCGCAATTAGATCACTTATCAATGTAACTAATTAGATCCGCCTAATCTCGATTCAATAATATACTAGCGTTCAGAATATATTCTCCCTACCTTGGTTGAATATTCAATGATACAGTTACTTTCAGGTAGACTGATGGGCTCGTGTGCAATAGTATGCACCTTGTATAGATTAGCGGGGTGGGCGTCTTGATTCTAAACCGTCGATCCACACTTTTACATCTCCGAACTCAGCTTTCTAAATTGCCATTTTGCTCACTAAAACTTTCTATCCTTTTTAAAGGTTATCTTTTTTTGCATCTATGCTTCGTTTTACTTCTTGGATTTGGGTTGGAAAAGTTTTGCCATTAATCGTGGCCGTCAAAGAACGTAGGGGTTATGTTAGAAGAACAACGCGAGAGAAGTCACAACTTGGTAAAAGAGAGTAATTTAAAAAACATACGATCGCTATTTTCTCCAATTTGATCTGAAACTGCGAAAATTATCAGATATCGAAAAATCAAAAGACTACATCAAAACACTTCTAACACTTGTTTACTTAACACAATTTCCTCATAGCAATTTTCAATTCCAGTTTCATAAATTTTTTTAAGTATACATAAATAAGAGTATCTTAAGCTTATAAATAATATAGCGCATATCCCAAATAATCCCCAATTCTGGGGATTTTTTTTCCCTCCCAGTCTGGAATGTGGAATAAGTATTAGGAAGAAGACATGCACTCAATTAACCCAAGCCGACGGTAACCCTCTATTTCTGTGATTTTTATGATTTCATGATATTTTATTCTCTGCCCTCCTGTAATAAGCAGCATGGACACAGTCGAGTGGCTTCGAAATTGCCACCTAACGATAAATTTACCTTGCCTTCTCATTTTCTCATCATGCTTCTTCCACAGGTAGTTGGTGAAAAGCATTAAAAAAATAATAATAAATGCAACGGCAGCGGTGGTTCGAGTCGGGTGGGGTGCAAAATGTTCTTTTAAACTAGAAAAGGCGCTTAAACGATTGTCTTGACTGCCAGACGATAAATGGCAGTAAGGAACGCCTCATCTTTATCTCGGAACATGGAATTGATGGCGGATAAGAAGCCATGGAAGGGGAGTTATCGCCGGTAGAAGAGGACATTGGCGACGGGTTTTGATTTTCTTTTCTTTTAATGAAATTGTCATCGGAAAAATAACCAAAATAGGAAAAAAGAAATGTTCAATTTGAAGTATGCTACAACTTCAATATGATAGTGTGATTTCATTAACGCATAAAAAAGAGACATCATTTATTACACTATTCTTTATATATTAATATATACATATTCGTCTCCTGTAACCTAAAAATATAAATTTAAAGATCGTTATTTATTAAGTTATCCGACTACGTTCGGAACTATGATTTTAAAAAAGCGCATAAATGTATAATTTTCATGATATTTAGTGTCACTTAGATTAGAATGCATGTTAAGTTAATTAGTTTGAGGTTAATTATTCGTCAAAATATTGTATTTAAATAAAAAATTTTGTCATAATGTCCTTAAAACAATTTTATACATATATTCTAATCTAAGTGACACTAAATATCATAAATATTATCCATTTACACGCTTTTGTAAAATCACGGTTCCGAACGTAATCGGATACCTTAAAGAGAAAAATTTCACCTTTATTAACTATTTCTGATCTTTAACAGAGGCGTTACTATTACCGAGTCATTATACAGGAGCCCCAAAATGTGTAAAAAAAAACATAAAATGTTCAGAAAAAAGATCCACAAAGGAATTTTGATACAGGGCCCCACTCAGGATTAGCTACGACAGTCATCTTTAAGCACACAGTGTTGTAAAAATGTTAAAATTAACATTGATATGAATGCTGGAGAAAAACAGTGACGTCTTAATGCATGGGCCAACTGGACCCGCGCCCGGGGTCTCGTTTCATTCTCGACTCAGTCTTAGTAAGATCATGATCCGGAAAACTTTAATGGTCAAAAATTATTCCCGTGCATATAGAGAATTTCAAACAGAATGTCAACAGGTAAAAGTGACAAGATTGTATTGTTATGTGATGACCGTTGTCCATGTCTAGGCCTAGATTTAATACCGTAAATAATCGTTCAGCTCATTTAGTTGAAATGTGCCATCGGTCGAGTCGGTTTGTGCCTAGGTTTATGAGACTGTGGATCGTGCCCATTTATTTATTTCAAATTACCGTTTTTACGAGTATTTGGCAATGCATGCAACAGGATCACGGGTAGGGCCTACTTTTGCATAGGGCCCAATGCCACAAATATTCTTAAGATTTTTGTGGGCTCAGGGCCTCAAAAGTCTTAAGACGTCCTGTGGAGAAATACTTTATTTTTTAAAAATGCTTCTTTTAAAATATTATGTATTAATATGCCGCTCGAAAATAATCTTGGAATCCCGTCTAAGTACAAAGAATATAAAATGAGACAGAATTGTACTCATTAAAAACTCCAAAAACAGTTGTAGAAATTAGAATTGTTCTCAAAATTATTTGCACAAACTTTATTGCTTATTCTTGCTATAAAGTTTTACTTAAAGACATTTTGTTTTGTAAAAAGTAGGAATACAGACTTTTTTTATGACAATATAAATATATTAGTCGTTCATATATTTAGTATTTTAAACCTATTTTAGATAAATTATCTTAATGCTTTTAAAAGGCTTTGTTTCTTTGGTGCAATCCTGGCTCATCGGTTTTTTATTGTACAGGACGATAAAAAAGTGTAAGATCAGTTTAATTCTTAAAAAAATCAAAAATTGATGAAAAAATATTAAGATTTAAAATTTTGCAGATGAAAAAAATTACAAATGGGGAAAAAATTCAAATTTGAATCTACTTTTTTTTAATACTTATTATTTTATATATCGTTTGAAGAAAGTAAAATGTTGTAAATTCTTTTAAATGAAAAATACAAAAAAATTTTAAAACCATTTTTAAATTTTTTTTAAAAAAAACAACAACTTGTGAATATATGGTCTGTGAAAAATTAATTTTCATGTTAATACAATGAAATTCTATTTTTCTACAATACAGAAATTTTTCTACCATTTATTAAAAGTTCAAAAAATAAAGTAAAATTTATGGGTACACAAATATATTGGGATTTGAATGGCGTCTTACGAAATATTCTATGATAGCTGAAATACTACCATAACAAACACACCTTGGGGAAGAACATTACTTCCATTTATATTTATTCCACATCAAATTGCAGTTCTCGCACTATTCATTTCCGAAAAGTGCAGAACCATTACGTGTAACTACTTGATGGAACTCGTGTCGACCTGTGAAACTCCTCGCCCATGTTG
This sequence comes from Trichonephila inaurata madagascariensis, assembly GCA_019973955.1. Lineage (NCBI taxonomy): Eukaryota > Metazoa > Arthropoda > Arachnida > Araneae > Nephilidae > Trichonephila > Trichonephila inaurata. The sequence goes on from BMAV01013258.1 coordinate 187,588, forward strand.
GGCCACTCCCTACGACAGATCCCAGCGTTCATCACTGGGCACCCTCAATGGCCTCTGACCTCCAGCGACCCATTTGCCCCCCAGGCCATGCTGCTACCGACAACCCTCACTTTCTTCCAAACGACTTCCCCATCGGTACTTTGACCCCAACTTGTTCCTCCCGCATTCTCAATCCAGGAGTTACCAGGACAGCCCTGGTGATTAGCCAACTTCCAATGATGTATTGATGGATTAGGACAGGAACTCTATCGAGTACCAGAAGCAAGATACAGAGAAGTGGTGAGGCGGGTAGATGCGGCCCGTTTAGAGATTTTATCCAACCCACCACCAGATTTTTAAACAATAATATAGAAGTTTTCATTTTAACTGTTTAAAAAAAAATCCTTTGGGGGCTTATTCCAATTTTTTTTATGTGCAAAAAATTTCTGTAGAAATTCGAATGTATTTTGCATGTGTAAAATATTGTTGTGAGGATATAAGAATTGATTTTGAAAAGTTTGTATAGTGGCGTATATCCACCTTCCCATAGACCAGGGATGGCGAACCAATGGCACGCCATTGATGGCACGCTACAATATTTTGGGCACGCCAGTGATCAAAATGGTTGGCATTTTATTTCAAAATAACATGGTTTACTACGAATGTTACGAACAAATGCGAAGGATCGGTCGTGGGGCAGTGGGGAGCAACTCATTGTTATGTCTTGCTTGTTACTGTGGACTACAGTTGCTTATGATGCAAAATTTGTTTACGCATTGCATTGTCAATTTCGTTGACAAAACTGTATATTAAAGTTTATTTGTGTTATATTTACAATTTTTAATTGTTATTTAATATAGCTAGCTTAGCAAAAACAAAAGTGCAAAATAGTAAGTGTAACAGAGAATTTCAAACTTGGTGAATCTAGAAATATGGCATTATTAGTAAAGGTGACAGAGCGGTGCGTGTTTATGTTCTGGAACAGTGGTATGCAGAACATCGTCTGTAAAACGACATTTTGAAACAAATCACAAATCCTCTTGTGAAAAAAGTGAGCCACAGCAAAAATAATTAACTGCTTAGAAATCATTTGACAGAAGATTTTAATTCAGCATCCATTCTACTAAAAGTAATATCTTACAATCCTAAATTAAGTTATCTGTCATCCACACATACACACAGAGATGCAATCTGCAACAAGAAAATTCACGCTAATGTTACTTTAATTCGATTTACACGCATAACTAAAACATTTACAACTATATAGTACCAAAAGTTTCTTTTAGTAAATAAAAAAGGTTTCTGGGTTGTTCGTATTTAGTTTTATTTTTTTTTCCAATAATCAAAAAGTAAAATTTTTGACGACACGTCTATACCTCATTAAATACTTTTTTAAAAAAATGGCTTTTGGGGTCCAAAGGGTTCGCCCCCCTTCTGGGGTGCCAAGGAGGTTGAAAACGGCCCTGCCAGCATAAAAGTACTGTGTACACCACTGCTTTGAATATGCAAAAAAAAAAAAAGTGCACCTTTTGAATATAAATATACATAAAATTACTTATTTGGTAATTAAATTGTAAAAGTTTTAATTTTTAACGTATGTTTAAAAAATCCTCTTTCTTTTCAGTTGTTCAATTCGATATTCACCATAATTCGGAGGATCATACATTACCCGTTTCCTCGAAGATATTTGTTCGAAAACTTAATATTATAGTTTTTTTTGGGAAACTTTTTATTTTTTCCCCGTGGGGGGCTTTTCATACGTTTTTTTTTAAAATAAAAACTTTCTTTTTTATAATTATTTTTACCCGCTTTTTTAAACCTTTCCAAATCAAAGCGTCAAATAAATAAAATATTGGGTCAAAAATTAAAATGCATTTGTAAAAAAAAGGGCCACATTGAAAATTAACAACGAAACTATTTTTCTTGATCATTCTCAGCAAAGACGTCTTAAGATTTTTGGGGCCCGGGGCCCCCAGAAAAATTTTTTAGGCCTTGGATCCCTTTTGAAAAAGGTAGGCCCTACCTAAGATCTTGAAAGTAAACCGGGATATAGCATGCATTGTTAAGGGGACTCGTTCAAAACGGTAATTTGTTTGAAAAAAACAAAAATTTTTGCACGACTCCCCCAATTTCCCCAGTCAAAACCGGTCAAACCTTGGGCGCATTTCGACTAAATGGTTGAATGAGCTTTTAGGGTATTAAGGCCTAGCCCTAGACATGGACAACGGTCCCAAACAAAAGTAATACAGTCGTACCACTTCTGCCAGTTGACAAAATAGTTTGAATTTTCCCTATTTTCGGAGAATATGGCGGCGGGGTTTCAAACCCAAAACCCCAACTTTGGGGCCCAAACAAACAAGGTTTAACTTTAGGTGGGGCCCCAAAAAAAAAAAAAATTTCCCTTTGAAAAGGGAGGTTTATTTAGAATAATAAATTTCAATAAACATAAATAAAAGAACAAAAAAAATTTTGTTTTCCCCTAAAAACCATATCTTCTTTGCCACTTTTACTTCCTATTTCCCGGAGAAAAAAAATTTTTTAAAAATTTTATTATATATTATTGTGTTCCGATATACTCGTTGGGCCGCAAAAATGTTCGTTGCGGGTCGCAAGTTTGACACCCCTGATGTCCAGGAATAATTTTTGACCATTCAAATTATCTGGATCGTGATCTTATTAAGACAGAGTTGAGAGACAGAGACAAGGCCCCGGCCCCATGCCTTGAGACGTCCTGATTCTCAGTGTCTCTGAAAGGGGTACATCACGATTGAAGCAAACTTAAAGAAGGATGATATAAATATGAACAATTTAATTTTCACTAGCAGTATTCTGTACAAAAACAAAGTAAAATAACACATCTTCCAAATATAATTTTCATCATTTTCCAGAAAGAATCCTTTTCTCCATCTTCTCTTCCTCTTAATTTTCCAATTTTAGTCTATGCCCCGACCGCAGCAAACAAAGCAAGCGATCTCAAATAAGTAAAAAAGACGCCTACAGAGCACTCAGGTGCTAAAGGCCCTCAGGCTCTTGAGCTGCGAGGAGGGGGAAATGAAATGCTGAAGAAGAATTCTAGTAGCTGAGCGGCAGGGTCCTTGAAGGGTGTACTTTCGGCCTCCATGGTTTATTAGCTTTTGCAGGTGCATGCGTAAAGTGGGTTTGCGTTTGAGGATGCTTAGCTAGAGACGTTGATATATCGCGTGATCGATACAAGACGGTGTTTGTTTTTTTAATTGCCAAGAGTATTTTTTTCCCCTTCAGTATTCGGCCCACGTATTAGATGGTTTGCGGAATAGTTTAGTGAAATATATAACCACATAGTTTGAAATTTTTGCCTTTGGAACGTCGTGTATATTTTTTCCGTTGAAAATAAATACTTGTAGTACCTTTTTTTTTTTTATACCCTTTTATTGGAAATTTTTTTTTAAAAAAAATTTCGTGGGGAAACTGAACGTTTGAGAAAATTGATGAGTAGTGTGAGACTTAAGAAATTAAATTATTGATTTTTACGTCTTCAGTTAATTACAATATTTACATTTGGGGTTACAAGTTACTCAAACTATTGAGGTTTTCAATTCTACAGAATTTTTTTTTGCTTATGAGTAGGCAAACACAACTATTCTTTCGAGTGTTTCAAAATTGACTGTCTCTCCCTCTTTGGGGGCGGTCCTTTTTGCCCCCAATTTCACTTCCGGGGGCCGCTCTAGGAATCTTCGTTGGTTTTTTACGGCCATCGGTTGTTGGCGTAAGTCGATGAAAAGACCAATTTTTGGGGGTTTCAAGCAGGGCGTAACGTACAAAAACCCCCCCAAAGTCTAGATAGTTATGGTTTTGCAAACCGGGTTCCCCAAAACCAGATTTTTGGGGCCCAAATTTTTTTCCCTTAGGCCATTGGGTAAGGGGGATTGAACGGTGTTATGCATTTTAAAGGGTCTTGAGCTGACAAAAACTGTTCCCGATTGTTATTTGGGGCACCTTTTTAACGAAAATTAAAATTTATGTGTATTTTATTTTATAATTTAAAGCCCCATTTTTAAAAATAGTTTTTTGTTTGGGGTTCCGATTTCCATCAATAGATAAAAACAAGAACGTACTCCCCCAAAACGTGTGGTTTTTCCGGTGAAAAAGGGGAAATTTTATAGCAGCCTTTAGAAGGGTGAAAAAACCTTAAAGCAAAGTAACCAGGAATACGGATCTAAAAGGGAAAAAAAATGGGGTAAATTTTTCTTAATTTTTTTCCATGCTCATCTTTTCTTTATCGGGCACCCTTTTATTTGGTACCTATCCTTCTATTTACGCAGTTTATAAAATATAGGATTTTTTAAAAAACGGCCCTTTTTAGTAATTTTCAAAAAATAAAAAAAAATTTAGGGGGAAGAATACTTATGTTTTAAGAAAAAAGGAACCCCTTTTTTATATATTATTTCCATCGTTTTAAAAAAAATTCTAACAGTTTTTAAAAATATTTTATTGGAATGAATATTTTTATGAAGTTTTTTTGGTATTTTATAATTACTAGGGGTACCCCCATATAAATTAATCATCTTTTGTCTTACTTTTTGCTAGGCGGTAGGATTTACTTGGACAAATTTTTTAAACAATTTACCTTTTACCAAAAATTTTATTTTTTGGATAGGGGAACTTAATCACAGATTTAGATATGTTTTTAAATGATGTTCGAAAATTCTTGATTACTATCTAGATGTGTGTGTATTTATTTCAATCTAATTTCTTTTACTTTTAATTGCTATTAATTTTTATAATAAAATATATAAAATAAAAAGAGCGTATAGATTCTTGAACCAATTTATGTAGTTACTTTTGACTAGAGGCGTAGCTACCGCCGTATCAGCCATATTAATGATACGGGGCCCCCAAGCTATAAGGCCCCAACATGTGTAACTACAGTCTACCAACAGGGCTCCCATATCTAAAAAAAGGGGCCCCGAAGGAATTTTGATGACCACATTAATGATAAAGGGCCCGATCGGAGCTAGCTACGCCAATGCTTTTGGTTTCTTTCTTTCCAGACAAAATGTATATTTTTTAGGGTAGTACGTTTATAATGATTTGTTACAGAAATATTTTCCATTATAAGAAGAGTTCATGCTATAATTATGACTTATTGGAACGGTAAATAGTAAACTTTTAAGTCTTTTTAAATACGATTAATTAATACATAACATTTTATTTCTCTAGTCAGTTTTATCTTATTCACTACTAGGAATTTAAAAGAAAGTGCTACCAGAAAAAAGTTTTATTTTTAAAATCACATATTTTCCCCAAGATACAATCTAATTTTACTTCTGTACATGTGCTATTATTACATTATAGAATTACATTCATCAGATTTCATATTTTTTCAAAGTAATTTTTATTTAAAAAAAATGATGATAAATTTTGTATTATTTAAAAGCAACTAAATTATTCAAGTAATTCGAAAAAAAAATTTTTTTTTGTCAATTAAAACTTTCAATGCAATTCATATCTTCATTTTGAAGTACAGTCGAACCTCTATATAACGAACCTCTATATTGCAAATTTTTCTATATAGCGAACTTTTTCCTGGAACCTCGAACATTTCACTATTTTCTTCGTAAAATAACCTCTATAGCGAAGTGCATATTCTATATAATGAACGTTTTCTTTTGTGATACATTTTTTTCTCCCTATTTTAAAATTATTTCTGAACATTTCAAGTTATTCTCTCTGACACATTTTAAGGTGGTCATAAATCTTGAACTGGTTTTATTAGATCCTAGCTCACAGAGAACAATAGAGTTCTGGACGTTTCATCCAAGAAGGGCAATCCCCATTGTCCAGTTCACCAGAAACATCTTCGATATCCTCTCTCTCCGTGTTCTAGTTATAAAATAATGTATATTTAATATTACTTGTATACTTTAAATTAGAAAATGTCCTTAAAATTCATAAATTTTAATATAAAATTATTTTCTCTCTTAATATTGAAAATCAGTGTATTCTTCGACATTCTTTTTTCTTGTTTTCCTTGCAGTTTTTCTTTCTATCTTTTTTCTTTGATGGGTAAGATATATAAAATAAACATATATTAATTTTAAAAAAAATGTGAATAATTACTTTTTTTTAATAATATAGTGTTTATGAATTTAAAATTTGTTTTATGTGGTTTTTAAAGTATATTAAAAGATGAAACTCTATATAACGAATTTTCCATATAACGAACTTTTCCCGGGATTTAGTGACTTCATTATATAGAGGTCCGACTGTATTTTGATATACTACAATACATTAAACGTACTTGTATAAGATGTCTCTCGCGTGTATTTTTCTCTCTTTCCTGAACCCACATTTAGAATCCTTAGACTATCATCACTCTAGTAATGCAATAAAATATGAATGTTTATTTTAAGAGGTCCTTTCTGAACCATCTGGGATTAATACGGATTGGACTGAGAAAAACATTAACAGCTAATATTTCTTAAGCGGTCATTGATGGCGGTTTTTTACGACATAAATATTGTGTCATAAGAATTTTTTTGGATAACGGGTTTCTCAGATTCCAGCCACATGTGATGACTTATTACGTTAATAAACGAAGTGTTTACAAGGGATTTTTCGCAGTACTTTACTTTTTCTTTTGGTAATAATACCTTAAAATTTTTTTATCATCTTAACCTTTGCACCTTATGGTAAACAGATCATGTTTTTATTCATGTCTGTTAAGGCATTCTTTGAAACATTTTTATTACCACAGCATAAATTTTTATTTTATATTTTTTATGAATTAGTGTAGATTTTTCTAAATAGTCAGCATGTTACTTGAAAGGTATGATATATTGAGAATAAGGTTTTCGGAGTCTTTCTTTAAGTATTGTTTAAAATGAAAATATTAATATTAGTAAAAATCTGTTACCCCCTCCCCTAAAAAAAGGTGAAGGGAAGAAATCGTGTTTGGTTCTGATTTATTACGGCTGTGTGTTGTGATTATTTAAAGTAAGCTCAGGGGTGTAGCTAATGTCGTATCAGCCGTATCAATGGTAGGTGGGCCTTAAGTTTCAAGGGTCCCAAAATGTATAAGTAAAAATTCGTAAAATGTTAATGGACTCCAAAAAAGATCCTCCAAAGAATTTTCATACAGGGCCCATTCAAGACTAACTATGCCAGTGAGAAAGCTATTGTTTGTAACCCGAAGTTAATTCATAGATTTAATTTGAAAGTAAGAGTTTTAAATACCTTTGCAAAAGTGTGATTGTGAGTTACTAGGATTTTTTTAAAAATATTATTTATGCTTGAAGGTATGGAATAAATTATCTCTTGAATTTTATAGTTTTTTTAGACGCGAAAGATTTTGGTTGCCTTTTAGTAAAAATTCTAAGTACTCCTTTTGTTCTTCTTGGGTATTTTTTAAATTCATAGTGTTTTTGCTTTAGTATGTTGTGAAAAATTTTTAAACTTCTTTTAACAATCATCGTTCTTGATCGTTACATCTCTGGTATTGATATACCTAAATCTTTACTGTTTAATCTAGTGATATATTTTGGTTTCCATTATTTTTTCAAATGCCATTAAAAGCGTACTATCTGAATATGTTCATTACACACATAAACATTCGATAACAATCGAAATGATGTAATTGTAAAATTCCCTTATCTGTTTCCCTGGTGTCAAAAACATTGATACAAGTAAAAAATAACACATATTAAATCTTCTCCTCACTAAACATAGCTGGCGTAGGCGTTGAAAAAAAGTGTGAACATTTCGCTGATAACTGGATGCTCGATATATTTATATTCTGTATGAGGAACACCAATAAAAGTTGTACGCGAACCATTAATGTCTCACGTAAAGCGACATATCTCTAATGCTTTTTTGTTGTTGTTGTTTTTTTGTCAAATATCTCATCTACAAAGCAGCTTCTTCTAGACTGCAAACTGCACCTAGAGCAACAAAGGTGGCAATTTATCTGACAATAGAACAAGATATCTCACGTA
>BMAV01013259.1:7593-23582 GCA_019973955.1 Trichonephila inaurata madagascariensis
CCCCCCCCCCCTCTCGAAAAATTCCTTTGTGCGCTACTGATTTGTACATAAGAGTTGAGAATTGGTACACACAACAAAACCAGTACGGTTAAGTTTCATAGGATAACAGTTTCGTTTTAGAATATTTAAACGTATTTGGTTTTTAATAGTCCTTGATAAAAAACAATATTCCTTCGCCACTCAAACTTGATATCATTGCACTAATTTTTCCATACATCGTAATAGTATTACTAGTGCTAGATTTGGTGCTATATGATAAGAAGTGCAATACAAGTTTTAGTTTTACCTAGTTAAAAATAATTTCATTTCATAAAAAAGTTCTACATATCCTTAAGCAGTGTCTATCCACTTGGTATTTATCTAAATCTTTCAAATGGTCTTATTACTGATCTTACTTATCCAAATAGGAATTCCAAAGTACATCTCTTGCGACAATTTCTTTTCCAAAAATGTAACTGAATGTAAAGTGATGCAATCAATCATCTTTTTCAGTGATTGTTTGTGATCGTGACTTACATAATCAGGCCAACTTTCTTTCAAGGACGAGAAGACTTTACTTCTGTGCTAATCGAATTCCAATTACAAAATTTTTCTATGATTAAAGAACTTATAAATGACCTTCTATTCCATACTTGGGGAAGGACATAGAATATAATCAATGGCTAAAATGAAAATTTTTTTAGACTTATTTGCTTTGAAATATCAAAGCCCTGTACGAAGTTAACTCCTAAATTTTTTAAATATTTGTAATGTTTTGAAATTATTAGAATTATATATATCCGTCATCTGTAAACATTATTCGAGGATCTGTTTTTATAATAATGAGAAATGCATGTTTCAAATCCTCTTCAGACAATCTTATAGGAAAAATTTAGGTCGACGCCTATGATAAAGATTGAAGACAAATTTGTTTTTGGGAAGTGTTTGTATTAGATTTTGAAATTATAGTTTGCTAAAAAGAATTTATGGCATAAGTAATCATGAGCAAAATTCTTAACAAAATATGACGAAAATAAGCCTGTATTTTTAAGAAATTCAAATTAAGCCTCAAGTGTGCTAGGGGTGAATGGGGCTGTGTGTGTAGGTAGAATTTTACAGAAAGTATTTTTTGTAAATTGCATAATGGTTTCCAACGCTATCGTTGTTATTTCACTTTTATTTTTACCAACATATCATAATAGCGTTGTTGTTAACAGCAACAGATCAATTGTAAATGTTATGTATCTATAAAAATAATTAAACACTTAAAATAACTAATACATCTTTTTGTGGACCGGTGTATTTTAACTCCTGTGGTTCCAATATATTAATATACCTTTTTATCGCACAACATCAGCTTTTCTCAAGGAATCGAATCAATTAGTGATTTAATTTAATTTGATGTTCATAAATTTTATTCGCATCATGGTGTTCAGTCAAAAATATCATTTTTAAAATATCGGCCTATGGAGTTATTTATTTTTTTTTTCATTTTAAACTGATAACTGTAATTTAAAGTTGTGATATTTAAGCCATGTACTTTTTGGCATCTTTGGATCTTTATGAGAAATTAATTAAGAAATGATGGTTTTTACTTAGAGTGATTTACAATTGATTGTTTTGAGTGATGTTATCTTTAAATAAAAGGTAAATTATTGCATTGGTTTTTAATGTAATAAAGCATTATTTTTTTGTTTTATGTCACTTGTAAATGTGGGGGAGGGCAGCATTTTAATCTGCCTACTTTCTGAGCGGAATTCAGGTTCTAAATATTTCCAACCTTTTTTAAATCAAATTTTTGCCATTATATTGTAGGTATGCTATTTTGTGTATAATTTTCCTCGCGACATCTAAATAAAAGAAATTCAACATCATTGCTGTATTTTTTTTTCTAAAATTGTAAATATTTTTGAATCTTTTGTTTTTGTTTTTAAAAATTATTTATAAGTATCGTGCAGATCAGGTTAAATAGGATTATGTTAAATTCGAGTAATCCCTTAAGGGGAGTTGGAAACCTCTCTCTCTCTATACTAACAATGTTAAATTGGCTGTTTTCGATGTAGCTTTTCTCAAAATCTGTTTAATGTTCATGCTTGAAAATTTTCATACTATTAAAGTACATCTTTTTCATTATACTGAAATGAGCTTTTAGCTAATTTTGAATTCTTTCATAATTTATAAAATATTATATTAAACAGTGAAATTTGACCCATTTTTCACATAAAAAAATTCTAAAAAATAAATTTTTGAGTTTTTTACAAAAAGCTCAATTCAGTAAATATAAGCCATCATTATAAATATATCATAAAAAATTTATATACCTATGAACCGTAGTTTTTCAGAAAAGGTACATCAAACATCAAAATTTACATTTTGAGATAAATTGATTTTAATGTACTCAGCGAGACTTCTAATCAGATAGAAATTGAAAATAAAAGGCATAATTTACAATAAAATATACATGTTTTGGTTTATATCAGACGTTACACTTTTAAGCAAAAACAAAGAACTTTGTTTACATGTTTCGCCATTCAAATGGGCGTGGCCCAATTTCAGCAATTATTTAAAAATAGGTTTTAAGGGCTTCTAATTACCCTAGAGGTTAAAATAAGGTATTTTTAGAAAGCTTAAAATCTATATAATTTAAAAATGTAAAAGTGACAAAAACGCATTTAAATAACAAAAAAAGAAAAAAAAATAAACGAAAATTTTCAAAAAAAAAAAAAAAAAAAAAAAAAAATATAAGACTTCAGCTTTCCAACACTCCTTAAAGGCAGATTAAAAGTTACGTGATTCACTCCATATTAGCATAGTTTTTCACATAAGCGCACGCTTGCGGTGTGTTGGAGGGAAAAGAAAAAACATAAACAAGCAATACCTTTCTGAAATAAGTAGATCATTTGCAAACAGTGTCAAGGTCATTTTATTGCTTTACAAAGCCTTCGAAATAGCTTTACCGATAGCAGCCCCCCCCCCCCAATGGCGGGTGCAGAAAGACGTATGTATATGTCCGGAGCATTTAACGCACCGATTGAACGAGACGTATATATACGCCGTTGGCAGTTAAGGTATCCGACTACGTTCGGAACCATGATTTTAAAAAAAGTGCATAAATGGATAATTTTCATGATATTTAGTGTCACTTAGATTAGAATACATGTATACAATTGTTTTAAGGACATTATGACAAAAAAAAATTATTTAAATACAATATTTTAGCAAAAAATTAACTTAGAATAACTTTTTTTCCAAATGTTCTCCTTTTGTAAAAAATGCTTCTATTGTATTAATATTTTGTCTGTATATAGCTCAGACCTCTGTACAGAGGCTCAACTATGATTTTTGAAAAATTCAAATTATTTTCAGAGTTACAACCATTTGAAATAATTATCGGCGTATTTTCTTAAAATTTCTCCCTTCTGTTTTCGTAAAACATGGTTAAACTGACTTCCGAGTTATGCATTTCAAAAATTCTAGTTGAGCCTCTGTAGAGAGGTCTGAGCTGAATACAGGTAAAATATTAATACAATAGAAGCATTTTTTACAACAGGAGAATATTTGGAAAAAAGGTTATTCTAAGTTTTTTTTTTTGCCAAAATATTGCATTTAAATAATTTTTTTTTGTCATAATATCCTTAAACCAATTGTATACATGTATTCTAATCTAAGTGACACTAAATATCATAAATATTATCCATTTACGCGCTTTTGCAAAATCACGGTTCCGAACGTAGTCGGATACCTTAAGGGGTTTAAATATGTTTGTTTAACTACTCATTTATAGTGTGCAAAGGAAAATTGTTACTTTAATGTGGATCTCACATAAATGTAATGATTTCTGCACTTAAATCGTCTTTTTAATTTTTTTCAAAGTTTTTAATCTTATTGATCCTTTTATTATTATTTCTACCATTTGGACAAGACGTTCAAATAAATTCTTATTAACTGAATTAAATGCCGGATGGGGGAGGGGTGGCGTAGTTGGTTAGTCGCTGGCCCTCTGTACCCAAGGTTGCACGTTCGATCCCGGCCAAAGTCTGTGGATTTTCCTGATGCAGAAAATCGACATCGGCTATGTCGTAAGATTATACGGCTTGAAAAAGATCTTTTGAATGTCCTTTTGGCTTGAATGCTCTCGGCAAAATTAAATTGCTAAGTACAAATTTCACATCGGCAGAGCTCAGGTGCCTGGGGAAGAAACTGGGCGTCAAAATTACTTCCGGTAATTGGTGCCGCACTAAAAAGTGATACCAGCTCCTGGGGAATGTACTAGGTCTGCAAAGGTAGAAATACCAGTACGCATTCCCATTTCAGGGGGAAAAAAATTGAAAATGATAGGTTTGAATTAAAACAGAAATTACTACGGTTTTATATAAATAACGAGCAAATGTTTTTGTATTTTTTGAAATGTAATGTTCTTTAACACTTAATAAAAGCTTTAGAAAAATCAAAAGATTTGCGCTAAGGAAACAAAAAGAAAAGAAACAAACTTTAAGCCTCCAGAATGGTACTAAATGCAACCGGGCAAAAATTACAACTTTACTTAAACAGGATTTGCTTTGAAGTACGAGACCCCAGTAACAAAACACAGTATTAAAAACACAGGAGGAGGCTTACAAAGGAATAAATACTTCAAAACTTTTCTTGGATGAAGTGGAGGCTAAATTATTCCTCCGTCTCGCGTGTGGTAAACACTAATGCTCCTTAAAAGCATTTCTTGGGAGCTTTAATTTTGTTTTTGGGCCCCAGGCATATTATATTTCCCTTAGTGTGAGAAGGTGAAATTGATGTGTGCGGGTCACGAGAGGATTTTTAGAAGGAACGGTGCTTTCTTTTCGCGGATAAATTTGTCATTAGTCAAAAGTTTCAGCATTTTCTATTCATGTCGGTCTTAACTCGTCGTCACCTGAAATATTACTACCGAGAGAACCTGTTATTAGACTCGTTTTGTATATTCAACGGGAGGTTAGGGCTTAAATGTGGTTTCTTTTGTTCCTATTATACTGTAAGAAGTTTACAAATGGACTGTGTTCTTTTTGTTGCGTACGTGAACACGCTAAAAACAACTGTATAAAATTTGTCTGTGAATTTATGGTATTTTTTATTATGTGCTGGGTTGTAAATTTGTGTAATAAAAAATGTATTTTGTATGTAAATGGTGGTTGTATCTTTGTTAAATTAGACTGTAAATATAGTTCACTTAAAAGGGAAAGAAATATCCGTGAAAGTAACCTGCTCAAATATTTACAAGAAATATAACTTGAAGCCTATTTTTGACTTTGATTAATGTATGGAATCAAATTCTTCGCCAGACTTTGGTTGGGATACGTTGTACGTTTTTGGTCTAATGACTTCGCTATTGCGGGAATGCGGGCATATCTTCAAAATGGGCGAGTATCTCGTTTGTAAAATTACAAAATAAAGATTATACAGTTTAGTTTTTTAGCTGTGGAATCATGGGTAATGAGTTTGATGACATAGTAGCCAAGGCTGGCTTTGACCGAATCCAGCCTGATCCTCCTGTTTGTTACAAAAGTGTTAAAAACTAGATTTAAGACTCAAATTGGGCCATGAGTAGCCTGGTGGTTAGAACATCGGACTCAACACCGGAGGGCCTGGGTTTGATGCCCGATTCCATCAAATACCCTCCGAGTACACACGGAGTACGTGCTCATTAAATCAGTGGGTCCTAAAGTCAATGTGGGAAAACAGTAAAAAATAAATTGTTTTTTACAAATTCTTCATTAAATTTTACTTAATTAAGGGCAATGGGGTGCCGGATGCGTGGACCCCCCCCTCCCTTGTATGCACCACTGTGCATTTTTAGCTTACCTCAATTATTAGGCGGTGTAGCGTTGTTACTATTTTAATTTCTTATACATTTTGTGTTGTGGTTTTATCTGATCTAGGAGCGTAGAGGGAAATTTTTCGAGAGAGCAATAAGTGATTTTCCTACTTTAACTCGTGTCTCAAAGTTAATTTCAAATTTCTCTGTTTATTTTCAAAGTTAAAAGAATGGTTATTTGGAGCACGGGATTTAAAATATTAATTTTTTCTGGAAAAATGATACAAAAAAAATCTCATTAGAAAAGGGATCTGTTTAAAATTTCAGTACACAATTATCCTTATAGGGAAGAAAAATTTAAGGGAAGAGTTTAGCATTTCCCCTTAAGAACACCATTCATCTGACTTAAATCGAATAATCAGGTTTATTTCGTCAAAGCTGGTTTTTATTAAATGATTTGCAGTATGTTTATGTATTTAATAAATATTTTTTTTAAAAAAAAATTCCATCCCAATTCAATAAAAAATAATAAATGGAGTTTCTTGAAATCTTTCTGTAATTTCTAGAATTTGCACTTTTTCTACTTTTTTTGAGGGGGATATAAAATAACATCTTATTAATAATTTCTGTTTGTTATTACCTCATAAATGTTCTACGAAAACGTACTTACCGTAAAATATGGCGTATAACGTGCACCTGTATTTTCAAGCTGCAATTTTTAGTTTTTAGGTATATTCGTCGTATAACGCGCACCCTCTTTTTTTTTTATTATGAAAAAACCTGAAGTGTACGTGCGCAATGCTCTTATGTTTTGAAGGTATCATTCCAAGTTATGGAAAAAAATAGTATACTTCTACAACTTCAATTCAAGTTCATAAATAACACATCATTTCTTTTAAACGAACAGTATTTCGATATATTTAGAAGTCTAATTTTTTTTTCTAAGCTTATCTTTTTTTTTTTTAATTATTTTTAAAGTTCTCATTTTTATACTCGGCGTATAACGCGCACCCATAAATTTCAATCTTGTTTTTTGTGTTAAAAGTGCGTGTTATACGTCGGATTTTACGGTAATTTGTTAATAAATCACTTTATTATAAGTCTGGGCAGTTAGTTTTTTTGTGTGTAATTGCATTAAATATTTTTATTTAAAAGGATTTGAAATCAGTATCCTAAATATTTGTATAAGGATTAAAAAAAAATATATATAGTTTACTAATCTTTCCCTTTAATAATTTTTGAAAATAAAAAAAACGGTGTCCTCGTTTATAGGAAACATTATCCTCTTCAATAGCAAATCAGGTTATACGGTTGTCAAGTATATGTCGAATTATATTACACCATTCATCCTCGGACTGTTTAATTGCACTGGACCATTATCCCACCGTACTCAACAAACTGGAATCTGGTGTGCTATTTAATCATTTTAATTATCATTTCGCGCTGGCCTAATTATGAACTCGTATCCTTTAATCTTCATTTCGCATGGCTATCCAGTGTTTAATCATGCTAGTATCTGGAAATTAAGTTGGCAAATGCTCGTTATGCTTGTTTCAAGTGAAGTGATTCATTCAGGCTTTCAGTTCAGAAAATTGTCACTTTGTATCACAAAGAGGTTTTGTCAGAAATAGATATTAATTCTTTTTATTATTATTTCAGGATTAATTTTCTATGTATACGTAAAAAAAAAAGAAAAAAAAAAAAAGGGAAAAGCTTTTCGTGATGCTGTAATAAATGTATTTACACATAGGGTATTGTTAGTAAAAACTGGTTCGTAAAAAGGTGAATTTAACTGAAATGCTAACAACGTTTTACCCAGGGGGTCCCTCCCTACCTTACAGCGCTTTCTCGAAAAATCTGCTTACGTCATAGTGTTGAAATGTATTTTGCCAGTAATTTTCAGAAGCATCCGTTTGGTCGCCAAAAATGATGCCAACTTGGCTGTATTGTCAATATTTCTCTTAAGTTTCCATATAAATGTCATTATAATCTAAGGGACAGCGTTGCTTGCGAATATTACAATTTTAATCTTAAAATAAATGCAGCAGAAAGTAATATTAACGTATGAAACATCCAGATATAAATAATTTACACTATTTAAGATGTACAATAGAGCTTGGTCCGCCGTTAGGCTTACTGGAGATACCCCAGTATATATTAAATAATGTTTTAATAAAATAGGATTTCCATTAAAAATAATTATTAATTTTCGTATTAGATAAATCAGCATTAAATGAATCTCGAAATAAGGTAAGAAATAAGTAAATACCTGAGTAAAAGGGTAAAGAAAAATTGCATTATGTGACTCTGTTTGTAAAACGTAATCTAATAATTCCAAGCATTTTTGTTAAACCTAGAGTTGATCATGTCTTAGTTTTCATTTGAGGATGATTACATTTGTTGTCTTGTTTTCTATGACCTCTTGAGAAAATTGCAGGTGATGCAATATATTGTGAAAATACTTAGAAAAATACTTTTATTTACAACATAATATTATAAGATAATTTAATCTTTTGCAAAGAGCCATACTTGTGCATACGCAGATAGCGGACATCAGTGGTTGATTAACTAGCATGGAATGTAAATAGAAGACAAAACAAACGTTAAATCAAAAGTTGGGGATTTTTTGCCCCTTCTCTATAGTACGAATGTTGTATGCAACATGTCCCCACCCTCTAAATATTTCTTGATGAACTCTGTCTTGTGTCTGTTACCTTACAATGAGTCTTCTGTGCTCACTGCATGCACGTACACTCGCATGTATCTCAAAAAGTATGTTATTACGCTCCTGTTCTCTACTTTTTATATCGTCATCTCATTCATACCTGCAAGATGAGGAGGGATTTTGTTTAAGTTTTGCTTCTAAGGGGATGCATGTTTGTTACCATCCTCTCTGAAATAGAGTAAGTTTTGAGATTCAAAGAAACTGTGGAAATTGATGAATTGATGAAAGTACATTTAATGCTTCAAGTTTTTTTTCTCCCGTTTACAGAATGAATATAAATACGGACAGACCTCTATTTAACGAAGTCGCTAAATCCAGAAAAAAAAAGTTCGTTACGTGAAAAGTTCGTTATAAAGAGATTCATCTTTCAATGTTCTTCTGTTCATGGTCCATGGAAAAGTTTGCGAATAAAGGTCGTAAATTGGAGGCCCGACGGTATTTTACGTACGGTACTTAAACGTTTTATATACCGTCGACCCATTTTGCCAAATCAAAAGATGTCGCCAAGTGCTGTTATCGTTATTTTTGCTTTCGAACATGCTCGGGCACGATTTCTACTATTTGCTATATATCGTGGCATTTGGCAACGTCTTTTTATTTGACGAAATTGATTGACTTTGTAATACGTAAGTCCCATGATGCATAGTCTGCAGGTATGAAAACTGCAGCTTCGGGAAAGAGTGATAGAAATCCATCTCTCCCATCGTCAAAATTAGGGGGAAAAATTACTTTATAGATTGACACACAGTCATCAAAAGGCACGAACGTTATAAGATTTAAAGTGCTACCATAAAACCTTCTATGCAAATGACTCTCGATAAAGTTCTGAAGATTTGTTTGACTTTTTCGTTACGATTGTAATGACACACCAAGTAAACTACATCCAGCGTTTGTTTTATTTTCAAATTAACTGTAAATTTCTGTTTGAAGCTCGATCGGCTCGAGTAACATTAAATCGGTGTAATTATCGAGGTATTTGGCGAATAGGAAATCGGGATAAATATTTAAGAGCCGCGCTGCGATTAAATCTCGTTCGCAAGGTAAACAGTCTGCAGCTGCTGCTCCCGAATTCATCTCTGTAACACGGGCGCCTAATTGCTGAAATAATGTCCCTAGTTTCATTTTAAATGATTGCGCAGTCGGCTCATGAGATTGGAATCGGGAAAAGGTTGCCAGGTACACTGACTGCGACGCGAAATTGTATGTTTGGCGTTTTTAAAGTAATTGCTGCGGCAAATGTATGGAAATCTTGTTCTAAAATCGTTTTTTCGTCTTCGTAAAATTGTATTTTATGCAGTTAATCGATTCTGTTTAACGTGATATCTGTTGAAATGCTGTAATATGTGTTTTCCCCCTTTTCATATCTATTTTAGAGAAGTAGATATTTTGTTTTCGTGTTTGATATATTCATTTATTAATTATTCAATTCTTACTATTATATATAATTCACTCTCTCCGTATGTATATTTTATTTATTTATATATATCTTGTTCAAATTTTCATTCGTTAATAAAATACTTTTTATTCAGCGACTCAAGTTCAAATACATTTTTATAAACTTGTAGTGCATCACATTTGATGAAAATACAGTTTTTTCTAATGTTAACTCATTAATTAAATTTTATTTTAAAATTTATTCTACATTATTTCTGACAAAGTTACAACTAGCTGCAACAGATGGTGCCACCAAAGTAGGAATTTATTTAATTTTTTTTGTAAAAAAACTTGGTTTTTTTTTAAGGGGGAAAAAAACATTTGTGGTTCTAATCTAATGTATGATAGTAGTTGGGTATCTTTGCTGGAAGAGAATGTAATTTTTTAGTGGCTGCAAAATAAATGTGATTTGGAATGATAAAATTGAATGCTCAATATATAATTTTAGACATAGCATACCATTATTAATAGTAATACTTTTTAGACATGAAGTTACTATAATTTATTATGTATAAAAAAACATTTATTTTTTTAAAAATAAAGCTCGGATGTCGATCTTTTCATTTGACTCTGGTTCAGAATGACGAGGTCCATCGCCAATAGCTTCTTGTTGCTACGTAATTTAACTACGTAAATTAAAATCAAATTAAATCAAATCAATTGTATTAATTTACTAGTATTTAAATTTTAGCTCTGGCTGTTGTGCATATTTTAAAATGAATTAATACGCTTGTTATTGTGCTTTCTTGCTGTGTGGTCTATCCTATAATTTTAAGCTTTATGTAAGATTTGATGAGTTGAAAATATTTTATGCCGTGAAATGGATCATATTTTACCGCTGTATCAATGAGATTTTTAAAAAAAAATTTCTCTCAATAAAGAAACAAGTACTTGAATAAAAAATATTTTTAATGTACCATGTTTTTATAACGGACTAAAAAGTCTAATTTTGTTCTTCTTTTTCACATTTTCATGTGAAAATGTGAAAAAGCTGAGAGAGTTTCTGAGCTATGGTTCAAATTTCGTCTCTAGCTCATTGGGAAGTTCGTTTAAAATCAGTAACAAAATTCCACCTGGGCAGACATACAAGAAAGCGAGCTAATAAAAACATGATAAAAAGAAAAGCGATTTTTTTTTAAAATTTCAGTAGTAAAAAGGAATTGAAATTTTTAGGTCCAAATGTAATATTGCGGATAAATTTTACAACACTTTTTTTTTTGAGTAAAGTTTGTTGCTAGAACGTGTCCATTAAAAAAAAAAAAAAAAATCCGGGTATTTTTTTTACTGTGTTTTTTTTTTATCCTTTTTTTTTTTTTAATAGTTTTAAACAAAGAAGTCTAAAAGAAAAGCTCTGGCTAAAGTATGGTCATCTTAAGTTCGCAAAAGTTTAAGTACTGTGTTTTTCGTCTCTAACTCTTTCCCGTTCACAGGAGTTGATAAGAACGCAATACATTTATAACTGCATATGAAGTAAAAAAAAGGCAAAGAGGGCCATTTAGATTTCTATACCTTGACCAAAAACCTTAAGGGGAAAGTACGTTCTTTTTTTTATTATCTTTTTCTTTTTTTTTTCTTTCCCCAAAAATATTTTACGCAGGCAACTCCGAAACCTTCAGGACCTATCGGGCGAAAAAAGGAAAACGCTGAGCTCAGGTACTAGAAGTAATACAGAATAATAGACTTAGAATGGGGTAGAAAAAATAAAAAATAGAAGTTTTTGAGGAATAGAAAAATTCTTTCTGAAGAAAACTTCTTGCTTGTGATGAGGCGTAGCGGCTGGGATCTAGCTCTTTTTCAGTATGTTTTTTCCACCTCTCTTTGTTTGAGCTTTATAAAACGGGCGGGTTTTTGAGATTGTTTCTGCCTTGGAATTGTTTCAGTTGTTGAGACAATTTCAAGTTCTATTATGTAAGTACCGGAAGAGGAAATTTCTTTTGTAGCTTTTTATTTCTTTTGTTTTAAAACTAGAAGTCTTATTTTTTGTTGGGAGTTTTTGCTTTTGGTCCATAAGTTGTTTAATTTTGAATAAAACTCGTTTGAAAGACACAACTTTTGTGTGATTTAAAAAGCATAAACAAATTGTAAAATTTGTGTAATTGTCCCCCCCCCCCTTCTCGTGATTGCAATGTATTCATCTTTGATTACACTAGTACTAATAATTTTCATAATTTGATAAAATGTGAAATATCCCGATATTAAAAGTATCAAATCTTGTTCTTTTTATGTATAAATTACAATTAATAATATTCTAATTTATATTGTTAATATCAATCCATTTCCGAATGTACTATTAACATAATTTAAATATTTCATGTTTGGAAATATCCTATTTTGGAAAATACTATCAAGCTTGTATGGAGTAAAACGAAAAAATAAAGATGAAGCATTTAAAATTCAAATATTTTTTCATTATGGAACTTCTAATTTTTCTTATACATCACTGTATTCATATTCGTAAACACAATTTCTTATTTGCAATTTCTAATATAATTTTTTTTTGTCAAAATATAGATTGAGAAAGATTTATCAGCAAACCCATTATCGGTTGAAAGTCGAACGTCATTGTATGATTTCATTTCAAAATATTTTCTTTAATAAACGAGCTCAAGTGTTCTTGGATGCCACGCTAAGTCTTTTCTTTCCTTTTTTGTTTAAAAAAAAAATGTTTTTGGATAGGTTTTTTCCTATACATGGTTAATATATTTTAACATGCATCGTTTTATAACAAGATGACAGTAAATATTCAAATTGTGTTGACAGAACTTTCACTCACGTTATGTAATGTTTAGCAGTTAAATACGAGATATACGTTAATAAATACGGAATTGATATCATTTTGATTTTCCACATTAAAAAAATTTCAGAAAGTATTACTAAAATGCCTTAAACATTATATCCGTGCAATAGAATTTCATTAACTCCTACAAGGAAAGATTTAAATGAATAAAAATTATTTTGAAAAATACAAAATGCTTACTTACACATTCTCGTGAAACTTTATATCATGTTGTTATGCTTTATTTTATTATATATATATACTTTTTAATGAATTTCAATAGCGTTATTTGTAATAACTTTTTACAACTTTTGAGTATAGTTTGCAATAAATTATTCAATTTCTTATCGTTCTAATGTGTGGAACGTGTAGCATTTCTGTAACAGAGGATTAGGATTAGTATAACTTTTATGTTTTAAATAAAGTTAGAATGCTTAAGATACCTCGTTACATTGGCATTCAAAATTGCACAAATTCCTTTTCATTATGCTATTATAAATCTTTTGACTTAAGTTTATTCAAAATAATGATGAAAAAAGATGCAGTTAAATAAGTCATTTCCAATACTTTTCTTTAAGGTTTATATGTTTTTTTTTTTTGTTAAAAAAAGATCAATAGACATATCTGAATAGATTTGCCACATCAAGAAAAGTAGTTTCCCTTGTTTCTTATTCATACGTATTGCTTTAATATCTTTCCCTTTATGCCATGTTTTTCTTCCTCACTTTGTAGTTTGTTTGCGTGTGTGATTAGTAATTTAGCAGTGAAACAACTTCTACACGAAAATTACGGTTTTTTCCCCTTCATAGCTGGTTTGCTTTTCTGCATATCGTTACGCATTGTCACAAATATTACTTAATCCTGGTTCTTATTTTTACATTTTTTAGTTTTGATACTTAACATGTTAAAATAAATATTGTTTCTCTTACTTGTATATAGAATTTTTTTTAATAATGGTATAATGCTTTCATAATCAGCTATTCTTTCAAACTGTACAAAATGAGAATTTTTTTAAACGAATACTTTTTGGTTGTCTGGTTCGTTATATTTTCATCAAGAAATGGAAGGTATCTAAAATTTTATTTATTTTGTAATTTATTTTTAAGAGGAGATGTGCACAAAAATTTAAATTTTAGTATGGATTGTTAAGTTTTTATTCAATTGTTTCGTAAGTATTATCATTGCAAAATTGTTACACATGATAATTGTAACTGAAACTTATAACATTTTACCTATTATTATTTTTTTATTATAAGGGACATTTGAATTATGCAAATAAATTATTTATGCTTTTTCTCATGCTCTACTATAGACTTCAAATATTTTTATCGATATTTATAGACATTTTAGAATCTGTAACAGGTTTTATTCGTGATTCTTATTAATCCTCTGTGAAAAAACATCTTTAACACGTCATATGATTATAAAACCGCTTTCTGTAAAGGAACCGCGATTTATGTCAATGAGAGATGCAATTTTAAGTCAAGTGAAGTAGGAAGTTGGAGTGCGGTTGGCGATTTTTGTCATACGGAGTAAGAGAAGCAATAATTGAAATTACCGGGTTCAAGAGAAAAGATCTGATGGGTCATTTTAGGACGCTTAGTATTGCTGAGGATTTACTATACGCGACAAGTATTGAATTTATTATTATTATGCATATTTATACATTAGTAACTAACTTGATGGCTCCACTAGCTTATGCCGAATTTAGATAGTGATTGGATAGTCATAATAAAAGTGTTTATTTTATTAAAATATATCTTCCTTTTGTACATCCTCATATTTCCACGGGGGCAAATCTTAAAAAATCAGACAAGATATTTATCAGATTGGCACAATTCTAGATTTATTTCATAGATAAAATTTTCCCATTGTAATATGTAATTTTTAAGGCTTCGCAAGTGAGATATGCTTTTGGGGAAACTATTCATGTCTTTTTAGAAATGGAAAAAAATAGCGTAGGTTTGAATGCATTGCTTAAGTGCATTGTTTAAAAAATGCACTATACGTTTAAATATACTTTTCTTTAGGAACATTGTTTGCCGGTAATGAAATGCTTCCGAAACGTTTGCTGCATATTTCTTGACATATATCAACGTTCTTTTCTTTTTGTTTTCGATACCTGAAATTTCAAACCACTTTAATGGAATGTAGGTAGGGATTGTAATACCGGTATACTGGTATTTTCAGCCATTTGTACAATTTTATAATACAGGTATTAACAAGATGAAATACCGTTTTTTCGGTATTTACTAGAAATTTTTAAAATTGTCTACAATATGTCCAGGAATCGCCAACTTAGCAAAATAGTATACGTTTTTGTTTTTATGTCTCCCTAATTAATTAAACTGTGGATATAAAGTTGCGTCGTTCAATTAAGAGAAGTGATAAAATATGTGAATCATTCAAGGAGACGGGCCAAAATTCTATTATAGCGCAGAGAAATAATGCACACGCGTAGAATGCATTCGTATCTTTGAAAACAAGGTTGTAGTTATGAAGAAAGTGCATAATATTTCAATATTTTATAAATTGGGGCGTTTGTTATTTACATTTTATACTTTAGGGTTCAAAATATTTTTCAAATTCATTAAATATATATTCATAAATAATAATGAATGAGAATAACTTTAAAGAGAAAATATAAAAATCAGTTGATAAAACTTCAGTTTGATTTCATTATGTATATGATGAAAAACCACAGACTTAATAGTGATATTTACACTTTTCTGTATAAATCGGTTTTCTATCGGTGTTAAAATCGGTATCCTGGTATTAAGACCTAAAAAATACCGAATACCGGTATTGAATTTTTGGTCCGATGTTGTAATCCCTAAATGTAGGAAGTGATATCACAAATTTGAGTCAACTGAAAAGTTTGGTTGGTAATCTGTGGAAAGAGCTTTTTTTGAACTGTAATAACCTTTGCTTCAATCAGGCATCTGCTTGGCTTTATTTTATCAATTTAATTAATTTTACTTTTTATAAATTACTTTCCAATTAACTTCTTACAGTACTTAAAGAACTTAAACGAAATTCGTCGGGTCAAAATTGAAGAATGGTAGAGCTTTTTGTGACTCCTCTCAGTTAAGCTCTTTTCTAATAAAATTTTGGAATCTTCAACTTATATAAACTTTTAAAAGATTCATTCACTTTTGAAACCTGACATTAAGGTTTCTTGACTGAAGTGCTCGTGTTAATTAAAAGTTTTTACTAAAGCTCATCGTTCCATTTCCAGAGATAAAAGTACAGAAATAAAAAGTTGTGCGTTAGATTATAAAAAAAAAAAT
>BMAV01013259.1:23682-40939 GCA_019973955.1 Trichonephila inaurata madagascariensis
ATAAATTCATTGTGTTTTTTCCAGTAAAAAGTAACGTATTGTGCATTTTTTTTCTGATTAAACTGTAAAATTAATCGTGAATACTTGCATTTATTCAAATTAACCAACACTTGTCGTTACATTGCAATTACCTTACAGCAGAGATCTTCAACCTGGTTCCATGGAACCCAAGAATTTCCAGGAACTTTGACAAGAGTTCCGCAAATGATTCCTATTGGCGTAATCAAAACGCCAAAATTTTAGTAAAACATAATTTTTATAAAAGAATTAATTCTTAAAGGTAGAGTATCGTTTTGGAATAATTGATGGGTAGCGTGAGACTTGAGAAATTAAATTATAGGTTTATTTCGTCTACAGCTATTATTACACTCGGGGTCCCGGCTCGCTGGTGGAATCCGGCGTTGGTTGTCTAATGGCCATCGATTGTCGGCGTGATGTCAGATGAAAGGACCCCGCAATATTTTACGAATGGACGTGTGGATATGAACGGTAAAATAATATCTGCATGGAAAAGCCGATCTTGCAGCTGCGAGGTGGGAAAACGTTACAGCTGTTCGCTTGAAAAAAATAAATCTACATATTTTATGCTTGAAAAAGTTTTAAATTTATTAAAAACCATGAAAATGTTTTAAGAAACTAAAATATTTTAATCGAAAGAATGCAAATATTTTTAGTTCTTTTTAGAAAATTGGATGTTTTTAATTCATTACTCAAAAATTTTCCTTTACTGATTAATTTTTCTGGCACCAACGCAAAATTTTGGAGGACGGTTTTTAGGTAGATCATAATTATTTGAATATGTATCGATGTGCAAAAGCAAAGTACAGAGAATTAGCAGTTTAAAAAAAATAGCGATTTTAACTCTCGATAATTTACAAAGCATTTTTAAAATTAATTTTTAACCTTTATACAATATTAAAAAAATTTTTTAATATCGAATGCAATACTTTGTAATAAAGAACTTTTAACTTGTTGATCTGTTTTAAATATTATTTATTTTAAGATATATTTTTCTCAGAATGAGGAAGAGAGGGAAAGAGTTGGAGTTGTATCACGTGATATAGTTCTCAGAGTTCCGCGAGTCGACTAAGTTTGAAGACCAATGCCTTAAAGAAACCACTTCCTAGAAATTTGCTTTAAACGTTTTATGCCTTTTACAACTACATTTAGTGTGTTAGTTTTTGTTTAAAGGGTAAAGGATGCGACACTGGTTAAGAGCGTACACACAAATTACATGTATATCATGTTTTTTTTCTAAGCTTTTCTTTGTAACCAAATTTTTTCAGTGAATGTAATTTACATCAACGGCGTGGATTGTCACTTCGCTTATAATGAGGCACTTAGAACAACATCTTTAATCTTTAGTGTATATAAAAGACATATACATTCTTTTTTACTATGCACATTGCACCGATTTAGTAATGTAAAGATTGAATTCGTAATTAAATTCATCAATGCAGTACAGATTGTGAAGGACCTTCAACCATCATTCAAGGTTACCAGAATGAATGATTCCGTCGTCACGCGCCCAATTTGCATTCGTAAGAGCCCTTCCGTATGCAGCAGCTGTGCAATGCCGGATAAGACGAATCGGGAATACTTCTAACTGCCCCAATCCACTTATCGAATCGCCCCGGAAACCCTACACACACACACCGAAGGGGCCTAACTAAATTTGCCGGAGTTAATTCCCTTCTCCGGTTTCCCCCGGAATGACCCCGCCGGGCGAAGTTGTGACTGCCCTGCTGATTTTTCCAATCAGTCCTTTTTCTCAGATTGCAACCGAACTTTTCTTTTTTCCTGGTTCGTTACGGGGTGTAATTGTTTGCTGCCGGTTTGCCAAGTCCTTCCCTCCTAACCTTTTTCTCGTTTGCTCGTGCCTGTAACGGGGTGGACTGCTAAATACGAATGTAATTTTCTCTTAAGGCGTTAAAGACCCCCCTCCCCCATTCGGTTGAGAGTTAATCGTTCTTGAAGGAATTGAGATAGGGTGCCTTTTGAGAGTTGAGATGGATGAGAAGTTTAGAGTTGTTGCTTGTTTTAAATCAACAACTGGTGATTAGTTAACAAGATTAAGATAAGGAAATCGGAGAACAAATTTTGGAATTAGTCGCTTGGGGGACTCTGATGCTTTTCCAAACAGGAATTACACAGAATGATTTTTCTATAATCTGGAGCTAGACATTTAAATTACTTTATTGGATTAGTTGCAGTTCCGGTGCAGAGGATATTTTGCATTTTCACTGTTAAGTAATGTGATTAATTTTAGATTGGTGGATTTGTAAATATGCTTAGAGCTAATGTTCGGTTGGTGATTATATGAGGATATATATATTTCACATCTATGTAAGCCAGTGGCGCACACAAGAGGGGGTTTCCCCGAGTCCGGACCCCCCTCCCCCGACCCCGGCCCCCCCCCCCCCCCCGATGGATTATAATCGTATGCAGTAGCGCACACAGGAATTTTTCAAGGGGAAGGGTCCGGGGTTGAAAGTTCACCATTCTTGTATCATGCTATTTTTGATTTTGTCGATTTTCAGGAACAAAACACAGTAAAAAACTAATTATTGAATAAATAATTAGCATTAATTAATAAAATTAATCTTTAATAACAAATATTTAATTAAATTTTACGTATTATATACTTAGAATTATAATCAATTGGAAAAAAATCAAGGGCTTTGAGGGGGGATCCAGCCCCCGGACCCCCCCCTTCCTTGTGTGCGCCACTGATCGTATGTATATATTACGTAAAATTTTATTAAGTGTTTGTTATTCATAATTGAGTTTATTAATTAATGCTAATTATTTATGCAATAATTATCTTACTGCCTTTTGTTCCCCGAAATTGACGAAATTAAAAGAATACGTTGGGCGGCATGATACGAGGATGGTGGCCCCCCTCTGAAAAATCCCTGTGTGCTCCACTGATGTAAGCTCAACTATGTTTAAATAATCAATTTGAAACTAGTTAATTATAGTACAGTGCTGGAAAAAAAATGAAAAGGCCTGTCGAATTAATTCCGAGTTGCATGTTCGAAGTTTATGCGAATTTTAAGGACCCCAGTGCAAGAAATAAGTTTTATATATCTGTAAAAATATCAAACTTTAAATATTTTTAATCGAAAATTTATTTATTTTTTTATGTGTATATAGATAGCTAGAAAAAATGTTAAGGCCTCTTGAGATTATATTTACGAATTTGCTAATAATCTAAAAATTTCCCTACTTATCGATTTATTTAATCATTCTTGAGATCATTGAGTTGGAAACTTTTTCCAAAGTGTCCTTTGAGATGTTTTTGCATTAGCCTCTTTAAGGTAATCTATGATGATGTAAGTTTTACCATTTTTGTAAATTTTACGCAACAAAATGGGCTATAAATTTTAATTTGTGCTTATGCCCACGACTTCTTGATGATCCCTCAAGAAGTTGAACATTATTAACTTGAAACTAGGATTTTGTGTGTGTGTGTAAATCTTGATTTCTCTATGGATGTATTGTCGTTCTGGAATACGTTATATCTTCAGATCCGGCAATTTTTTTTTACAACGATGTCATGGTAATTCTCTAAATTACTTTTGTTTTCAAATAAGCAATTGGTGCCATTTCATTAGCAACAGAACTGCCACAATTCACCATGGATCTCTCACCATGTATAGTGACACTTTGAGAACTTGGCGGGGATATCATGCCAATATGTCTAAACGCGTCTGGTCCATCCAGATTAATCCTTTTTCCATGTGCCTCTGATCACCTGAAGTAGACCTTTTCTTTGCTAACGTTAGACCCTCTACTTCATGTTTCTTCGTCTGAGGTGGTTTTGACGTTGCATTTTACTAAATTTTACTTGTAGATATGTTTTAGAGTAATATGCATAATTTGGCTGATGCATAAAGGTTTGAATATGTCACAATTTGTGAAGTAAGCAAGGTTAGTAATCCTTGTATAGAAAAAGTGGAAAGAAACTGTTTGTATGAAATCGAAATTATTTGTTCTTTTGAATGAACAGGTTCAGAAAAAGTTGTTCGTTTCTCAATCATACTTAAGGAAATACTTTAAGGTAATTTAGCAATTTATGTGGTCTTTTAAATGAATAAAAATTCAGTACCATCCCTTATATAACTTGATTTTATAAAAAAAAAGATATATACACCTACTTTCTAACTAGTTACTACTAGAGCTTCGAACCTTAATTTTTTTCGTTTCCGTTCAACTAAAAAAATATATTGGTTCAGTTCCGGTTTCCGTTCCTGCGAAAAATACCGGTTTTCGGTTCAGTTTCGAATGAATAATTTTATTTTATGTACACTCTTATTTGTACTAAAAATATAATTCTATCATAAACAAGAATGTACATGTAATGATGATAATTTTTTATGGTTTACGTTAAAGAAAATATTGATAAGTTGGTTACTGTAACAAACTAACTGAATATATATCAAAGCGATATATTTTTTTTTTACTCCAATTCAAGTTTTCGTTTCATCCAAAATAACGTTTTTTTTTCGGTTTACAATTCGGTTTCAATTCGAAGTCCTGGTTACTATAACTCCTATTTAGCACTTTTTAGCTGAAAAAGTGTATCATATGTATGTGACAAATTCCTATGCCCTGTTTTTTCAAAGATAAGAGGTAAAACATTTTATATTATACTAATGTATGTGTTTTTGTATGCCGTATGATGCGTCTTATGTATGTTGGATGTATTTAATTAGATGAATATTTTGGTTAGTTCTCATCTGCTTTAGAATGGAAAATGAAACAATAGTTTTTCATTATGCACTAGGGGACGCTGGTATTTCATTACGGACTGAAATTAATTACAGAATTTTTGTCACCTTTTTTTCCTTTTATCTCCCTACGCCTTTTTTTGTATATTTCACACATTTTTACATTTCTTCTTGGAAGATCTCATATCCTTTATGAGTTCAGAAAATTAATTATTCTCAAAAGGAAAGCGACGGAAGAATATTTGCCAAAACGCCTACATAAATTGCTCCGACAGAATTATAGACAGAAAATTATTCTGTTACTCAAATATTACATCGATACCTCCCTTATTATTTCGCTTTTGAAGTGTAAAAGAGAATTTTTATACCTCATATATATAAGAGGGCTTTGTAGGATTAAATTAATGGTATGAAAGCGAAGTGTTGTCTCGTGAGAACTAACCTTTACGACTGAAAAATCTCAATAGGTTATCTTGAATCTTTTCAACTATTTGAAAGTGCACGGTATTATTGAGTAATTCGAGTTTTTTTGGAATTATTTAACTTCAAATGCAATTACTTTATTAATGCGAGTGTTTAATTTAGTAAAAGGTTTGTCATTTTTTTCTTTTGTTAGTTGATTGTGTGGATAAAAATGAAAGGGATTTATTCTTATATGGGAAGTCTGGAACTGCTTGTAATATATTTTTAGTTTTAATTTAATTTGAATGATTTCATTTACTTCGTATTATCTGTTACGTTTTTACATTAAATGAATAGTTAGATAATACATTTTCGTACGGGATATTAATCTTTAAATTGCTTTGTGAAATGTAATGCAATTGATTCAATTATGTTTTATGGGGGCAGGGTAGAAAGTCCACCATTCTTGTACCATGCTCCTTTTGATTTTATCGATTTTGGGGAACAAAAAACAGTAAAAAACTAATTATTGAATAAATAATTAGTATTAATTAATAAAATTAATCATTAAAACAAATATTTAATTAAATTTTACGTATTATAAAATTATAATCAATCGAGAAAAAAATCCAAGGGTTTGGGGAGGGGGTCCGGACCCCTAGGACACTCCCCTTGTGTGCGCCACTGTATATATATATATAATATAAAGTATTTAAGAATTTTTACGAAATGTTTGTTGTGTGTTTTCAACGGGATTTTTTTCCTTCTTTTTTTGCCTTTATATATTTTTCGAGTCGCGGATTCCAGTCGAGATGTGTGACGTTTGATATGAATAACGGTAGCGTGATTTTGGTTAATTTAAATATTGAGTTTATTTATGTCACAGCTATTATTTACTGAATTATGCATTGAGGTTATTAAACTTATTAAAGATTATTAGAGTTCCAAAAACAGTTTGCGAGAGGAGGGATTCCTTTTAGCGACAGCTCCCTAGAAAGTTCAGAGTCTTTTTTCCCCTTCGCGTGTCTCCTTCCTTCGAGGGTCAGCATCTCTCCCTCCTCTCTTCCTCTTTCTCTGCTCAGGGATCAGTGCGGCGCTTTTGCCGCTCTGGTTGCATCCTGCCAGCGATGGGAAAGGGTTCCTTGTGATGTCAAAAGGTTGGCGGGAGATCCAAGCTGATATTATGCAATAATTCAAAGTTGCACCCGTCTCTCTGCTCGTGTGTTGATCATTTCCACAAAGACACCAAACTTAGCTACGAGACGAAGACGTTACAGATGCCACAGACTAACCCCTGTGTAAAAAGGTTGATACACATTAAATCTATCTTGGGTCAAAGTCGTTACGTTGGCGTGGAAGCTAGAAGAGTGAGGTGCTAGTTTAGGTGTCGTTCTTATCACTTGACCATCGTTTAAAATTACGAAGTCAGTTCCCGATATCCCTTGTGTTGTTGTATTGTGCTACGTCAATAAGTACTCACTTATCTGTATATTTTTTTGTAATGAAAATGCTCTACAAACATGGCCGTAATAGCTCCGTAACCATGACAAACATAATAACCAGTGACTTCCCAAAATTGTATTAATTATTTATCCAACGCCCGTGCTTGGCTTCTTGACCATTTGATGCAGTCTCTCAGTACCGACTGACGACGTCGTCAGTCTTGTATTCATCGAGTCCAGTGCATTGGAGCAGGTGATCGCCATCCATTCTGGCATTCCTCGTCAGCAGTCATGACGTGGTTAGGCGAAAGCGGGCAACATCCTCGACTCTCCCGGTGCCTCCGGACTGGACCCACAGTGGCCAGTTTCTCATGGCTTTCCAAGGATTTTGTTTTTTTATGTCACGACAGATATTTCTCAGTGTATGTGGAAATAATGCTCTTTGATCTTCTGAGGGTCAAGGGGACTTCCGGTTGAGACGATTCGGCAACCTGCTTGGCTTTCTCATTGCCCAATATGACTTGGACCCACTGTAAGGCCGCAGTCTAGTCATATGAGGTTAGTTCCGCAATTTTAATTCGGCACTGAATTGTGTTAATGCAGTCAGTTGGTGAATTACTGCTTACAGCAAAAATTGCAGCTTGGGAGTCGATGAAGAAGACAACTTTTGCTGGAGCTAGGGAATAAAGAAGTATAATAAGTTCAGGAAAAGTTTCTTTAATGGTTTATTTCATTTTATAAATTTTGCGTAACAATACAAAATAATTACTTATTTTTTTTTTACTTAATGGTTGACATATGTTACTTTATATTTAATCAAGAAAACAAAAAATAGTTTAAAAAATGAAAATATGATAAAATGAAATCAGTTTTTACAGCAGTTGGGAAGGTACCGTTTATGCTTGTGTTTTTAAGAAATAGAATATTTTTGATGAAAAGATACCAATTTATGACTATTTCTGAACTTGTGATACTTGTTATGTGAAGTGTTTAATTTAAAATCAAACCAGTTTTAATTTTCACTTGGATTTGTAGTTTTAAATGCAGTGCTTCGTTAAAAACTGTTTCAAAATTAGTTATCAGATTGCTTTTTAATATGACTGTTAAATTTGAGAAAGAGTAATAATATATTTCACACTCGCAAAATACATTGCTAGCGTGTATTTACAACCGCGGTAACGAAAATTACTCCGTTCAGTCACACTCGCGTAGCACCTATCCTCCGAGTTCCCGACGTCATTTAAAAAGCCACGCCTCTCATAGATCACGTGGCTGCACCTTGGCACCTTTCCAAGAAGCGGAACGGGCCGAGGGTTTGAGTGATTGGTCGGAAGCACGTCATTTCGAAATGGCGGCAAGGATAGAGGACACATCAATTTTATTTTATTTATTCATTTTTCTCCCTACGTTCCGCTGCCGCGAGAGTTCTCGTATTCTTTCATGTCAAAATCGCGTCAATTTTTTTTCCCTTTTCTTTCTTTTTGGTTTACTTTCTTCCCTTTCGAACCCATTCGGGCTTTTATTTTTACGTATTGGGCGTCTAGAGTGAGAGATTTCTGCATTATTGATTGGCAGGGGAGGGGTGTCTGCGTGGTTCCTATCGTAACGGTGTGGTAAGTTTCGTTCAAGTTTTAGTTACATGTGCGGGGGAGGGTGATTGGGTGATTTATGAGTCGGTATCAATATTTTAAAGCGGATTTCTGACCTTTGTCAACGTGAGCGGTGATTTTTACTGTTCTGGTATATCGATGTCATATTGTGTTTGAGCACCGCTGAATAAGTTAATGCATTTGCTCGTCTGGATTTATTATTATCACCATTGGTGGAAAAGGGTAAAAAAGAAAAATGGCGAACAGATGCTTAGAAAGCCTACCTTATGTTATGCACTGCACTTTTTTGAGGTAGTTGTGGTTTTGGGGGTTTTGAACTTTGTTTATAAACACTAACGTCTTGTCGGTTATTTTTTTTTTCTACTCTGTATTTAAGATCTCTGTGGGTGGTCTCGTAAACTAGTGGTTTTGGTGAAGAACTCGTATCGTGGGCTCGAGTTCTGGTGCTACTGAAAACCTACCAAGTAGAAGGGGTCGATGCATACCGGGATGTCTAAAGACTCTTTGAGGTCCTGGGCCCAGAGAAATAAGATTTTTTGAGGCCCTTGGCCCCTATGCAAAAATAGGCCCTACCTGAGATCTTAAAATGTAGATAATATATAACCTACATTGTCAAATACTCGTCCAAATGGTAATTTGAAACAAATGTGCACGACTCACAATCGCAAAAACCTAACCATAAACCGGCAATACCGATGGCAGCATTTCGACTAAATAAGGCGAATGATTGTTAATGGTATTTGGCCTAGGCATATAGACTTCGGTCATCACATAATAATACAATCTTATCACTTTTGCCGGTTGACATGGAGTTTCAAATTTCCTGGTTTTCGGAGTATATGTACGGGAATAATATTTGACCATTAAAATTATCCGGATCATGGTCTTAAGACAGAACCGAGAACGAAACGAGCGAACAAGACCCCAACCGAGGGTGATGCCCTGGCTCGGGCCCAGTTGGCCCATGCCTTCAGACGTCCCTGGATGCTTATTAAATCTGTCTGGACTCGATGTCCTCCCGATGGTGTGGTATTTGGAAGAGGGCCTGCCAGCTCAAGTGTCATGCTTGTACCTCTACCGAGGCTCGAAATTACGAGGTCCGTCGCCAATAGTTTCGTATTGCTTTATAGTGCGACATGATCTAACTTTTAACTCTTACCCTTGTGTCTTTTTCCTTTTAAGTTATGATTAAATTGTAACATTTAAATAAAACTGGAGTATTTGTGAGGGCCGTGATATAACTTAAAGAGTCCATCAACTGGTCCTCCTCGAAAAAAGTTTGAAGGTCCACAGAAAAATTGGGATATTTATATTTCCGTGAAGATTAAGTTTCAAAAATGAGACGAGAGTAACCAAACGTATTATGCGATATGAATTATACTTTATTATTTTTTTTGAAAAAGTTTTACTTTCTACTTTTAGCGAAATTCCTTCAAATTTTGGCGATCTTTTAGCTACTTTTGGAGGTGTACCGAGCTACATTTGAAAACGAGAGTTGGCTAACTTGTTACATTGACGACAAATTACTTCAATTTGTTGATATTGCATTGCGTTGCCGATATGTTGCTTTTCGTGAAATTCTTTTTCAATGATATGGACATTTAAATGGAGACTTAAAAAAGTGACAATATAGTCACAGTTGTCCGTCAAATATAAAATTATACATTTAGTGGTGCATGATGTTCTAAAGTTTGGCGACCGCTGACTTAGAGGTCACTATCCGATTCACGAGTCATGGTTCCATCAAACATCCGCTGTGCTGGAGGGGGGTTAATCCGCTTTAAATGAAACTAAGCCATAAGTCCTCATTGGAGGGTGGGGTTAATTTAGAAGAGTAAGGTAGAAACTCAGTTATATGTATTGT
Organism: Trichonephila inaurata madagascariensis; assembly: GCA_019973955.1. Classification (NCBI taxonomy): domain Eukaryota; kingdom Metazoa; phylum Arthropoda; class Arachnida; order Araneae; family Nephilidae; genus Trichonephila; species Trichonephila inaurata. The sequence goes on from BMAV01013259.1 coordinate 33,734, forward strand.
TCGCTTCACTTCATTGTGATTCAAAATTACGAGGTTCATCGCCCGTCCTATCGTGGATTCTCGTGATTTAATATGATACGAATTGTCGTGTACGGGATATTAAAATTTGATTTTAATTTATTTTATTTTATTAATTTGTAGTTCTCATTCAGATTAAATTTCTGTTATGTGAGAATTTTCAGCTTGTACATTGACGATTGAATGTATGTAAAGTAAATGAACTTTTTGTCAGTTTTTTCAAAACAATGTGTGTGTGTTTTTAAATAAAGAAAACTAAAAATTAAAATGCATATGTTATATACATGTATATATGTTATACATGTTATATGCATATAAGATTTAGTTAATATATCTTATTTATGCTTCATTTTTTTTTATTATAAGTAGTTTTTGCTAGGGATGTCTTAACACTTTTTGAAGCCCTGGGTGCAAAGAAATCTTTCAATTTTCTTAGACCCTGGGCCTCTATGGGAAAAGGGGCTTCTACGTAAAAGTAGCCCCTGTGTAAAGTAGTAGGCTCTACCTGTGATTTTTTAAAAAAGATAATATATAGCATGAATTCTCAAATACTCTTACTAATGGTAATTTGTAGCAAATAAATGTGCACGAGTCACAATCTTACAAACCGCCTCGACAGATTGTCGTATTATGACTAAATGAGTTGAATGGTAATACGATCACATAATCATACTGTCTTGCCACATTTGTCAGTTGACATGCAGTTTGAAATTCTGTTTTTATAGAATACGTACAGGAATAATATTTGACCATTTAAATTATCCGGACAATGATCTTATATTAAAATTGAGTCAAGAACGAAATGAGGACCCCACGGAAGGCGAGGCCCAGGTGGCCCATTAAGACGTCCCTGGTTTATGCCTTCCATTTAGTTGCAGTTTGTAATTAATAAGGTATAGACGGGCCATCAAATAATTTTGACTTGTGATTATTGGGAAAATAATAAAACTAAACACTAACAACTCAAAACTCTGTATTTACTATGAAAAAATACATTTTGTACTGTATTGTTGTAAACGTTTTAGTTGTACGTGTAATTCAAATTAAAGTAACGTTAGTGTAACTTTTGTTATTGCAGAATTGATGAAAAATGACTTATGTTTGGATTGTAAGAGAATAACAAACAAGTGGGTTACCCGCCGCCTTGACCGATCACTTGCGTTTATTCGTAATGCTTCATAGTGAACTATGTTGTTTTGAACTTAAATGCAAACAGTTTTGATCAATGGCGTGTCTAAAATATTGTACCGTGTGCCATTGGTTCGCCATCCCTGTTACATACCTTTGAACCTACTTTTTTCTGATATTTTTCGTTTAAATTAAATGCTTTATAATTTAATTTTATGTCTAAAGAAATTTTTTTGGTGAAATAATGTGCTGTTTCTCATTTGTTCAAAAAGATTTCAATATCATAACATAAGTATTACTCAAAAGTATTTTCTGATACAGATTTTGAGGGGTATATGCCGAATATGGATTAAGATTTAGTTAAAATTTCTTATTTATGCTTTTTTTTTTATTATAAGTAGTTTATGCCTCCCATTTAGTTGCACTTAGCATTAGTTCTAAATTTCGGGTGAATTCGTGATTTTTTTCGTTAAATATAGATGTGCTTGTTTTTATTATCCTTCATGACGTAAGTTTGTAATACTGTTATTTTAGTAAAAATTATTAAGTTCTTAGTGTGTTTTGCGGGTGTTTAACTATTTGTACCCGTTTTAGCTGATCAAATTAAGTTGAACTCTGTAATACTTAAGTCTCGTTTATTTTATTTGGAGTCATTGATATTTTGTAAAAGATCGTGAATTTTTCAGCGATTTCATGATGGTTAAGTGACTAGTTTTCAATGGTGAGTTCTCAGGCGACACTACAGTATTTTGCTAATAAAAATAAATTAATTCTTTAGTCTTCATACATCACCATCTTACCTTGGTTGGAAATCATGAATCTGGTCTAACATGATATATTTTTTTTTAATGTGCAGTGTTAGTCTATTATAAATTTTACTAAACTCACGAGAATAATGTTGTGTTAGCATATATCATTCCAAAAGTAGTATAATGCATTTCATGGCCATTTTCAAAGCAGTACTTACATTATTGTTTAAAGCGAGTTAATAAAGTATTAGAAAATAAATTCTTTAGAATTAGTTGTGTATGCTTTATCTATATATATTCTTACTCGTTTTTTAATAAAAGAGAAGAATTTGTAGAATATGTCGGAAATTTTTTTTATATATATAAATGAAATACAAGTGCTTTTAATAAAAAAAAAAAAAAATTGAAGAGATAGGATCTGGGAATATCTAAAAGTCACTCGTTTTACTTTCTGCGTCGTGCCCATTTTCCACGAAGTATCTACTTAGGAAAGGCATACTTACCTTTTCAAGAAGCGCGGCTCCTTCTATACATTGCCCTCCGTCCCCCATCTTTTTTCTTTTTTGTCTGCTTTTTGCTTTTTTTCAAAAATACCCTTCGGAAACTTTTTGTTGTTCCCCTACCCGACTTTCTCACGTGCTCAGAAGGGGCCCTTTCTTCCCTCTACGTGGAATTCTTGTCTCCCCTCCCCCTTCTTTCTGTCGGCCTGACTTCAACTAGAGTTTATTTAAAATGTTAACCGAAAACGAGTATATCTAACGAATGTAGCTTGTTACAAATATAGAGCGAATTGTTGCTAATGCGTTTATTGAGGGAATGTCGGTGCTTTTCTTTTGAAAGCGGAACGTATCTCTAGATAACTTATAGGTTTTTCTGTTTGCATTTATTTTAGTAATGAAATATTAAGAGAAATTATATTTACAAATACAAAAATTGTAATAAAATATTTTAAATATTTTCTACATAATCGCTTTAAATATTCTACTGTGAATTAATTTTAATAATATAATTTTTTTTACTTACATAGCATTTAAATAGTTAGCTAATTGAATGTTATTAATCTACGTAATTTCGTAAGGATGTAATGATTTACTGCCTGCTGAGATGAGTTGTGTAAACTAAAGGCATTTATGGGATTGCCTTAAATTAACCCCTTAACTGCCAATTAAAATTTACGCGATTCGCTTCCCAATTCCACCGTTTTTCACATAGGCGTGCGTGTGCAGTGTATTGGGAGCAGAAAAAAAGGCACAGATAAGCAAATTTTTCTCTGGCATAAGTAAATTCTTTGCAAACACTGTCGATGTCATTTTATTGAGTTCCAAAGCCGTCGGACTAGTTTTAAACAGCAGCACAATGCAAATAATCGTATATTGCAAGGATGTATATATACGTCCAGAGCACTTAACACACGGGCTGAGCGAGAGGGATATGTGCGCCGGTGGCAGTTATGGGATTAAGAAGTACTAGATGAAAGCGCCGAAGCGTAAACTACGTAAAAAAAATTAAAAATCTCTTGATGCACAGGGAAGAGGTTTGGTGAATCAAACTCCACCTTTGTGTGCGCCACTGGCTGAGATAATATTGTTTCTTATGTTATTTGGAGATAATTATCATTGTGAATTAAACCTAAATATGCTTGTTGGTTCTTATTATTTTCTTAGTAAAGCTGTTGTTCAAAATTGTAAAATAGTGAAATTTAAATGAATATAAACAGAAGTCATAAGCTTCATTTAACAATAGAAACTAATCGAAAATATTTGAAAAGGAATTTTATTTTAAAAGCTTTTTTTTCCCAATCTGATGCATGAGTGGAGTGTAACAATTCCTGTATGATAAACCCTCATTAATCCAAAACCCATTAAACCAGACATCCTCATTTTAACAATTTTGTTTTATTTCCAAACACGCTTGTTCTTTTTACCGTACAGAGTATTTAGGTATGTGCTTTGGTTCATCTAATAGGTTATTTTGTTTGATCCGGACGACCTAAAACCCTATTAGTCTGGTTTAATGAGGTACTACTGTATCTTTGATGCATCTGCGTTTTGTAACTTTGTATCGTAAAATATCCGCTTGTATCTTTGTAGAACAAAATGATTTAAGCTGTAAGATCGGTGTGATGTGTTGTAGAATTACAACTGGAATTTAATTAGAAAGTGTTCCGAGTAGAGTTAAAAAGATGAATGAAATAAATTCTTTTGGATCCAGATCATTCGTTCAGGAGAGCCATAGAAGCCTATTGTTTTCAGAAATAATTTCAGTTGGAATTAGAACAAAATGTTTGCATTGATCATTTCTTTATGACATTTGTTTTTTTCCTCAGGAATATTTTTGGGATAACTATTTCGTACGAGCGAATTATTATACTGTAACACTTTATAAATGTAAAGCTTCCTTCCCTTTATAAACGGCAGTCAGATGGCTCTCCTTGTTATTTTGGAGCGAAATTCCTTTTTTTTTTTAACACACTTTTATTAGCTTCACCTATATATAACGGAATCTTTGAACACTATTTTTACCCTTTTTAAAAGGTCAGATTAATTCGAAATTTTGAACACTTGTCAAGGACCTATGACATTGCAATAATTTAATGATTTTGTTCTATTTTCCTGATCAGGATCATTAGGATTAACGATTTCCCATTTCCAGATTTGGCGTTTAAAAGATTAAGTTACAACCTTAAAGCGAAAACGCTCATGGTTAATACAAATACAACAAACAAACAAAAAAGTGTTCCTTATGTAAATGCATCAGTAATTTCTTTGTTAGATACACTATAAAAGCGTGTTTTTTTAGTTTTTTCAACTGTTATTTATTTCCCAAGTAGTAGTTCAAATAAGATTGCCCACGCTCTTGATAAGGAATTGCCTGTGTTCTAAAATGAATATTTTATGTACCGTAAAATCCGGCGTATAACGCACACCGGTGTATAACGCGCACCTATACTTTCAAGCTAAATTTTTTAATTTTTAGGTATATTCGCCGTATAACGCGCACCCCCTTTTTAAACGAAGAAATCTGAAATATTAATATACATTGTTCTTGTGTTTTGATATAATTTATTCAAGGTATTACCCCAGACTTTTAAAAAAATAGTATACTTCTAGAACTACAACTGTTCTTGTTCATAAGGCAAGTTGTTTCTTTTAAATAAACAAGTGTATCGATACACACATCTAGAAGTAATTTTTTTTTATGTCCATCCTTTTTGTTATTTTTAAAACTATGGGTTTTATACCCGGCGTATAACGCGCACCCTTAATTTTCGATCTTACTTTTTATGTTCAAAGGGCGCGTTATACGCCGGATTTTACGATATGTTTAGTATCCTGGCAAAGTTTCACAACGCAACACGGAATTAAATATTTGTTCCTGTGTGTATCACAGTCTATATATTATTTTATTTAAGATATAGTAACAACCATAGATGACCACAACGCTTTAAATACAGTCTTATTTTCTATCTCTCTTTCAATCTTATTTTCATCACTCAATACCCACCTTCCAAGAAATCTACAACATCAGTAGTAAACGGCAATAACTGAAACATTTGTCTGACTAAGAACAGGACACCACTGGAAGGTGAATACGAATTACTCGTATTAACCCGGATGTAACGAAAACGTCACTGGCGTAGCTAGTTCTGAGTGTGCCCTGTATCAAAATTCCTTCGGGGCCCCTTTTAGATTTGAGAGCCCTGTTAGTGGAATTGTAGTGACATATGTTGAGGCCCTTGTAGCTTGGGGCCCCCGTATCATTGATACGGCGTTAGCTACGCCCCTGGAAAACATCAAAACTGCGACAACTGCTTTGACACCGATTTGAGTAAGTCGCATATCTTTATCTGCTCTACCATCCTATCCTTTGTGCATGACATCGGAGTGCCTTTGGACACGGACATAAACCTCTACACAGGAGATATGGCACGAATTGTCATCTGTGTCCATGACACAATCGAATTCATGATGGACTCGACCAGGGACTTCTGAAGACTTTTTGAGGCCTTGGGCCTCTACACAAATGTAGGCCCCACCTATGACCTTTAAAGTATACAGTACATACCAGAAACGTTGTCAAATACTCGTACAAACAATAACCCGAAACATAAATGTGCATGACTTACAATAGCATAAACCGGCTCGACCGACTGTCGCCTTTTGACTGAATGAGTAATGATGATGTATAGTGGTAGGCCTTGGCGTATACACGGACGAAATAGTTTTCACATATAGACAGTTAACTTATCATCTGAAATTCCCAGTTTCTCGGAGAATACAACCGGAAATAACAATGACCATTGAAGTTATTCGAATCATCATCTATAATAATGGTCTTGAATAATCAATCTAGAACTTGACGTGGTCCCCCATTTTGGCCCATTCCTTAAGACCTCCCATCATCATCTTTTATCATTTGATTGTGGTTTAAAATTCCGAAGTCTGTCGACTATATTTTATTTTGTGAATCCTGAGTTATTTGTTTTAATTTAACAAATAAAATCGTACAAGTAGTATTTGTACGCATACAAAATAACAAAACTTGCAATCCAATGTAAAAACTTCCCTCGACATTTTTCTTGTCTTTTTCGTTCTCGTTACTGTCTTCTTCCAAACTTGAGAAAGAGATTCTGATTTAAGAAGGGGTGAGACAGGAACCTCCCCCCTGAATGAAGAGGAGATAAGCCTCCGATTTGTGTGTCCCCGAATGAATTCTCTCCTGAGTAATTTGATTAGGGAACAGAAGTACTCTCAGTTGAGTGGATTAACGGGCTAGGTAATGCTCGTATTGTTCAATGCTTGCTCAGGCCGAATAACGGATTTGGGCTTTTCTTCTTTGAAGGGAGGGGGATTCTTACAGGGGGGAGGGATGTACTCCTACTTCTTAAGGAATATTGGCAAAATACAATTTGTTTTGGTTATTTGTTCATTTTTCTCTAAACAAGATATTTCTTTGATTTTTTTAAGGAATGTGTTGAATAACTATATTTCTTTCTTAATTACTTTTCAGATCAATCAATACAAACAATATTAAATCTTGATTAAATATATCATCTTGATTAAATACAGTTCTATTGATTAACCACAATCAGTTAAAAATCAAACTGTAATGTCTGTCGTTTTAAAACCACTCTCAAGAGACTATCTCTATCCTTCTCTTTTATCCCTGACCACGCCAACGCGTCGGTCTCTCGCCGAAGGTTCGGCCCAAAAACAATTCGGCGCTTCCCGCTTTCAAAACACAAGGGATTCTTTCTTCCCTCGACCGTACCCTTTGGGGTCAAGCAACCCTCTCCTCTAAAACACATTAA
>BMAV01013259.1:41339-58532 GCA_019973955.1 Trichonephila inaurata madagascariensis
AACTTTCAAATACATTCCTGAACTTAAAATTACTCTAACCGTCAGTCATCCTCTTTCATACTTGCGCCTTGATGCTATTACCGATATCTTTGATGTTAGGTGATTAAAAGAAAGCATATATAAAGAAAATTCCTAAATACGAGCACACACAACGATGTTTAGGATGGACGAATACTGAAGATAAACTGCGGAATGGGATAAGTTATTCACTGAAGTAGGTTCGAAAGGTATGGAAAGTCAATTTTCTCCATCCAACAAATGTTTTGCCTTTGATTCTAAGCCGCAACCGATTTTTAGTAGCATTAACACTAGTGCGCTGGAAAAAATAGTGCGGCTCAGATTCTAGTTTATACGGTAATGTCGAATCTTTTTGAAGGATTTTTGTTTTAAAATTTAACAACTTTAACGGTTTCTTTCTTTTTTTTTTTGGGGGGGGGGGGATATTTTTATTTAGAAAGTTGTACTACAGATTTACAAAAAACAATCAATGGCGCACAATAGTTGTTTTATATAGTTGTTGATCAACTTATGGTCCATCTTCTATTGATTTTGATCTAATTTAGTATTTGAGCTACTTTTATGAATTATTGACTGTCGAAAAAACTTGTTATAAATAAATATTTCTTGATGAATTTTTAGTTAATTTGAAATAATTTTGATATTTATTTAAAAAAAAAAAATTAACGAAGTTTGCTTTGTAATAATAGTTATTAATCTGAAAAACTTGTAAGCCCTGATTAATTTTCTATAAAGAGTTTTTTTCTTGATAACTAATGTTGTTAATTAGCATCAAGATATTTGCATACAATATTATTTTAGGCCAGGAAAATATTATGTGACACGTTATTGTGTTCTATTTTACATTAAAGGTTCACTCCATAATTTCTTCTTTTGCATTATTCAACATATTATAAAGTTAAATAAATTTTAAAATTCTTTGAGTTATATGCAGCTGTAAAACTTTTATTTATTAAAATAGAGATAGATAAAAGCGCTATATATAACATAACTTCACAACTTTCACTTCAGGACTCAATTTTAGAAAATAAATGCATATAGCGAGACCCAACTGTTATATAGCTAGAAACTTCGAATAAATATAATAAAAAAAAAAATCGTCTGCGCAGACGATAAATGATAGAACGAGAAATATATCTGAATTAAAAGAGTAAAAAAAAGTTGGCTGGAAGAAGGAGTGAAAAAATGGTAAACAGAAAGAAAAGGGAACCAAAGGGGGTAGGGAAAAGGAGACAGGGAAAAAAACTCGAACGGTAGAGAGAACAAATATGCTCGAAGAAACATGAGAACGCACTCAAGATCTCATTCGAAGCGTATTTGAGAAGGTTCCCACAGAAAGGAGCCAGAAGCGTTGGCTAAAATATATCTTTCCTCCTCGAATTTTCGTGGATTTCAGCTGTTTAGAGGGATCTATCGTGTTTGATTCCGGATTTTGATTTGGAATGCTACGAAAAGAGCCGCTGTTGGAAATGTATTCCGAAATCTGAAAGGGAATACTGATACCGAATTGTCGATGCGAAATAAGAGAAAGCTTTGTGTTGTAGTGTGTATTTGCAAACAAATGGGAAAGTAAGAGTTTGTTTTGTGTTGATGTCTGTTTTGGAGGAAGTCGGGTTGTGAGATGATTAAATGTCATTGTAATATCTTCATTATTGTTTTGATAAGTCTCCTATAGTATGTACATTGGTTTTCTCTTCGAATACGGATTCTTTATCATTTCTTTTTGTTTACAATTCTTATAACTATTTGATATCTATTAAAATCTATTTGATAACAGTCAAAGTGGTATTGGATTTCTACTTAATGGGGATTTTTTTCTTTGCATTTAATCCGAAAGAGATATTTTTGTATTTGAATTATGCATCATGCAGAGAATACATAATTTGTTATGAATTTTTATTGTTATATTTAGGGATTTAGTTTTTTGAATGAGTTCTTCAGTTGACGTCGCTATTGTTGACTGACTGATCATGGTTGTGTGTGTGTGTGTGTGTGTGTGTGAAAGCGTCATAAATGATAATCTTTAAATTAAGTCTGGTCTGAATCTTTATTCAACTTACACAGAGGTTTCTAAACCTAGACACCTTGCCATAGTTTATGGTTTTTGGTAGACCCCTACTTACCTAATTTTGAATTTTTGACAAACTTATCAATTTAAATGTATTTTTGACAGCTGGTATAGAGCTACTTACTTAAAAAGATTTAAATTTCTAACTGTAGGGAAGAATAGTCTTTAAAACTTAACACACGTGTGTTAATAAATTAAATTAAAATTTAATCAATACATAAAATAATTGATAGATGAAGCAACTCTTAAACAAACAAATGCCTTTAATGGGATGGATGAATCTGGTGTTTCCAAAATTGCTGATATGTTTCTAAACTTTACTTTAAGATCTTCGTTAGTGCCTATTCCGATCAGTTCCTTTTTGTAATCTGACATTTATTTGTTTCCCTTCAATAGGACCATATGAATTCATTGCCTACTATGGTATTACCATAGTCAAAACACTCTCAAATCTAGTTTCAAAATCTGAATAAAAGGTATTTAGATGTTGAACGTAGATTAAAACGACATTTTCCTGGCATATTGTATGTGACGAATTGAGAAAGTGGGAAAATTGGACCGTCCAATATTATATTCTTTAGCTCATTTCTGGCAAGAAACGCTAAAATAATGGTCCTTGTAACTGCAAATTAACCTCATTAAATTTAGTATATAAATCTGTTAAATGAGTAAATCTGGTTTCCACTTGATCAAATTTTCTTTTAAAATTAAAGTCACCACTTGGTTTAATGAGAGCCACTATCGTACACCCCCATTTACCCCATGGACCCCCAAATTATTTTTTCGCTGACGTGGGCCCCTTGCAAGTCGTAATAGACCCCTCGGGGTCGATATGGATCCCTTTGGGAAATCACTGCACTAAAACACCAGTTAGGAGAAATAATGGAAGATGCTGAAAGAACTGGGCCCCAAAGTCTTCATAGGGGTATGAAAGGTAGGAGATTAAATATAAACTCGGATCTCCTTGTCTTTTTCGACAGGTTTAAGGCGGTGTTAATTAAACAATTAAGTTTTATTCTCAAGTGTTCACGTTGTATGTTATCGGAAGTTAAATTTATCACACGAACTTTGTTGAAGTATAAATTTCTATTTTTAATTGGGGAAAGTCTTTATAGGATTTCACGGGAAACAGGTACATATGTAATTGCAACTTTTAGAATTTTCAACTTGATAATTTGTTGTTAATAACAGCTGAAGAATTGTTAATTATTTAGAAGGAATATTAAAATTTCATCGGAATACATATATATTTTGATCTTATCTATTTATGCATGAAAATGTTTGCGCAATACGAATGTATCAACTTTATTATCTCTTGGACTAGTCTTAAATAATTGTATTGTTTTTTTTTTACTGTATTAGTTTTAAAGTATCTGCTTTCAATTAATTCTATTTAATATCGAATAATCATTTCCCTTTAATAGATTCCCAGTTCTGTCTTTGTGCTTATTTTTATTCTTTTTACAAGTTTCTTTTCTTTTTGAATATAACCATGGGTTTCTTTCCTTCATTGAACATATTGGTTTTGAGTTCAGATCTGTGCTAACTTCTCAGTAACGTTGGAGCTGCGCCATCTAGCGATGAGTTGTGAAACCACGCTGAAAATGTTTCTAAAGTTATAAATGCTTTTTAAAAATTATTTTTCGTTGTTTTAAAAGAAGAGAGAGAAAAAAAATGACTTTTTTAAATCCGTTGTGTTTTCACAAAGACAAATTTCGTAGAAAGTACACGAAGAGTGTGTAATTGATGCTGCAATAAAATTTATTCGAAATTATACACGAAAAAAAATTTAGAATGCCGTTTAATTATCTTGGAATGTATAAAGTCATTATACGCGTTTTGGTTTCATACACCAGAAACGGCATGAATGAGGTCTGAGGATTAAATTCCCCTTTCTCTAACAACATATTATTTGACTCTCAGATTTTATAGATAATCTAACTAATTTCTATGCTAAAATTTGATTAGCATTGTGATATCATTTAGATGCCAAGTCTCAAAATGAATTTGATATTTTAATTTGGTTGTAATATATCGTATTTATTCGAATCTAAGCTGCTCTCCGAATTCTCAAAACGTTTTTGTGGAGAAATAAATATAGTGTAAAGTCCGATATTTACAAAATTTAAGAAAATTTAAGAAAATTTAAAAAAAATAAGAAGTACAGAGTATTTTTTTTTTTACTCGAATCTTAAGCCGCCATCTATTTATTCTAAGCCGCACCCCAAATTCTCAACATGAAAAATAGTGTAAAAGGCTTTATCGAGATATCCAATTTTTAGAAATTAAAATGCATTTTTAAAATGAGAACTAATAAGAAGTGAATGATTAGTTATTTTACCAATATTTTAAACATTTAAATACATACATGAACTTGTAATTGCTCTAATTGTCCTCTCTAACGAATTTTTTTCTCTCCGATTCTGAGCCGCACCCGATTTTCTATATTATTAACACTTGAAAAAGTGCGGCTTAGATAAATATGGTGTATATGTTGAATATGCGCAGGTTTTATTTTATTGTTGCAAATTTTTTAAACAAGTATTTTCTTGCTGCATGTGTGATGTTTTATCAATTTCTTCAACTTGTGTATAAATTATTATATAAAAAGTAATGTTTTTGCTGTAATGTTAATATATTTCCAAAATTGAGAAATTATATACACAAAAAAAATCAAATTTGTGATTACATAAGGTAATTATCACTTTATCTACCATATTATTATTTATTTGAAAAACATATCGTGTGTGTGTCATTCTGCAAGACAAAGATAATAATAGGCTAAAATTGCTCTCATATTTCCTAACAAAATTATATGGATGCATATTGGTAACTCATAATTGTTGATATAAAACGTAAATATTGCTTGCTGTGAATTCCCGCAAATGTGTTCATTTTCTGGAATTTCGTTCTGTATTTTTTAAATTATTTTAGGTGAGGAATAAAACTTCGATAATGGAATTTCTTCGAAGTTTGCGTTGAATAAAATATTTACTGCAGTGCTACTGAGAATTCGTATCTTCGTTTGATTGTGTGCCAACACTGTACATTTTGAACTTTTACTGGCGAGACGCTTTTAATCTCCATAATTAAAACGTCTCGCCACAGAGTATTTTGTAGTGAATATTGATGTCGAGTTGTGTCCGACATCTTCATAAACTGGCTACAATATTTGTTATATTATTTTCTATGTACAGTATAGTTAAATCTGACACAATTCTAATTGAGTAATTCTGGACCTGGTGTATTCTTTTTAAATCTTCATGACTGATATATTTTTTTCTTCCAAAAGTGAATGTTCTGTTTAAATGAACGTTTTGATTAAGAATTTGATTACATAGTGAGAAGAATACGATTCTACATCGTATTACCTAAATATGTTGTACTTACAACGCCACAGACTGAGATGGATTTTTTTTTCCTTCTGCTCTTTGGAAGTACCAAATGGATTGCAGTATTTTAGTTAGGACTTAATTACTTTTAGTTTTCATCGTTGAAAAACACAACTAATTCTACGGAAATGTATTGCTTTTTGTTGCCTGATATCACAATTAAATTTTCTAGAGCATTCTTTTAAATACGTAACTAAACCAAATATATATCAGCAGTATTTTGTAGAATTTGTCATTGTTCATGTTTTGTAATTTCTTCCATACTTTTACAGGGCGGGGCGTGGGAACTTCCTTTTTTGGAAAGTGCAATAAAACACATTACATGTTTCATTTGACTTTATTTCTATTTTCCGCCTACCACGCAACATGGGAAATTTGTATTTACACAGTTTGAAACTCAATGTCTGTTACATGTCGCCCTCCATTATCAATGCCCCGATACGGTCGATTTCGAGTCACCTTTTCAAGCATATCGACCGGGAATATTGTCAGTTCCGGCTCGGATGTGCTTCCTTAGATCTTCCAGGGTCTTGGAGTGATATGTAAACCTGGGACTTCAGATAAGCCCACATGAGGTAATGAAGAGGCGATAAATCAGGTGAACGCGTAGGCCAATTTACTTCCCCTCGCAGGGAGATCAATCATTTGGGGAAGGCTACTCTTAAAATACCCATGGAAACCCTGGAGGAGTGGGCTGTAACCACACGTTGTCAAGATCTTTTTCTTGATCAACGGGCAAGAAGAATTGTTGGATCATTCTCATATACCGGTCTGAATTGACACACGAACTCATTCTCCATTTTCAAGTGTTCCAACGGTCTTCGCAGGACCTTTCATTTCTTTGAAAACATTCCCCGTTGCTCTGAGGGCATCATTCCACATTAAAACTTATTTCCGATCAGGAACATGACCTCGTGGAGGAATATCGAAGTGACGACGAAAGGCACGTTGCACTGCAATCACCGACTGACCTTTTGAGAAATGTGCCTCCGCCGCAAAAAGCGCGCTGATGCCTTGACCACAACATGCTTGAGTTGACTTTGGTGTTTTATGGCGCAAGAGCCAGTTTTGGCTATACTGCGCCAAAGATTCATAGGTCTGTGGTCTGGACGGGAAAAGAAGAAATTGGATGACAAGATGGAGGGTCGAAAATAGAGAAGGATCACTGGGGTACCCCGAGGTCGTAACACCCGTGTTTACCAAAGATAGTAAACCCCTTGGGAAAAGGAAAATATCACTAGGGTACCTCGGGATTGTGACACCCGTACCCACCTAAAGAAGGTGAGCCCCCTGAGGGGACAACATGTTTGAGCCTGAGAAGGGCGGGAACACAAATATCCCACTCCAGCTCTTCCATTGAACCTCTAATCACACCTCTCCCCTCCTGATGAATATCACTGGAACATGTTTAAAAATGGAAATTCCCGCGGCCTACCTTGTATTTCGTAAATTGGTATTGTTAGAGTATTTTTTCTGTAGTATTTGTGTAATGTCTTAAATCAACTTCTTGAATCTGAAAGAAAATGAAGTAGAATTTGTAATGTAAATAATTGTATTTTAGTTCTTTCTCATCTATTGAAAAATATTTTATTTTCTTGAGATTGTGTAATCTCCGTCGTGTTAAAGAATGTATCTTATTGTATTGGTATAATACCGTGCATTAGTTCCTCTGAGAGAAGGGTACGGAAATGATGCCCACTTGAGCCCAGTGCCTTCTCTTGTCACTCTTAACGGATTAATTTCGTCTCGTCAATGGATGGAGTATTAAATGGAGGGTTGGAAATCCGGGGCTAGATTCCAACCAATACCATCGTATATATAATAATTAAGGCTATCGCATGCTATATCTCGAAAGAGCGAACTCCAGGCCTCAGGTGTTCATACTTACCATTTGAATTTCACATTAAGTAGCTTTTTAATATTGCTTTTAACGTGATATAAATATGACGTGACAACTGTCTTAAAATAGCTTTCGAGGCTTTTCTGTTATAATGGTGCGGGAATCAAAGTAAAAGCTTTTATGTTTCTGCTATAATCTTATGCAAATGATCGCTATAAAAACAAATTGTTAGCTATAATTTTTTTCTCCAGTCATTCAGCGCAGGCGTTTTGATGTAGCCAACTTTTGCTTGTTACCGAAACTTTCTTTTAAGAAGAAAATATTTATCAACAATAAATATGTTCAAAGACAATTTCCTTTACTTTAAGGGGACACACAGTCATATCGGTTAAAAAAATCAAATCAAATTTTTTTAGCCTAAGTTATTTTTTACATACTTTTCTGCAAACTCACAAAATTTGAAAGATCCAAGTTTAAAAAACTCAGAGCTGTGTAATAACTTTTACGGTTGTTTTTATTCACATCCCATTGGCACAAATCAAAACTTTAAACTGACTTAACTCGGAAAGATAAAATAACTAGTTTGTCTTTATTTAAAATGCGCTAAGGCGTTTTTTCTTGGAATTTTTTTCCACTTGTTGCTAATAGTACATGGAACAAAAGTTGGTATGTATTTTTCAATCAGAGCAATAATTTTTTAAAAAATAATTGAACTTAGAATTTATACATTTTTTAAGGAATGTTCAATAAGCATTCTTAAAAAGAAGTATTGTACGAATACCAATCATGTTATCGCAAAACTCATTCCAACTTTTGTTATACATAGTTTGACGTACTTGTAAATCAAATTTCATGCGTGTACATAAATTTTTGTAGGAGGAGTAACATTTTAAAATCACTTCACAAATTTTAAGTTTTTACCTTAAAAAAATTAAATGGCTAGATTTTTATGAAATTTTGTCACCCCAAATTCTATTTTACATAGTGTACACAAGTAGAGGAGGCAACCTAAAAATTTTGAAAATCCTTAAATTAAAAATTTTTATGTAAATCGTACCATGACCGCTTTTTAAATTTTTATTTTATTATTGCTATTCTTGCAATTGTGATTTTCTGTCATTAGTAATGATGCATATTTCTTTTCTCTTTTCAGGTAAAGTGAAAAATAATCTTTTTATGCTCTGAATTGTATTTTGTGTCTGGTAAGAGTTTTTTTACAAATTTTAATGTGAAATTTTATGAAAAAAAAAATTGTTTTGGTATAAAGTTATCCTTTTGTTAACGTTTTACAGATTATTTAAATTTCATTCGAATTAATCAGCAATTATAGGTACAATTAAGTGTGATTTGAATTTTGATAAAATAAAAACCATGCACACACACATATTTTGGATTAGAAAGTTTAACAGGTTGTTAAACAACCTATTTGAGTAGCTTTAACATCTTAAAAATTAACTTTAGGGGGTCCGGCACATGAATTTTTAAAAAATTAACGATTTCGACTTTTTTACATTTTTTAAAAGTTCAAACATTTCTGCTTAAAATGATATGGGATATATAGAAATACGATAATTAGAAGTATTTTTATTTTTTAAAAGGAAGCCACTCTCATTGATAAATTATAAATTCTTACTTTAAAGCCTGTTTTCTCAAAATGCAATATTTTTCCCTTTATGTACCTTTTTCTTAAAAACTAATTAATGTAGGATCCTCAAATTTTCAGTGAGCATACTTTCAACATGTTTACTTATTTTAATGGAGGGAATAAGATATATCTAGCAAACTGTTTTAGATAATGTATTTTTAAACTAAATTTTAAAGAAAAAAATTTGGCATTTTTTAAAAAAACTCATAATTATTTTAATTTTTAACAAAAAGACAAAACCCTCCATTAAAATCTTACTGATAGTACATATAACCTACTGTGAAAATTTCATCTATTAGTAGCGTGAAGTTTCTGAGAAAAAGGTACATAAACTTGCGTAATTTAACATGCACTCCTATGGAAGTGCCGGATCCCCTTTACTTCATTTATAAACTTCACTTTCCATTCGTTTATTTGAAATGTTCGTTACATATTTTTCATTGCTTAGAATCTTAATCCCAATTTAATTCTAGTCACAGTTTTAGACAATAAATGTACCAATCCAGGTAATTAATATTTATAATCTTATTGCTTTAGAGAAAAACTTGAATTCTGAAAGTTCTATATGAATAGTATTTAGATGTATTTTACTTAACTAAAGTTTTAAATACTGCCGATAACCATTTTATATGAAGTATAATATAAGTATAAATATATGGTTGAGAGAGAGAAATTCAAAAGATTTCTCTCTTAGTTTGAATTTATTTAAAAGCCTCATTCTCCTGAAGGGTGTCTAGGTTTTAAAAGCTTACACACAGAATTTACACATTTTTTAAGAAATTTTCAATAAGCATTTATAAAAAGAAGTATTATACGAATACCAATCATGTTATCTCAAAAACCGTACCAACTTTTGTTATATAGTTTGACGTACTCAAATTTCATATATGTACGTCAATTTTTGTTGGAGTAGAATTTTAAAATCACTTCATAAGTTTCAAGTTTTTCCTTTAAAAAATTAAATGGAATTCATGGCTTTTTATGAAATTTTGAGCACAAAATCTGTTTTACATCGTACATACACATAGGAGGCAACCCAAAAAATTATTGGAAATCATTAAATCAAAAATTTTTGTGTAAATCGTACCATGTCCCCTTAAAAGTATATGGATATTATAAGATTATTTTTTGAATTTTGTAGAATTTTAATATTTGAACACATTATTACCCAATAATCAGATTTGGAAGTTATACAAGTACACGCCTAATGTCAATTTGAATTCGGTGGAAAACATGTGATTATCATGAATTTAAGGTGAAAAACATTTTTTTTTTGTTACCACTCTTATGCAGAGGAGCACTATGAAAGCAAATTCTATTTGCTATAATTTTTGAAAAGTATGATTTTTGAGTTCACTGAATGTTACTTGTAATTTTATTAATGAAAATGCTTTTATATATTAAATATGTAACTCATAGATGTTTGTGTGAAATTAATGTTTCTTTCATCCTCAATGTGAGAATCCTTTCCATCAAGTAATTTTTGATGCGTACTTCGTTTTAGCTTAAACACCTGGAACATGCAAAACGAATTTCGGAAAAACAAATGACATAATTTTCTTTCAAAAGTAAGACTTTTCCCCCCGGATTAACGGGTGCGTTTTTTTCTCTTAAATTTTCTAATTTTCGTGTATTCATTATTATCTTTCTGTTAAAGGAATATTTTTTTTTTTGTTAAGATTTTTTTTTTAAAAAAAAAAACCATCTTCTTGAGGAAGATTACTTCTACAGATGTGCATGTTCAATTTTCCCTGCTCTTTAAAAAATAATTCAAGCCTTCTAAGATTTTTCCTTTAAATTGAAAAACGGTGCTAGTGAGTATATTATTTTTTCTCCGACGGAAAAAGGGAGGGTTGAAGGGGAAGAAAAAAAAAAGAAACTTTTTATTTCATTTAAAGTTTCTTTATGAAGAATTAAACTTGGAGGAAAAATCGCTACGATGAAGGTGGAATTGCGTTATTTCAGGTGAAGGTGAAAGAGAAAGAGAGAGGTAGCAGATTATATATAAAGAAAAAGTAGGGTTAAAAAGTATGAAAAAAACATACTCTCCCCCCCCTTTTTTTTACTTTTTTAAAAAGTTGGAAGGTAAAGGAAAGAGGTTTTCTTCATACACTCGAAAACGCATTAGATGCTGTGAGTATAAAATAAAATTTCAGTGCGTGCTCGCTGTGATAGGAAGACCTTTTATTAATGAAGGGAAAAAAAGTTTTTAAAAAAATAATAAAACACACGTTTCCCCCATTTTTTTTTCGTTTGGTTATAATTTCATTTTATATTTCAGCTTAGTTCTTGGGAGGGGAAGGGGGTGGTCCATCACTCCTCTATTATCCATCCCCCCCTCCTCCCTCTTTATTTCTTAATGCTGACTTTTTCGCTTAAAAGCATTAAATGGGTTGAAAAAAATGGGGGCGAAAAAATAACCTTTCTAGATTAATCCACTGGAGAAAAATATTTTTAGTCTCATAAAAATGAAAGGGCAGAGAGGGGTAACGAAGGGCGAGGTAAAAATCTTGAGGTAATTTTGAGGAACACCATAATTTTATTCATAATTTCGAATTTCTTCCCCCTCCACAACCCCAGCATCATCATCAAGACCCGTTTCTTCGTCTAATATTGAATCTTTCATTTATGTCTATGTACATGTATGGGTACTTTAGTTAGTGTTGCTCTTTTAACTTGAACGGATCTTTATATGTTTTTTTTTGGTACTCTTTCTGCTGGGAAGTTTTCATGTTTAATAGCTTCAGAGTCGGTGAGAATTTCTCCTTTTCCTCCTTAAATATCGAGATCGAGACGCTCTTGGCGTGATTTTTTTGGCTTTTTTTAAAGGGTTTGGGAAATTTTGAGATATTCGCAACTGTTCGTGATTTTCCTCTTGCCTCCCCGCTTTTAACGTATGGAGTGAGATTTAATTTAATGAGTACAGGTTTGATGTGAAAGTGTATTTGAATGGTTAGTCGTGTGTTCAGATTTTTTTAAAAAGTTTTTTCTTAACTAGATGTTTAAATTTCTTTAATTCACGAAGGCAAATTTGAATTTTAACTTTGTATAAATGCAGCGAGGTAAAATTGTAAATTATTTTTATAACTTTTGTTTTCTTATTGATTAAAATTCGTAATTTTGTGATGGTATAATCTTTACGTAGTAGCGAATAAGTTGCGACTTTAAGTTTTGAGTCCATTAAAACAGTGCTCTGCAACCTTTTTATCGCTGCGGATCGGTCAACGTTTGATAATTTTACCGCGGCCCGCTGAGGGTGGGACACGTTGATTGTTTATACTTTAGATTGTTTTGATTTAACAGTTTTAATTTAGTTACATTTTTTAAATATACCTTCAGAATAACATATAGTTACACCCAAAATGAATAAAAGTGATTTAACGTGGAATATTAAGTGATTTCCGTGGAAAGTTGCTCAAATCCGAGAGAAATGCACCACTTTAAATAAAATGGCGATAGTTTAATGTTCTTTAGGTGGCCCGGCACCATTTGATCCACGGACTGGTACCGGTCTGCGGACCGGGGGTTGCGGATCACTGCATTAAAAGATATCGTGAACAAATTTATGCTATTTATGCAGGGACCTGAACATTTCCATGTCCTTTATTCTCGCTTATTGTACATCATAACAGAGGGGGCGAAACGGAGTATTCTTTGTGAGTAAATTTCTTAAGATGAAGTATTGTTTTCGGTATGTGACTAGGCTTTTCAATATAACGGGATTCGTTGCCAGAGACTCACTTTATACTTAAAGTACACTGTGGATCTTTGGATTTAATTTAATTGTCCGCGGTAGCTTAGTGGCCATGGTTACAAGCTCGTGGCCGACGTGTCATGAGTTTGAGCCTCCGAAGAGCCGATGTGTCATTTTGAGTCTTTGTGCCACCGAAGAGTCGGTGTGTTGCGAGTTCGCGCCTCCGTGCCACCGAAGAGCCGGCGTGTCATGAGTTCGAGCCTCTGTGCCACCGAAGAGCCGGCGTGTCATGAGTTCGAGTCTCTGTGGCACCGAAGAGCCACCATGTAGAGAGGCTACTGCACGTTAAATCTGTCGAGGCTCCAAGTCCTTCCGTTTGCCTGGTGGGGAAGTTCTGAGAGAAAGATGTCAACTTATGGGTGTAGTCCTTGTCACTCGACCTTGGTTCAAAATTACGAGGTCCGTTCCCAATAGGCCCGGGTTGCTTTGTAATATGACGTTAATAAACACTCACTAACTGATTTTTCTTTAATGAAAGCAATTAGATTTTTGGTGTTGTTTCTAATCCCAATTGATCGCAGAAACATCTAGATCAATTCCATGAACTCATGCGTTTTTAAACAATGAAGAACTGTAGCAGGACTTGAGAGTATCTGGCTCTTATGGTAACCAAAACAAGTCAAGATGTGGGCAGGAGTGGCTAGGGTCACATATTGCAATTCGGACGAGGAGGGTGGACTTCAAGACCTGCCACATGCCACTGAGCTCGAGTGTGTCCACTTCGAAGCCTAGCAACAATAATTTCATCTCGCCTACTGCTTATCTCAGGCAAAGCGGCACCAGGACGGTTTCCTTCATACCAACTCATGTACGGGAGCCTGCCTCCAAGAGGAACTCATATATTGTTTGACCCGGGTAGCAATTTCTGAAAAATAAGGGAACCATACATGTGTAGAAACTATTACAATTAGATTTTTAAATCCGATTGCAAAGATTCATTTTCTTCGAATCATACACATGAAAACTAGCATGCTTAAATTATATTAGATTTTGTTGTTCTTACATTTGTGACGTTATAAAGTACTTAAGGTTTATTAATTAACTGTAAATTTTACAGAATAGTATTTTAATTACGGAATGTTAGTCTTTGAATAAGGAGTTCACATAAAATTATTTGTACTTTATATGTAGGATTATTGGGATTATTTGAGCTTTATTCATTACTACTATAATTTATAAACGAAACTGGTCTCTTGAAAAATAATATAATGTTATTAATATTTCGAAAAAGAAAGGGAATTAATTACTTGTAATTATAAAAATTGAAAGGGATACTTAAAAGTTTGAGAAAAAAATCTGCATATTTAACGAATGTTTAAATGTTTTTCTTAATCCTATAACTATGCAAAAGAAAAATCCCTTTTTTTCTCCCCAAGTAACACTGCACAGAAGCGTCAGACATTGATAATCACTTTCCAACTAATTCTTTTAATGATTTTAATGCAGGTTTAACTAATTTTCCTATGGTTGTATTACTACTTTTGTGTCTCAGGATTTATCACCTCTTCCCCCCAGAAAGTATTCCATTTAAACTTCCATGTCTTGTCTTACGCATGAAATTTTAAACGTGGTAATGTTACTGAGGGGGTAAGGGGTGCTTATTTTAAATAGAAGAGGGGAGGAAAAAAGTGCGAATAATAATGATGCGATGGAAGAAGAAAGGACTTTTCCTTTTTGATGGGGAAAAAAAGGCGCTCTACCTTCAGCTAAATCTCAGGGCTAACGGAGATAAAGAAAAGAAACGGTATATAGCATCTTTTTTCTCCTTTCTCTCACGGGGTTTAAAAAAAAAAGTGTTTCGCATTTTCAAAAGATGCACCTGCTTTTCTTGCATGTTTCGGATTTTTCAATCTCTTTCATATGCGTGTGTCTGTGTTGGGGGAATGTGTTTTTTTCCCCTCCTCTCAAATCTCTATTCTCGAAAAGCCATACATTTCCTAACTATTCTAAATGCTATCACCACCGGAGCCTTGTGCGTTGATATTGTGTGGCTAACAAAAAGATGGTTGGGGGGGGGGGAAAGCAGAAGAGGGGAAAAGGGGATAGTAAGAGCTTTTATCCTGATCGTTGCGGGACCGATTCAGAACTTGGTTTTTCCCTCCTGTAAAAAGCTTGTGTTGTTTATATATAGTCTTCGTTTCTGTTGTTTACATGAAAGGCATTCCTTAAAAACTATCGTATGACATCATGATGTTTTATTGTGATTACATGTCGAAACTAAGGTTTTTAGTATTTGAAAAGTGTTGGCTTTTTTGTCATTCACCGTTCTATTTTTAAATCTTAAAATGTGTGGGGATAAAAAAGTATTTTTCATTTTTTTTCCCCCACTCCAAAATTTTTGTATCGAAGTGCCAATCCTTTGGTTCGTGAAGTGCTATGAATTTCTGAAGTAAGAACTCCTTTAAGGCTGTCTTCGGTAAAAGTACGAGAGCTTGAACTAAACGCGAAGCATATTTTCGTACAGAAAAAATGCCTCAATTTCTATGGAAATGTGCAATGTTATAACTCATACCTCTGTTAACAATATAGTGTTTTTAAAAATGCCAAAATATTCCATGAATACTTTCTTTTTTGTTATAATACGTGAAGGCATAGCCCATTTAACGTTACGGTGTAGGAGAAAAAAATGCGAAACACATTTAATACCAGAAACAATGAACAAACTCGGATAAAAACGGGAAGTATGATGAAAAGATTCTGCTCTCTAAAAGATAGTGAAGCCAGAATATCATATTAATGTTTTATTTCTTTTATATCTGAAAAAATGTTCCAAATTCTGGTCCTATTCTTTAACATTAAATGAAGGCAGTTTTAAACGCGTTTTCTGCTGAAGAGTGAATCAAAATTAAGCGTCAGGTTCGGCTCAATCGGGTATACTTGGCTTCAGTTGAAAATCGTGCTTGGCAATCGTGCGATGCAAACTACTTCCCTTCAACTCCAGCGAATGAACGAGACAAGAGAAGGCGAAAATAATTAAAAATAAATAAATAAATAAAAATAAAATAAGATTATTCTTATGTAGAAGATCGCGAAGATAAGAAGAAATGAAACATGGGATTTATTATTTGATTCATTTGAAAGAGCATTTTAAACCCAAAAATGTACCAAAAAAAAATTAAAATCTTAAATTTTAATGGAGTGAATTAGCGAGCATGGTGAGATTTTTTGTTGAGCATGTTTTTCTTGATAAAAAAAAACTTTAATATTGATACATAATACCATCTTTCTTTTTGCACACATATTTAATAAATGGATGCACGGATTAAGCAGATAAATTCTTTGCAATCAATTACGTGTTATTAAATGAAATACAGATAAACAAATACCATTACAGAGAGAGTAAATAAATCGCTCAACTGACTATTTATTTTGAGTGAAGTCTTTTTACAACTTGTTAACAATACTTCCTGAATGGATACCGAATTTCCATTCACTATTCTATTGCTAATTAATGTTTAACTTGACGGACTCGTACGCAATTTCGGATTACGGTCAAATAATGAGGATGAGAATGGGCATGGCATCTCATTCTAACTTCCGCTGCACGTCAATATGAGGATCTAGAACCTTGGCAGATTTAATGTATATCGTCCTCACGACACTACGCGTCTTTATTGGAATCAGGGTACTAATACATACAGTGATATACGTTTAATGCGAAAACGCTTAAGGTATCCGACTACGTTCGGAACCGTGATTTTAAAAGCGCATAAATGGATAATTTTCATGATATTTTAGTGTCACTTAGATTAGAATATATGTATAAAATTGTTTTAAGGTCATTTTGACAATATATATATATATATTTAAATACAATATTTCGGCAAAAAATTAACTTAGAATAACCTTTTTTCAAAATGTTCTCCTTTTGTAAAAAATGCTTCTATTATATTGGCTATATTTTGCCTGTATATAGCTCAGACCTCTGTACAGAGGCTCAACTGTGAGTTTTGAAAAATGTACATTATTTTCAGAATTACAACCCATTGAAATAATTATCGGCGTTTATTTCTTAAAATTTCTCCCCTCTGTTGTCGTAAAACATGGATAAACCCACTTCTCAGTTATATATTTCAAAAATTCTTGTTGAGCCTCTGTACAGAGTTCCGAGCTATATACAGGCAAGATATTATTATAATACAAGCATTTTTCACAAAAGGAGAATATTTTGAAAATGGGTCATTCTATGTTCATTTTTTGTCAAAATATTGTGCTTAAATAATTTTTTATTCTAATACTATTCTTAAAACAATTTTATATACATTTTCTAATCTAAGTGACATTATTTTAGATGAAAAATTTAAGATGAACTCAGGCGTTTCCGTATGCACTGGCTGAAACAACGTATAAGTGTGCATAACAAATTTATTAATGTGCGATGATAATGTTTTTAGATGTTAGCCTAAAAGGGTTTGCAAAGGCAAAAGCTGGAGAGTTGATCCATGATAGGGTGGTTCCTTCAGGTATGGTCAGTCA
>BMAV01013259.1:74598-86300 GCA_019973955.1 Trichonephila inaurata madagascariensis
TTTTTAATTAACATGTTATTTTTAAGTTTTAAACACTATAATTCACTACAGTTAAACATTTAAATCTTTTAAAGTAAGTAGCTCTATACCAGCTGTCAAAAAGACATTTAAGTTAAAATGTGTAAAAAATTAATGTTAGGTAAGCAGGGGTCTACCCAAGGACGAAATATATGGCAAGGGGTCTATGAGACAAAATAGTTTAGGAGCCTCTGCTTTAGAGTAACCTTTGTTATTTTGAACTAAAATGCAAACCGTTTTGATCGGTTGTGCACAAAATATTGTGTCGCGTGCCATTAATGGCACGTGTGCCATTGGCTTGCCATCCTTGGTATAAAGTCTTCATGTTAAGAAAATAATGGAGTTTTGAATTCATAATATTTTAATGCCTGGACAAGGGTATAAATCATCACTTCCAAATTTGTTTCTTTCTGAGATATGTATAAAGATGATATCATTATATCATCATACAAAAGTATTAAATTCCTTCGTGCACGTTGTACCTTAGTCTCCATTTTGAATTTTATAGATTATGTTATAATTTATAATAAATAATAAATAAGATTTTAAGTCAGATAATCAAGATACGCTTTTAATAATAAGTAAATAATTTATCGAGATTTTATTCTTACTGCCTATATATCATTGTAATATGTGCTGTGAAAAAAAACATCATCATTATAAATAATCAAAGATCTAGGAAGACATGCCAAATCGTTAAATGACAGTTTAAATTTTAAATTGGCATTCAATTCGGAAATCCCACACATTAATTACTTCAGATATATTTTCACTGAAGAAACTATCCAAATTTATTAGCAAGTATCGTCTGGCTGTAGCACATTTTAACAATTATAACTTATTTTTGTCCCTGGAGTATCATACATTGTAAAACTAAAATGCACCAATTTATTTTTCATACATTGGCAACATTTCAAACACATTAAGCTCTTTTTCTAATTGCAGTAATTAACTTTTCAGCTCTGTCCTAGTTAGAAAATTCTTTGTAAAGTAACTGATTCTCTTCAGATGAAAAATTTCGGGACATAAAGAACGAAATGCATTTAAAGATTTTCCTAATGGGCTCCGTAGTTGTAAATGAAGAAACTTACCTACTAATTCATTGCTGGAAACATTAACATTGAAATTCTGTTATGGAAATGGGCGTTTTAAGAGCTGAATGAAGTTCTGTAAAGCATTGAAGATGACATGAGTTTTAAAGAACCTGAAGCATTGAAGTTGACATGTGTATTTTCTTACTCAGAAAGAGGAGAAGCATTGACCTCTATGGAACGAGACACTTTCAAAGAATGATAAGAAATCCAATCTCATTGGATATTCACACCACGTGTACAATCTCTTCGTTATGTTGCTAAGACATCTGATAGACATCGAACAATAGTTAGATAATCTTACATTCAATTCGTTAAACAATCTTCGTCTCGTCATTTTCATTATCCAACTTGTAGCTATGTTCTTAACTGATTTGTTTTATAAGTGATGTCAATTGAAATGGATCGATGTGTATATTTTTTGATAGGATGTTACGCTTCTTCATCAAGATTATCTCATTCCTGGAATAAGATGTCCTAATGTGCTAAGCACCGATAATACATAAATGCTTAATTATAGGTTGACAAGATTAGCGCCTTGTGACTATTGTGACTCTTTGCGTGAGGCAAAAAAAGGTGACTTTTTTCCTCTTGCAAGTTGCATGGTGGTCTTGGCGGAATGTGCGATGACAAGTTGCTGGGGAATCATTTCCTTTCCTTAAAAAAAGTTTCTTTTTCTTTTGAATAGTACCGTACGAGTTTTCTGTTACTTTTAAAAAAAGATACAAAACACTATTAACTTGCTTTTACTTCTAGAAAAAAACTTAAGAAAAAAATATAACAGTTCTCTATTATTAAATATTTGTCTTTAATATTTAGTTTGCCTCTTAAAGAGACTAGCATAAAATAGAGGGGTAAAATACCAGCCTATCAAGATATGAATTACGCTAGATGATTGATTCTGGATCAGTAGAGAGATAAAAAAAAAGGGTCATGTCATAAATGAATGGGTGGTGATTAAATATAAAAAAAGAACGAAAATGTAAAACTGCGAAAAAAATGCTTAAGGTATCGTACCTTAAAGACAATCTAAACTTTAGGCTTATTATTTTTTATATTTAGTTATTTATTAAAGATCTACCAAATGTTATTCAAAATAATTTATTTGTTTAATTAAGTGTACATTAAGGTATTCGACTACGTTCGGAACCGTGATTTTAAAAAAGCGCATAAATGGGTAATTTTCGTGATATTTAGTGTCACTTAGATTAGAATACATGTATAAAATTGTTTTAAGGATATTTTGACAAAAATAATTATTTAAATACAATATTTCGGCAAAAAATTAACTTAGAATAACCTTTTTTTCAAAATGTTCTCCTTTTGTGAAAAATGCTTCTATTATAATAATATTTTGTCTGTATATAGCTCAGATCACTGTACAGAAGCTCAACTATTAGTTTTGAAAAATTCACATTATTTTCAGAGTTACAACCAATTGAAATAATTATCGTCGTTTTTTTTCTTAAAATTGCTCCCCTCTCTTGTCGTAAAATATGGATAAACCCATTTCTAAATTATGTATTTCAAAAATTCTAGTTGAGCCTCTGTACAGAGGTCTGAGCTATAAACAGGCAAAATATTATTATAATAAAAGCATTTTTCACAGAAGGAGAATATTTTGAAAATGGGTCATTCTATGTTCATTTTTTGTCAAAATATTCTACTTAAATAATTTTTTATTGTAATACTATTCTTAAAACAATTTTATGTACATTTTCTAATCTAAGTGACACTAAATATTATAAATATTATCCATTTATACGATTTTGCAAAATCACGGTTCCGAACGTAGTCGGATACCTTAAGTGCTAAACAATTACATGTAATGAGTCAATGCTCTTCAAGCAAATATTTACAAGAATATTAATGTGGACGAAATGATAAATAAAAAATTTGGGTAAAATAAATCAAGGAAAATATTGGAATGCTTTGCATTAAAAAATTTAAAAAAATATTCACTTTTTTTTTATAAATATATTATGATAAAAGAAAATTTTCTTAAAAAATATGTTAAATATACCTTGTGGCTACGTCTGTGTTTGAAAGAATTCTGTGTTTACTTTTAAACATAAATACCTTTTCTTTCGTTTTGTAGTCTTTGAATAATTATTTGTAATGTAAAATAGCATTGTAAGGACAAAGTATTAATGGCAATCACCTTTTCGGAAAAAATATACTAAATATATTACAATTGATTTGATTAAAAAGTATTCTGCAGCTCTTTTGCTATGGTGTTATTCTTTGTTACATTTTTAGTTTAATTTCTCCTAAATCAGAACACATTTAGCTTTTGTGAAAACTAACATACGTTTTCAGAAATAAGGCGGTAAAAAAAATTTATAATAAACCAAGCCATTTTTCATTTCAGAAATAATTTATTTTTTCAAAATATATTTCATTTTAAAAGTAATTTATCTTTGTTAAAATTATCTTCTTAGGAGGAAATTTCCTTAAGATTTCTAGGTTTGAGTATTTTTTAAAAAATATTTTTACAAAATTTATTATATCGAGTTCTTTTCCCTTCCCATTAAATTAAAATAAAAACAGATTTTTTCCCTATAGAATATTTTCCGCAAATTCTAGTTTTGATACACAAATTTAAATTACTTTTTCAGCTGATAAAAATCCATTTAGAATACTTTACAAGATTTGTTTACAAAAATTAACTTTTAAGTTTTATTTTTCTGGAAAAAAATATTATCCAAGTCTAAGGACTAGAAAATGTAAGTAAAACGAGTAAAAAAATTGACTTATTTGAAAAAATACCAAAAGGCAAAAAAGATGAGCCCTCTCTCCCCGTCTTGTACAGAACATTAAAGAGAAAGGCTTTACGCACTAGTGGTATACACAAGGGTGGGGGTTGGAGATTCAACCTCTCCCCCCAAATTAAGAGATATTTAATTTTTAGCGTAAACATTACGCCTCGGCGCTTTCGTCTACGTGATTTTTAAAGTATAACCACTCCCCCCTCCATAAAAGTAGTCTGTGTACGCCACTTTTATTTACAAATAACATTTACTTGTGCTTTTGGCCCGATGAATAGTATAATAATACTCTATAATATAAATATATACTTATACTTAATAATACTCAATAATACTTTATATTTAAAAAAATTCTCTAATACTTTATATATATTTAATAATACTCTATAATACTTTATATATATATTTAATAATACTCTATAATACTTAATATTTAAAAAAATCTCTAATACTTTATATATTTAATAATACTCTATAATACCTTATATATATATTTTTTAATAATACTCTATAATACTTTATATATATATATATATTAATAATACTCTATAATACTATATATTAATAATACACTCTATACTAATAATGCTCTATAATACTCTGTATTTAATAATACTCTATGTTTAATAACACACACACTCTCTCTATAGTACTCTATAATACTTTATATTTAATAATACTCTATGTTTAATAACACTCTCTAGTACTCTATAATGCTTTATATTTAATAATGCTCTATATTTAATAATTCTCTATATTTAATAATACTCTATATTTAATAATACTCTATGTTTGATAACACTCTCTAGTACTCTATAATACTTTATATTTAATAATACTTTATGTTTAATAACACTCTCTAGAGTACTCTATAATACTTTATATTTAATAATACTCTATATTTAATAATACTCTATATTTAATAATACTCTATGTTTAATAACACTCTGTAGTATATAATACTTTATATTTAATTATACTCTATATCAGGGATCGGCAACCTTTTTTAGCTGTTGCTTGCCAAACCAATCTACCAATATGTCTCAACGTGCCACACAGTAAGACAGTTTTTAAGCAAAGATTCCTGCGATAATGTGCATGCACAGTTAGAGCATAAAGATCAATAATATCGATATTTATTGTTTTATTGTATATTAATTTTGCATCGTTTAAAGATATTTTTAACATAAAAATAAGCAGCATAAAATATAACTATCTTTTCAACGAAAATTAAAATTGTGCATGTATTATGCATTTTTAAAGATATTAAAATAAGTCATTATAGTTAAATAAAACTATAAATAAATACTTTAATGTGAACCTAGTACTTTGCACAGCTCTACTTTCTTATCGCAAAATCAGGGGTATTATTTGTGACTTTCATTTTGACAAGATTCTGGGCATTCAGTTGTAAAACAATTTCTTTGCTGACTCGAAATATTTTTCATATGAGGAAAGATTTTTTATTTAGATGTATAGAACTAAAAGTGGAAAGTAGAGTACATGCAATTTTCTCTCTTCAAATAGTTAAATCTCTCCAGAAATGACATTCAATAATTTACAAATTAGCTCTAAGTTTATCTTTAGTGTTATGTTTCAGATTTTTTCGTGATTCCGTAAATGTTCACAATTCTGAAGATATTTGTCAAAATAAGAGGTTCATTACAAATCTATCAACTTCCATCCACTCAAAATTGACAAATTTGTAGACTGGTGCAGAGTGCCACTGAGAAATGTACTCTGTGCCATAGGTTGACGACCCCTGCTCTATATAATACTCCATATTTAATATTATTTTATAAAAGGGTAATGGACAGTATCATTAGTATTGAAAAATCAAAAAGAATACAAATGATGGAGAATCATCAAAGAACAATCATTTCTGTCCCTTTTATTTCTTGTTTTTCAGCCTGAAAGAGTTATTGGTGCCATAAGTCATTTCTAATTTCCAATCCGCTTGGATTTTTCCTTCTACGTTTCCAACGGATTTTGATATTTATCGTAAGAGTTATAACTTGCAGATCTTAAATTACTTCGATCAAAAACACCGTAGCTTCTTTAAACAAACCTTTAAAAATGATTCCAAAAGTCAGCTTCTGAGTATACAGTATAATTCATTTCTAATTGGCTTTCAACTGTTGACCGACGACGACTTATCAAGCGACTATAATGAGGTTCATATTTCAAATGGAAAGCACGATATTTCATAAATGATGTGGGAACAGATGGTGTAACTAAAATACAAGTATTTCTAAATAATTTTAACAGTAATGAGCTGTTAATGTGGTTAAATGAAATGTGGGCTTCATTGAATCAGCTGTCTTTGGATTTCATAAGCATGTTTTTGCCTAAAAGAGCATCATTTTACCTTTGTTTGTCTCTGATAGAGAAATAAGGTCTCACTACACAGTAGTAATACTCTCAACACTTCATATGAATACATATCGTGAGCAATCATTTTGAAATTAATCTGCTTTAATCAGCCCAACTAAACTCATATTTGTTGAGGATTAATGAAATTAAACATATATTTTGAAATCGTTACTTTGAGACAGCGAATCAAAGCAAATAGTCTAAAATGGAAGTGAATTAAAAAACTCATGGAAATTTTTTTTATTTTCTATCTGAATTGTAGAATTTTAATAGATTTTTAAAAGTATAAATTATGGTAAATTATATAATACATTTCCCTCAATGTAATACTAGCGCGCATATCTATGACTTTCCATCCATTTATATGGAAGTTGATGCAATAAAAAGATATTAAAAAGAATATCGAATGATTATGCTGAACCTCAAAATTTTATGAATTATCTCTTTCTTAGATAGCAGATTTAGTGACAGAACCGAATTAATCAAAATCATGATTGATAAATAGAATTTAGAAAGATTTTTAAATCAAACAACTTCGCATTTTATATATATATACAATTCATACAAGCATGTTTGCTAAAAAAGAACGGGTAACTGACTTTAACTTTCAACAACACAAATATCTCACAATAATATATTATTAAGAACTCATTTCTTAAAACTGCAGTTTCTGAAAGTAAAGAAAAGGTGTCGGATTACTAAGAATATGATGTTTTAATTGAATAATGCTGACCGATACTTTAGTCATTATTGTCCGCTGATATACAATGTATTAGATATCTGTTCGTGGTTTCACTGATTTTTCTATTTGGCCATACTTTTGAGTAAAATAAAACAAAGTATACTCATCATTTATTTAAAATCAACCTCCTACTTATAACCCTGAGAATTTGTTGCTTGTTGTATGTTATGTATCTAAATCAAATAGAAGGAAAGCAAATATGTATAATTCATCTATATTTCAATACTTCAGCCTCGACGACATTTTAATACAATTTTTTAAAATTTAGAATTTAAAAAAGTTATAAGAAGTATATATATATATATATATAACCCCACTTTTATATAATTTAATTTTTATATAATAACTGTCCTAAGTCAGTAATGTTCATAGCACTGCAGCATCCATTTTATATTTATTATCTCGATTACTCTTTTGTCCTTCATTGTGTGATTTTCCTGCTGTCTATGTGTTTGTCGAATGTTATTGTTTGGATGTGATCTCTTGTTAGTAGAGAATTGGCCTATATATATATATAATATTACGATTGAGATATATATATATCTCAAATAGTGGAAAACAACATGAGAAAAACATGTTAACTTGGTTTTGAAAGTTATGAATAAATGACAAACTTTAAGGCATATCTACATAAAACTACACAGTGGTATAAAACTACACAGTTTTTCTTTTAATCCTTTCTGAAATTTGTAGTTCGCGCTATAAGTAATACTATCACAATTCATAAATAAACAAATGTGTATCGAAAAATGACAGCATTATTCAAGAATTATGCTTTTTAATTTTCATATTTCTCCCATAGGAATACTGTACAATCCCATAAAAAAAATTTCAAATAATTATTTTTATTTCTATTCATAAAATAATAAACTAAATCTTTAAAAGCAGGTAATAATACTTATTTGCCATTTCATTTTAAGCATGAAAAATTGGAAAATTCAATACAAGCAACCGCAAAGTCTGAAATATTGGTACAATATCTATCCACAAATGAAGATGGTAATAGAAAAAGTAGATAAGTCTCTTAAGTTAACGTTCTGTCAACAAATTGACATAGATTTTATCCTGCATGAAGTCCGATGCCGTTCATTAGTCTCATTACCGTTCGCTTTGTTTGAACAGGTTGCGCGAGATTTATCGTTGAGAAGGAAAGTATCCTGCATTCTGTTGATATATATTCTTAAAAGGATTGAGGAATTCCTATTATAAGAACGCCATCAGCAGAAATGTTTCTATTTTTCCACCGAGAGATTTCAGAAATAAACTTAAAATATTTTACACTGTAAAAAACCAGAAAAATGCAAAAAAAAGTGGTATATAGTTAGCTTACATTGTTGATAACATTCTTTTCAGCTTAACATTATTGTTAAAAATTTTCATCAGCTTAACATTATTTTTCACATTCTCATTGGCTTAAAATTGTTGAAACAACCAGGGAAAAAACAGAAGACAATAATAAATTTAAATTAAATCAATCATTTGAAGAAGATACTTATTAAATATTGCTTTTCTTTATATATATATGTGTGTATGTGTACGAGCATGCACCGAGAGAGTCCCCATAATCATATAACTTAAAGTAATTATTACGTCAAACAAGAAATGAGGCGGAAAATACTAATATTATTTCATACTCGCATGTATATACCTTTAAATATTTAATATTTCCCCCTTATGCTAAAATAAACTCACGGGCTTATATAAAATGTTGACTCGTATTCATGTTCATCAGGGCATGTTTTTATCTAATTTTGAGAGATTATTAGTTGAACTTTAGTAATTTATTTTTATATTTTAATTGGATCTTTTAAGCACCAATCGTAATATAATCAATTTTTTTTCTACGACGAAAATTTCGCTCTTGCTCTTCTTTACTAGATTAGCTAAGCTGTAAAAATATATTTTGAAACGTATTTTACGCTTCCTTTTTCTGATATCAATTCAGGTTTTCTAATTTTTTAAGCCCTGTTTTCTTTTGCTGAAATTTGAAATAGTTTTAGTTAGACGAAGCATTAAAAAAATAACTTTATTTTTCAATTGGCACGATTTTGCTTATCAGGATTTGAATTAGAAAAATTAATGATATATATCTATAATATTTTTAAAATTTTTTTATATTTATTTAAATATATTTGAGCAGGTATTGAAGTTATTTGAAAAAAAGTGTATCTCAAAAGCTTACAAAAATATAATCTAAAAATAAGTGCTACTGAGATTTCATATTCTCGATAGACAAAATTACATGCTTGATAAAAGCTGCCAAAGAGGTGATCTTCCACAATCAAGTTAAAATAATATTTCTTTTCAGTTACATCAGAATTTACCATTTTGAACTTGATTTTCATAGGAAACCATGGTCACCGTTGTCATTATTTCTAGATGTTTATACAAGAGGAAGCGAAGTGATACTTATACTTATTTTTACATGAAGATTGTTTACATAAAATGGCGTTGGTGATGAAGGTCACCTTTTGAAGGTGGCCCCTCACAGTCTGCAATTCAGTATTTGAAATAAATAATGCCGGTCGATTATCCAGTTTCGTTCCTGCCTCTTAAAAGACAAGCTTGGGTTCCTTTCCACTAAATTTATGAGCACCTGCGTTTTCTTTTTTTTTTCTCTCGGGCTATTGTTAATACTTATTCACATAAAATGATATTTAGAAGAAATATTTTTTTTTAAAAAAAGATAATAACATTTCCAAGCATGTTAAAACTATTCCTTTTAAATGATTCACATTCATACCCAATTTTTGAAATATATAAGATAAGTCTGGTGAATGGGAGACTAAAGTATGAAAACAATCATCTTTTACGCTTGTTAAACAGAAACACATTTACTATTGGCTGCAGCAATCATTATGCTAATGCAAACTTGAATGTCAGCGTTATGTGACTGGTTTACCCATATCTAGCATTGACAGACTCAAATGACAACCAAAAGAAAAAAAAAAGAACTGGAAACGCCCCCATAACGAACTGTATCCCCCTTCCGGCCCCACCTGTGCTGACAAAACTCATTTTTCAATAATACAACCGAAAAAGTGGATCATTAAAATCCAATCAAAACACGTGTTTAACCCACAATAGATTTTCTCGTCTTTTTTCTCCTTCCTTGGCTATTGTGTTTTGCCGGTAGTCTGCTCTGCATTGATGGCGTTCATAAACGGATGCAGTCCAAACTATATTCGTCTCTGGCAATTTAGAATTTCCTGTCATTAGGAATATTGTTCTCCAGAATACCTCTTCCAACAATGTTTTATAAAGAAAGGCAGCACGGGTTAAATTCCATTCATAAAGTATAATTTACTTCATAATAGAAGTCATTGTTGTAGAGTTTGGGCTTTGCAGTTTATGAGTGAGGCACAGAATAAAACTTATTTCTTCATCAACATGTTCAAAGGGTTTTCTAACTTCTACATTTATAGAAACTTATACATGTATTTGAAAGAAAATACCAAGTTAGAGATTCAATTTCCTTTAGCACAAGGTTTACACACATTTAAGTTTTATTACGCCTCTTTGACGGAATATAACGATACTTGATGAGTTAGTTTCCGATTTAAATATATCATATTGAATGATAGTTAATATGTTGAAAATTCTTATTTAGATAAATCTCTGCAATTTTGGATCTTAACATAATTTTCAAATGCATCTACAACTGAATATAGTTAGTATGGTATTTTAACCCTCCAATTCTAAGATTATTTTTTAAATCTTATTAAAATTATTCTACCTTTTCATCTTTCCCATATGGACATCTAAGATCAAAACTAAAGCTTAAGCAAACATTATTAAATAAAATACGGAAATTTGTACATCAATACAATATATAACAGAAAAATTGATCAAATTCTCTTAATTTATCTTGCAGGCAGTTAGAGCATTGTTCACTTTTATCCAATGGGAATACAATTAAGTATTAAAATTTATTGAAGAGGAAACATCTCCATTTTATAAACTTAATTTAAAATAATATATCATAACTCAGTTACATTCAGAACATAGCACCTTTTGAAAGTTAGACTTTTTCGTTCAACTGTACTTATATATTCCCAAATTTAGAAATGCCTTCAGCAGCTCAAATTAAATCTGAGAAAAAAAAATGATTACCTTATTTCCTAATTTTCCTTAAAACAACATTGTATCTACGGTTTACAGGTTCAACTTTTGATGATTAAGTGGAACTACATATAATTAGGTATAAATTTAAATTTTATACTACTTGTGCTAGTTTAGTGATTGGATTCATATTGCCATCTCTCTACCTCTAAAATGGAATATTCATTCTTATTTTGGTTGATTTATTTAATTTTATTTTGTTATTTTTAACTAATTATATTTCTAGCTTATGTTAGTTACTTATAACTCTTTATGCAAATAAGGTAAGAGCAAAAGTGAGTTGATATTTCTCATTTTGTATATAATGTGTTTTAGATTCTGTTTTTTAAAAAAAAGATGAGATTAATTTTAAGAACAGAGAAAGAGAGAGGAGAGAGATTAAAATTAAAATCTCACTAAATCTCACGTAAAAACAACAAGCTCATTATAGCGATTGAAAAAGAAAAGGAAAGACGTCCAGGAAAAATTTCTTATGACCTTTCAAGCTGGAAACTGTCATTTCTTTCAATGTTAGTGTGAATTCCCTAGTTATTTTATTTTTACTATCATCTTTTTATGCTAGAAAAGACTTACGTTATAGCAAAATTA
>BMAV01013259.1:96572-125141 GCA_019973955.1 Trichonephila inaurata madagascariensis
TCTTAACAGATTTCCATTTTCGTCTTCTGCTTTTGATCAACAGCCTTAAGAAGCTCCATCTTCATTTTAAGCGAAATAAAGGTTTGCTTCCCCCTGAACTATTTACCATTTTGTTCGTAATAAAATTCTTTTAAAATGGGGGGGGGGGCGCAAACCAAACTCACTAATTTTTATTCACACTGCAATTCGAAAGTCAACTGATAAGAGATTAGATGTTTTTGTGCTGCGCTTGTAGAAGTGAAGGGTGAATATAGCTTAGATAAACAAAATTACTTCTTGCCACAGGCTATTCAGAGAAAATTTCAAAGCCAAGTTAGCCTTCTTTCTACGAAACATGTGAAACTACCCCTCTTTTTCATTTCACACCACTCTTAAATTTCTGCCGAATGGATAGTATTTTCCGTATTTTGTTCATTCCCAGATGGGAAATCCTTTCGTGTTAAGCGATTTTTGTTTCGCGCTAAGAGAAAAAAGTGCATGAAAACAAATAGAAGTTTGTCGGAACCGTTGAATATATTATTTTGTGTTAACCGATATTTCATCTTAAGCATTTTCGCGTTAACGTATTTCACTGCATTTTATTAATGTAATGTCTCTAAACGATGACTGATTATTGATATTTTTTAGCCCAAATACAACGTACAATTTGAATACAAAACCTTTTTTTCACAATTCCTACTATTAGCTCGCACTATCTATATATTTATTTATTTATATATTTGTATATTTATTTATTTATCTTAGTGGAATTTTCAATTGTTAATAAAATACATTTTAAAGCGCTGAATTGAGCTGAAATTTTATATACAGGATCATTTTGGATGACAATACAATAATTTAATTATAATTAATAAAAATTAATTGATTAAAACTAATTATTTAAAGAATTACAAATACAGCCACGTTGGCGACTTGTGTCAAAACTTGAAAAGGTTTTTTCTCTCGTGTTAAAGCATTCAGTTGGACTGAAATTAAAAGGACAATACGATACTTTAATGATAATTAAAAAAACTAATTACCACTTAATGTTGAGATTCTGTCCTATGTATATACATATTTATATTAATTGTAACTTTTTAATAAAAAGTAGCTAAAATAAAATTTTTCGTTGTTGATCTAAGTAGGAATTGACTTAAAAACTATGTTTTATATTACTTGTTTTAGTGTATGACACGACAGCTGCTTGTTAAAAGTTTCTAAGTGATTCTAACTTTCTTTAATAATATGTTTAGCCATTTTCTTCCTCGATTAAAATTAACGATATTCATACTAGAGCAACCTAATTTGTGAATAGAAAAACTTATCAACCTGATTTCACATAGACAAAAAATTTTAATAATGACAATAAAAGGGAATGTATAGTTTCCCCATATTAGAGAGTTTGCATTTCATAAATCTAATGATGAATATTTATTTCATAGAGAATATATAAAACCTAAGCCAAGCTACATATTTAACAGGTAGTTTCTTAGTTAATGCCTGAAATTTGAGTCAAAAGTGTGTCAGTTTCCTTCCAATTTAAGGTATCCGACTACCCCAAAACTGTGAATTTTGCCAAATTTCTTTTATGATTTTATTTTATAGGCTATCTTATTAGCTTTATAAAATATCAAGCTTTTTATTTTCCTTTCACTAGAACAAAAACTACAAGTATTTTAGTAAAAGCAGATGCCATAACTTTACATAAGATGTCAAACTTTAAAATGCGTTTTACTCGTAAATGTGATTTTTTTTCGAAAAGCTCAAAAAGTTTTTTTTAAATAATTTGCTGAATTTTTTTGTATGTGTTCTGTATAACAGTAGAAGTGTTTTAGAGAGTTGTAGAGATAAAATGCTCTAGTTTTGGTAAAAATTAAAATATCTCTTATCCTGAAGGTCATTTCAAACAGGAATAGCAAAGTAATGCATCAAAATTTAAAAATTGAGAATTCGTTCATTTACTATTTGTACAAAGCGGGCCCCGTTTCTGTAATTTTTTGTCATTTTTTTGCCATTTTAGTAGTAGTTATTAATATTTTAGTAGTAATAATTTATTTTCTCTTCTTAATTTTAGCCTTTTTTTCTTAAAATGTACTAAATAAATCTAAAAACCACAAAAAAATCTCCATATTTCCATTTTTTTTTTAAGTGTTGTCGCGAGTAGTCGGATACCTTAAGATAAATATAATATACCTAATACTATGAATAACTCGCAATTAAAGAAAGCACACACATAAGTAATACTAAAATATTAGATCTTTTTACAAAGTAGAGAATCTAAGTGTCCTTTGATGGGTTGAGAGTTTATTAGAAGTAGATCCCCCACCATTACAACCTGGACAAGACGTCAAATTGGAATCCATCCTGATATTATCTCATGATACACTCCCCGCCCACGCACTTACGCTGACAGGTGGTATCTGAGTTGTCCGTGGATCCCAATGATGTACAAATTTGAAATCTAGTTTTTTCCCCCCTACTTATTTCTCTCGTTGTTCTCCGGAAACTGCAGGATATATAATCCAGATGTGATAACAGATTTTACCTTTCTCGTTGCGATTTCGTTAGATTTGTAAGAAAAGTTCTAATTATACCAATAAATGACAACTGTGTTTTTTTTCCCTGACTTTCTTTCTAATGATGGCTTTAATCCAGAGGTCGATTTCCTCTCTTTTAGTAATTACATGTCTTATATAATTCGGGAATAAAATGACTATAAAATTGAAGATAAAAAAAAATTCTGGGACATTTAAAATGGACATTAACGTTAGCTGCTCCTTTTAAATGTTCCTCAAAATTTTTTTAACTTAATTCAAATTTCAATGACTCTATAAATAATTTATTAATCTGTTCATTTAAAGTAGGGGTTTTCATCCCATGGCCCGCGAGTAACGAATGGCCTGCTGATGGCACTTTAGCGGTCTCCCATTTGAACTTGGGGCAATTTTTAAAAAAAATTGCCTTGACTGCTTTTTGTCGTAAAAAAACGCCGTTTTTTTTCTGTTATTCTTGATATTTAAAACATTCCAGTGATGTGTTTGATATGCATTTGAGATAAAATTTTCTGAAAAACATGAATTTTTAAAATTTTTTATTGTATTTTAAACAATTTTAAATATAAAAAATCTGACTATGCATAAGATTTCAAAATTTTTTAGAAAATCTGCGGACACTTATCTCTGTTAGGTTTGTAAAGTGTTTTAATTTAACTTCCATGTAACTTTTTGAAAACCGATGTGTATGTATATATATAAATATACAAATATGCAAACACGATCTCTTCTCTTAGAATCAGTTGTAGTCATGTAAAACAAAACTACCTTTTTTTTAATATAAATTTCTTGACTACACAGTATTTTTTTCTTTTTTTGACAATCGTGTGGCCTTCGGATCACTGTGAATTTATTGGTGTGGCCTTCGGATCACTGTGAATTTATTGGTGTGGCCCGAGGATCATTGTAAATTCATTAATTTGGCACTCAAGAGCGAAAGATTGAAAACCCCTAATTTAGAGAATAGTTCTTAATTGTGTGTGTGTGTGTGTATAAGGATCGACGGAGGAAATTTTATGCTAAGCAAATGCAAGTTGCGATATTGTAGATGACAATAAAACGTAAAATAATTAGTCAAAATAAAACTTGAGCCCATTCACTATTTAAATTTCGATACTAATTTTATGCATTGCTTACCATTAGTTCTAGTAATCTAATAGATGTCTATAATTGTATATTCTGATGAAGAAATAAGTTTTTAAAAATTTTAGTAAAAGTCACATAAAATGAATGAGCTCTATTAAAAAATATTGTGTAGATACATATTATTTTTTTTAGCCAAAACAATACTTTCAATTTCAACCTGCGTTAAGATGCTTATAAATGGTATTCAGAGAAATATTTTTCAGCGGAGGTGATACTATTAACAAATCAATAGGGCCCTATTTCTTGTATGATGTCTCCAGGGACGTCTTAAGACTCTTTGAGGCCCTGGGTCCAGAGAAATCTTAAGATTTCTAGGGGCCCTGGGCCCCTATGCAAAAGTAGGCCCTACCTGATATCTTTATAAATAGACAGTATCAAATACTCGTTCAAACGGTAATTTAAAAAAAATGTGCACGACTTACAATCCCAAAAAAGTAGGCATAAACCGGCTTGACCGATGGCTGCATTTCGACTAAATGAGTTGAGTGATTGTTTATGGCATTAGGCCTGAGCTAGACATGAACAACGATCATCACATAATAATACAGCCTACCACTTTTGCTAGTTGACATGCAGTTTGAAATTCCCTGTTTTTCGGAGACTACCCACGGGAATAATATTTGACCATTAAAATTACCCGGATAATGATCTTAACAAGAGAGTCGAAAACGAAACACGGCCCCCACCGACCCGGGCCCAGTTGTCCCGCTCCTTAAGACGTCTCTGAATGTGGCCACGGTATCCGAGTGGTCGTGGTCACCAGCTCGTGACCGGTGTTGCCGTGTCTCAAACTCGAAACTCAGGGCCGCTAAAAAACCGTCGTGTACAATGGCTGAAGCACGTTAAATAGTTTGAAAGTTTTGGGAGGGGTGACAGCTTTAAGGTGTCGTCCTCGTTACTTAACCCTGTATCGAAATTACGAGGTCCGTCACCAATAGTCCTGGTGCTGCTTCATAGTGAGACGTAAATTAAAAAATCAAATCACAAACCCATTATGCAATATTAATTTATCTGATATTGTTTATTATATAAAATTATGGGGAGATATACAAAGATTAAGTCATAAGTTGGGCTCAGAAGTGAAGGGTATCAAAGAAGTCTCTTACGCCAATTATTAAAAGCAATAAAATTAGTTAAATGATGAATTAAAAGTAATTAAATTAATTAAAAGTTTCTGCTCATCATATGTCTTTTCTTGTAGTATGCTAGAAACGGAATATGTTGGAATATTTTAATTGATAACTATATTACATCATATAAATCAATATTTTATCATATAAATCAATAAAATAATAATAAAAAAAAATCTTCGTTAAATAATAGCCCATTTGCCATTTTTAACTCCGCAAAATCCATTACATGTTATGTAAATTACTTTCTCAACAAAATTGAATGAAACTGCACACACAATGCTATTCAGTATTTTCAGTCAGTAAAGTACATAGGGTGTCCGAAAAATATGACTACACTTTCAAAACTGAATTAAAAATAAACAAAGATTTTCACTTGCCGATTTTTATTTTCCCTGAGGAAAAGATTAAAATTTCTGTTTTAAAAAATGCAAACTAGATGGTGCAACGTTCACGTTTTCCAACATTTCTGTTTCAAAATA
Organism: Trichonephila inaurata madagascariensis; assembly: GCA_019973955.1. Taxonomy (NCBI): domain Eukaryota; kingdom Metazoa; phylum Arthropoda; class Arachnida; order Araneae; family Nephilidae; genus Trichonephila; species Trichonephila inaurata. Next base: position 101,862 of record BMAV01013259.1, read on the forward strand.
GCTTCACCGCAAGAAAAAGCACAAAAAGTAGCATGGCTTATCGAATTAAATCTGCAACACATGCACAGCCTAAATTTTGGACTCTCTATAAATGTCCACCTCCAAGATCTGCAATTTATAAGTGGAATGAAAGATTTATAATGATAGGTAGCGTATTGTCGAAAACTAAAACTGGCCGCCCTAGCAGAACCTGAGATGACGTTACTCTTATAGATTCGATGCAGGGACGTCTTAAGACTTCTTGAGACCCTGGGCCCCTACAGAAATGTAGGTTCCACGTATGACCCTTAAAAGTAGGCAATACATAGCATGCATTGTCAAATACTCGTATAAACAGTAACCCGAAACACTTAAATGTGCATGACTTACAATCTCACAAATCGGTTCAACCGACTATGCTGAGGAATGGAGGTGGTATAGGCATATACATGGACGATGGTCATCCCATATAGCCAGTTGACATATCGTTCTAAATTCCCAGCTTTTCGGAGAAAACAACGGAAAATAACATTTGACCTTTAAAAGTATTCGATTCATGATCTTATTAAGGCTGAGTCGAGAACGAGACGAGGCCCCCATTGTAGCTGAGGCCCTGGGCCCGGGCCCATGCCTTAAGATGTCCCTTATTCGATGTTCTGAACGAGACTAATGGTGAATACATTGAAATTGTGCAATAAAAGATTGGAAAAAACTTTGGTATATTCTTTATGGAACGTAAATATCGTGAGTGAATATATTTGTTTATTTATAATTAAAATTTGGAAGAGTGCAGCCATACTTTTTTTTTGTACACCAGGTACTATCCAGCAAAGATTATTTATAATACATAATATTCCACTTACGAGCATTATAATGCATTTATTCTTATCCTGAACCAAGCATGAAGCTCTTCACAAACATATGCGCATGCATCTAGAGTTAAAGACAATGTATTAATTGTAGACTTTCAACTTATAGTTTTAGGTTGAAAAATTCAGTATCTTTTCTACTCCAACTCCTTCGAAAACATATGAACAACCTTCGTTTCCAATGCTGATGAAGGAAATAAATTGCACCAGTCCTCCCATCGAAGAAATGTATCTTAATTAAATCCAGTGCCTGCCACTTATTTCATTAATTACTTCCATTTTAATCCGATCAAGTAGTGCGCTCACAATCTCCGAATCAGGATCTTGCTCGCTTAATGTCATGTTTTCCCCTTTGAAGAACCTGATTCATGTTTTATCTTAGCCATCAGATACTCGACTGAGCGGGAGGTCGAAGAAATGCAGTCCGCGGAGGGAGAGTTAATAGGTGCCTGTTAAGCAAGTTCAATTGGAGTATTCTACAAGTCCATTAAAGTCAAATAAAGAGATATTACATTACGTTGTCCGATATTAATCTCTTCACGTAGCTCAATTGGGATAAGCATACAGAAACTCTACTCGAACCATACGAATCCACTTGGAAGCGTATAATTTTCTTTCTTAGATATTCGTATTGAATATTTAAGGAAAGGGCATGTATCGGTAGAGGCGAATCGTGTTTCCTGTCATTTGGAGTAAAGCGATTCTTCTGGTAAAATTGAAATAAAACGCCAGTTTATTTCTTTTTTCCCGTGGTGCTTGTACGTATCTTATCTATTTACTCTAATTTTGATAGGATTAATCCTATAAGAAGGTTTGAAATAATTTGTGATACATCTCTCAATTATATACACATGTCTTCGAAAAATTTATCAAGTACCATATTAATTGGAATACTCGTAGTTACTTGCAATTTTATTATTTTTTTTATGTAATCAGCTTAAATTCGGCTTGGAAAAAATCAATCACTAAAGAAAATTCACAGAATTTTGTGGAATTTAGTTCTTTCAAAAAAAGTATTTGCACAAAGGATTGTATCGTAACATATCTTAAATATCAACACAGCGATTAATATATAACCAGGTTCATGCCTAATATATTAATGAGGCAAAAAATACTCAAAAAAAGTAACTAAAACTACTTATATGATCTTAACAAATTTAGAAATTCTCTTTTTTTTTTTCATTATTTTACTTACATTTTATAGGTTTAAAACTAGTTTTTTTATAGAGTAGTTATTTTAAAACACACTAATTCCTCCCCCCCCCCCAATTTACGCGTAGTTTATTTTGGAATTGCATAAAAAAATGTTTTATGTGTATATGATCTTCTCTTTTCAACTCACGAAATAATAGTGTAAAAAAAAAAAAAAAAAAAAGTTGAAATTTTAAATACGCTAGCAACAGTGTAAAAAGAAAAATAATCGAATTTATCATAGAAAAACCCGATATTCATTGTTTAAAAACAAGAAAAAAAGATTAAGTGTTAAATGTGGGACTCAAATATGATGTGTAATGACGTGAAGGGGGGGGGATTTTAGTAATTTGGCTTAATTTATAGTACAGCAGAATTGGTGCGGTCAACAGATTTGAAATTCAGAAATATTATTAAATAATAATGACAGAATTTTTTCTTTGAAATGACAGACTCAAGACTGATTAAAAATGCAGCAGTTAAGTAAAAGTCCTTAACTTAAAATGCAAATCAGCATAAGTTAAGAATTCAAAGAAAAATCAGTTAAAGCTAACAATTATAAAAGGGCAAATTTACAACAGTTAATAATCTAAAAAGAGTTATTTCCATTAGACCTATTCAATGTAACGGACTTCGGTTGAATCAGATCTCAAACCAGTAATCTTCATGGTTTGCTAGATTCTAACCAATTTGATTTTAATTTTTATTAACATCGCGCATTGAAGCAAGGGCTGTTCGCAACGGACCTCGTAGTTCAGAACCTCGGTCAAATGACAGACACGACTCCTGAGGTCAGGGACGTCTTAAGATATGGTTCAACTGGGCCCAAGCCCAAGGTCTCGGGTTCATTGGGAGCCTCATCTCATTCTCAACTCAGTCTTAATAAGATTATGATTATGTGTTGTTGTGGGTAATGCCACCTGTCTGACGTAGTCGGAACGAGGCCCACGAAATTCATGGTGGCAAGGGGCTAGAAGTACGCCTGTCGTTGACCTAGGCCTTGAGCACCATACAGGTGACAGTACGAATTAGATCGGCGAAATTCCCCGGAGGGAGGATAGATGGCGACACCACCTATCTCCACCTCCACAAATTTGCCATGGAACTGGAGGGGAGGGAAATATTCTCCAGTCCTCTGCACTCGTGATTCAGCCCACAAGACTTTCGGACCCACTGATTTAACGAGCACGTACTCCCTGTGTACTCGGAAAGTATTTGGTGGCATCGGGCATCAAATCTAGGCCTTCCGGTCTGGAGTCCGATGCTCTAACCACCAGGCTACCCACAGATTATAATTAGAATAATTTTAACGATCAAATGTTATTCGCCGAAACTGTGGGAATTTCGGACTATATGTCAAATGGCAACAGTGGCAAAATTGTATTATTATGTGCTGACCAACGTTCATGTATAGGCCTAGGCCTACCGCCATAAACCATCTTTACTCATTAAATCAAAAAGCGGCTGTCGGTCGAGCCGATTTGTGCGATTGTAAGTCATGCTCATTTGTTTGTTTCGGGTTATTATTTGTACGAGTATTTGACAATATATGCTATGCACAATCTATTTTTAAGGGTCATTGGTGGGGCCTAAATTTGTCTAGTGGCCTAGGGCCTATTTTTACTTAGTCTGAGACATAGTCATCCTGTGATGACTATGTCTATTAGGATCCGCGTAAGCTAGAGGTGTGGGATTATCTAAATGATGAGACATTTTGGATTCTTAACACAACTTTTATTAAAAATAACTTAAATTACTTAATTCTAATTAACAACTTTCTTAAAGTGAGAGTTAACACCCAATTAAACCTTATATTCAAGTCAGATCGCGCAACTAGATCACTTATCTTAATTATAATAAATTAACTGATTAATCTAACTTCCTATACAAAATATTACCTTTTGTAGAGTCACCTTCCTTCATCGATTGAGGTAATACCTATAACGTAACTTTAGATGAGAAGATTCAGACTTTCTTATAATTTAATTGATATGAACGTATTCTTCTTCCAGAGCTATAGGACGACTAACACTTGATCCGAATGATTCCACACTAAGTTATTTCTAGACTTGTCGCTCACTCTCATCAAAGCTTCTATCCTTTTAAAGTATATCTCATTTACATATTCGATCCGTTTGTCTTCTTGGTATTGGGTTGGAAAGGTTTTGCCATTAATCGTGGCCGTCAAAGAACTTAGGAGTTATGTTAGAAGAAGGACGCGAGAGACGTCACAAGTCTACTACGTACATCCCTACTTTTACGCCGGAGTCTCAACAAGTCTTAAGACATCCCTGACTGAGGCGGCATCCCACTCTTTAAACTTCCACTACACCAACTCGAGGAACTGGATTCTGACAATCCTACCACAATTTAGCTTCCTCTCAAACAGCATCATATGTATAAGGAATGTTTTGTTGTGTAGATTCTTTAAAATAAATATTTAAATAAATCTATACACATAAAACACAATCATAGAAGTTATTTTAAGATTAAAAAAAGTGTAATATAATATATATAAATAAATTCAACCACTACTGTAAGAATAATCCTCAAAATGATTATCGGTATTATATAAAGTGGCGAAAGATGATGTTTATTAAGAAACAGTACTTCACAAGCAAATACTAGAAGATAATTGACAGTAAATAAATGCAAAGTATTCGAGATATAAAAATGTGCATAAAATGTCCTTTTATATAAAAATAAACTATATCGTAACGTGTGCAATATACTAAGGATAAACGTTTTTAAAAATTTATAAAAGTTAAATGTAATCATTAAATAAAATTTAGAAAAAGGTAATTTTATTATAGTTTCTAGAATTTAAGATATAGAAGCCACACACATTAGAAATATCTGTTCTCTTTTAAGCAAAAAGTATAGGTGTAATAATGAAACTTTATATATAGCTATTGTTATACTATTATTTCTTTTTATTGAAATATGTCTCTCTATCATTTAGTATAACTTTTTCTGATGATTATTGCAAAGCTGTTCATTGAAAAAAAAAATCTAACTTTAAAATAAAACTTAAAAATGTAAATGTTAATTTAAATTTTACATTAAGGTATTCTTATTCATCATATTAGCGCAGCATTCTTTGCTTATTCTAGACCTGTAGTAATTTTGTTTTTGACATTGTAGACTCGTGTAACTTTTATTGCGCTCCATTTAAAAAATATTTGGTCAGCTTTATTGAATCTCAATTTTTTTTATTACATGCTTCGAATTACTGCATTTATTGCTATGAAGTGTGTTTTATAATCCAAAGAAACATGCAATTGATGCTTAGTTGGTTTGTCGCTGGCCTTGTTGCCAAAGATAACTGGTTCAACCCCGTCATCATGGGGGGAATTTTCGTGATGCAGAAAATCGACAGCGTCCCTGTCGTATGATTATGTGGCATGTAAAAGTTCCCTTGAGTGCCTGTTTGGCTTGGGTGCTCTAGGCAAAATTAAATTCCTTAAACAACTTCACATCCTCAGAGCTCGGGTGCCTCCTTCTGCGGAGAAAACTGGGCGTCAAAACTACTTGCGGCAGTTGGTATTGCCCATATGGTGCCACTCTAAAAAGTGACACCACTTCTTGGGGAATGTACTAGGCCTGCAATGGTAAAAAATACCAATCAGCAGCCCCATTGGGAAAAAAAATTTGAATAAAATAAGAAATTCCAAACTACCGTTTGAATTTTTTTCCATTGCCTACTTAACACTAAACTCACCGCGACAGTTCTTGTTCCTACTGCGCTCGGTCAAATTGATCAGTAACTAAAAAATATCAATTTCATTATTCAATCCAGTTAATGGTTGATTTATTACTTAACATATATAATATGTGTGTGTGTTCATGAAATTTCAACCAAATTTATGTTTGTATAATTTCAATTATAAAACTAAAACTTCCTTTTCCCCAATTTTAGAATCCAAACCTAATATTATGTACACCTAAAATTATTGATAAAAGAAAAACAAATAAAAAAACCCCTTTATAAATAGTATTATGCATACATATACATATCTTACACGGTCTCAATGCATTGCTTATTCGGCCACAATTTATTTTAGTCTGAAATGTACATTTCCTGCACATATATTTTTTGTACTGCGAACAGATTTGTGTAGTTTAATAATCTTTACAAAATTTTATTTGACAAGTTTTGTAGCATTTAGCTCCCACTTAGTCCCCAACACCATAAATGCTTCTTCTATACATTTTATAATACGATTCATTATATAGTTACATCAATGATAAGAGAAAATGCCGTCTTCATTTGTCCTTTCATTATATGCCACTTCACATATCCTGTTGGGCATGACATATCCCTAAAATTATTATGCGCTTGTCTCTTGTCAGGTTTGGTACTTCCGTCAATTTCTTTCCAAACTGTTCCATCAGCTGCAGTTTCAATTCCCTTTCAGATGTCAATAAAACTTTTTTTTATGCCCTGGGCTTTTATTCATAATATTCTCACCTTCTCTATCTCTTTCTGACTCTAATTCACTAGTTGTAAGTAGTTCTTTATCTGCTTCCGTGTTTGTTTTAGTTTCAGACATTTCTTGCTCATCACATACTGAATACCCTTCTTCTATATGTCCCTTACTTTTTCTATGTAATTTTGAAATACTTTGACACTTTTAGCGCAAATATCCACCACAGAATATTACACTAAGTAGGGAATAAAAAATTTATATTCAAGTTTTGTTGCTTACTTTATCTCCTTCAAATAAGCAATCGTAACAAAACTGCATAAGAAACGCTTCAGAACTGCTCTACTTGAGATTGTATTCAATACTGTTGTCGCGCGCGCGCGTTTAGCCTTTTTAATTGTAATAAACTCAGAGATAACCGTTAGTTTGTGTACAGATTATATAAATTTAAAAGTGTACGTAAAATATTTTCTCCAGCGGTTAAATGGACCAACCGCGGTAGGTAAAACACACAATAATTTATTTTGGGGGAAAAGAGAAAAAAAAAACCAGAAGTAAAGACTGAAGAATATATTATATGCATATTTAAAGAAAAGTCATATGGTTTGATAGTGGTATTATAACGTTTAAATATGTGTAAATATTACAAAAGTTTGAAAACGGTCAATTTGACCGGTACTGGTAGGTTTAGTGTCAAAGTTCAAAGACGAGGAAACATTAATAGGGAAAATAAATAATTTTGCGTCAAGTAAATCTCTAAAAAATATTTTTAATGACATTTTCTGAACAAGTTCCTATTAGAAAAATTGCCTTTTTTTATAGTTTACCACACTAAATTAATTTTATATTATTATATTTATATATATACATATCAAAACAGCTAAAGCTATCTACAAGCAAATCCTAGAAAAATTTAAGTATTTTATTCAACTATAAGAAACACGTATTTTTTACTCTTTAAGTTGCATAAAACAAAAGATATTAAACATTGATAAACGCATTTTAAAAAAATAAGGTAACATGTTTCAAACAGCCAATTCGATGACTGTAATGTATGAATAATTATATACCATATACCTCTATGGGAATACTCTTATTAATAAATTATAAAATGTTATGCATGCTAATTTATTATTTCTTTTTAAAACCTCTATAAAGACTTTATATTCCCCATTAAGTGGTCTTGAAAAGTTTGGGGACCGAAACTCTTATATTGAACTATACTTTCTCAAATATTATCCAAATTATAGCTACGAATAGCTCTGTCCTAAAAATAATTCAACGAAATATAACTCAAAAAAGTTGTTTGAAACCCATATCAAAATGTAAGCCCGTAACACTTTGCACAGAGAAAAAAAACCCACAACACTTCGTTCAGAGCAATAAATATCCTTACAATAATTCGGGGATCTAATGAATAGCTTCCTTTCAAGTGCTACCCTATTGCTAGTAAACTATTTCAAGTGAGCCCAGGCAATTGTTTATTTGAATGAAGGCGTACCCATCCGATTGAAAATAAAGATATTATTTCATATGACGAAATAACTCAATCCCGAATTCTATCTACGGAGAACTCTCCGCAGAGCCTGTTGGACTGCGCCCCGCAAGTATGGATAAGCATCACTGCAGCTTAACTTAAAGTAACGACAGGCGATTACATAGCTTCAAATCGTGACTTCTAACCTGTGTATCTCCCCTTTTCAGTCATTTACCCTAATTTTCGTGATTACTTATCAACGCAATAGATCAGGAAGTAAGAGTCCGCAATTAGAGGGGTGGAACGGCATTCTGTCTAAACAACGTGACAATTTAAATACCGCGTTGGCCGAAATGTTAGACTGGTATTTTCTCAATTAACCCGATGGAGAAGAATACTAGAAGTTCTATCTTTTTGGTTGGGGTGTATATCAACGAGGGGGGTGCCTCGAAGGGGTGGCGGTTATGGGCATCTTCTTATTTCCTCAATTAAATTGCAGCTCCCCATCAAAACTCATTTGCATAAGGGAATTGAAAAAGACTATATCGGGGGTCAAACACAAATAGCGCGGTGTTGGGTGAGCAGAGGAAGGTTACTATTCGATTTTATTAAAATTTCAATGGTATTTTAAATTTTTTAAGAAACTTTTTAAAACTATTTTATAATTCCCACAGCGAGTAAATCTCGAAAATTTCCTTATTTGATTTTTGAATGTCGTGTGATGTCTCAATGCGCTAAACATTATTTTTAAAACTATTATTTGTGTTTAGCAAATATACATTGAATATCTACCATTCATTAATAGTCTCCAATAGGATGGGGTGATGAAAAAATCCTTTGTAAGGCTCCGAAGTATGGTAAATGAATTTAAAAAAAAAAAATATTTTAAAAAGTTCGACTTTCTTAACTAAGAAATACTTTGATTTTTTTTGTATGTATAAAAGTTTGCATTATTATTTTAACAAAAATGAAGTCTTAACCAGTAATTAGAAGTGAAGTTCTACGAAATCCTACATTGAGGTCGAAAGGTGAACACCTGAATTAAATACCCTGCCATGTTCTGTCCAGGGTTTTGCTGATCCCTGCTGACAGATTAAAACGTGGGTCGATAATTACTACTTAAAACGTCTATTCAAATTAAGGATCTCGTGAAGAAGAAAACTATTCTAATTTTGACACATGACTCTGCTTTGAGTAGACTTCTTTTTCTTTTAACATTATTCCCAGAGTTTCTTCTTTTTTTTTTTTTTTTTTTTTGAAGTGGTTTGAGTAAATATTACTGCCAAGTAGTTTTGATGTTTTATGATACATTTTTCTTAGTTGTTCGTCACATTTTTTCGTAATTTTCCGAAGATCCTTTTGTCATTTTATGACTTCGCATAGCGTGATCAAACTAGGATTAATTGCGTTCATTTTAAGTACAGTACTAGATATTATTTTTTTTAAAAATAATAAAATAAAGCAGATATTTTAAGGCATCAAGGATTAGGAGGGCTTAAGAAACTCTTAGGGTGGATTTAGTTGGGAATTATATATTCATTATCCCTTACTTTTACCGTTTTTGAACTCATTATTCAATACGGCTGTTGAGAAGAGTCTTTTCTAAAGTAAAAAAAGGAGTTTGAAATATATCTATCGATGAACTTCTAAAACTATTTAAAATTATCCACAATGTAAGAAATACTTCATTCTAAATGAATATTTCTATCTTTCAGATTATGTATTTGAATAGAAATACATACTCTGAAACGTTCATATTTAGTTGTGAAATATATTTATAATCCATTACTTTTACCGTTTTTGAACTCACTATTCTTTATATCTGTTGAAAAGAGTTTTTTTTTCTAAAGTAAAAAAAGAATTTTGAAATACCTATTGATGAACTTCTAAAACTATTTAAAATTATCCAATGTAAGAAATACTTCATTGAAAATGAACATTTCTATCTTTCAGATTATGTATTTGAATAAAAATTATTATTTAAGCCTTTTTATAGAATTACATTCGTAAAAAGCCTTAAATACTACTTATATACTTTTACCATAATAACTGTGAATTCTATACTACTTCTATTTTAGAAATAAGGACTACAGTCCCATGTATTAACCGAAATGCAAATGTAACCATGCAAATGATTCTTTATTTTAGTTTTAATCAAGGTAATAAATTTATGTTTATCGGTTGAAATTTATGTTACTAGCCAACTTCCATTTTTAAAATCTCATGTAGAAATGCAGTTGAATCAATAAAATAATTCGTTATCGTGATATCAGAAGTAGAAATAAATATTATTATATAATAGAAATATATATTATTATATATATTTCAAAATTACTACTAAATTTTATAAGAACTATTCTTTACCCTTAAATTCAGAATTTTTTTCAATTGTACCAAGACAATGCTACTTTTTATAGTAAATGTAAATTGAAATAGTTTTGTATCTTGAATGTGTTCTTCACATTGAAATGAAAACAGTATCTCAATGCTGTCTTCGCCAAATGTACAAGAGCACTGAACTGAACTTGGATCACATTTTCAGTCAGAAAAACGTTTCAATTTTCATGAAAATTTGCAATGTTGTGATTCAAACATATTTACTTATAATACAGCGCTTTTTTAAAATTACAAAATATACCATAGATAATAAACTATTCTTTTTAAAAAATAAAAATGAGTATTATGATAAAATATGCTACTTTCTATAGCAATGGTGCAGGTCCGTGGATCAAAAGGTACAGGACCACCCGGAACATAAAATTATTTCTATTTTATTTACTGTCGTATATTTCTGTTAGGTTTGTGCGACTTTTCATGGACGAGAGCTGAGAGACGCGACCTACAGCCGCACCAATACCATGAATTATTAAAATTATTAAATCAAAACAGTTTAAGGTATCCAACTACCCTAAAATCATAATTTTTTTTCAAAAATTGACAATTTTTTTTATGATTTTTTTTATAGGACATCTTATTAGCTTAATAAAAATACCAAGGTTTTTATTTTCCATTCACTAGAACAAAAACTACAAGTGCTTTTGTAAAAGCAGATGCCATAACTTAACACACGATGTCATACTTTAAAATGCGTTTTACTCGAAATGTGTTTTTCTTTCGAAAAGCTCAAATGGGGACAGCGATGGCTCAAAAAGTTTTGAAAATAATTTGCTAAATTTTTTTGTTCATTTTCCATATAACAGTAGAAGTGTTTTGACATTCAGATTTACCAGTCACTGTTTTATTCCAAAATTTGTATTCCTTTATGTGAATAAAATTACTGTTTGTTTTTTTAAGCAATTTCATATAATCACCAAGATAAAGGGTTCTGGGTTTTTTTTTAAAATTAAAATATCTCTTATCCTGTACGTACTTTTGTATCTGGAAAAATATTCCGAATTCGTATCCTATTCATTGGCATTATGTGAAAATAGCCTTAAGACACACAGAAATCAATTTAAGTAATATAGTTTTCAAGCAACATACATTCTGCTTAAAAATAACTATACTGGAGAACGTACTGCAAAAATCTGTTCTTTAAAAATTACATACAACAGTTATTCACGTCCAATAAGACTCACATGATTCTTTTCTATGTTCTCACGGTAGTATTCGATGAGAATCATCGGAAACTTCCAAACTCAATTTTCTATGCAGAAAGGAAAGAACGCATGCAAAGAGCTTGCGCCAAAGGGTCACTGAAAAAGAAATAATTCTCATTAACCAACATACATGATTATGAGAAGAAATGATCACGTTTGTATGTGGGTGATGATTACCATTCAGAATTATTAGACAAAACATTGAACAATGTTGATTATTGCTTAACCCTTTCATTATCATATTCTCAATTAATTGGAGTCCTGAGTAAGTTTTTTGTTTCTCTTAATTCAGAAATGACGCAAGGATGAATAACATTAAGTATTTATTCTTTTACATTTAAATTAATTATTTCTATAATTAAAGTACTTTTTTTTCAGATAAACCGTGAGTTTTGTGTGCTTAAATAATACATTGAAAACTAATCATATTTTTTAAAAGAACCATTACACATCTTGCATTTTAAGTACTTTTTTATCTACTTAATCTTATTAACAACTCAGTACTTTTTAAGCTAATATCTTCCTAAGTTAAAATTGGAATTTTTTTTTTTCAAATTTGAAAGCATATTACTTGAAAATACTTTCATGCCTTATTTTTGGACAATTTCAGATTATATAGCGCATGTATTTTCTCACCCAATTTTTTTTTTTTTTTTTTACATTTTTGTTTTGGGGGAGGATAGTTTAGAACACACACACACAAGCGTATTTTTATTGCTGTTTTTGAGAATGCTTCAGTAAATATTTTTTATAATTTTAAAAAATCAAATAAGAGGAAGTGTTAAGCTTAGAAGAAATCTGAAAACTTAAACAATAAAGCATTTCTTAGTCGCTTTTATAAATAGGAAAGCAAATCACTGTTTTTTGATTCACAATGAAATCCCTTTTGCTGATACATTTCATAAAATGAATCATACATATACTTCAAAGAAAAAGAAAGAAAGAAAAAAACTTCACAGATAATGAATAAACATGATATTAATTTGAAACCCTAAAAAAACCATTGTGAACTTTATAAAATATAAAAGTACATTAACTTGAAACTAATTTTAATGTATTTATAATACTTATCGAATTGGCATGAGGCATCTTAAATATATATCAAATACGAAACATTTTGAAATATCATTCCTATTATTTTCGGTTCCTAGCGATATTGCAGAAACCTATTGGGTATGAACGCGGCTCTTAGGCTGGTGGAATTGAGGCTGTGTGGGACTCCAAAGATTAAAATGAGGAGTAATGGGAGCTGTTTCATGTTAAATTGCACTAGACTAAAATACCTGTTGTAAGGTTAGGTAGAAATCAATCAATTCAAATGCTTTTTACTTTACGTTATCATGGCTCAAAATTACAAAGTACGTCGCCAATAGTCCTCGTGAATTTCTAAAGTGATATTGCGGTGCTTTTTCGTTAATTGTCGCCGTCATTCTAATATCATGACAGCATTCTTAATCTTTATATTCTTAAAATTTTACGTATAATTTTCTTAATTCTTTTTTTTTTTCAAATTTTTGAGGTCTTCTATTTTTATTCTTAAATGAACTATCCTTTAAAAAATTTTAAGTACAATAAAATAATACGTAAGAATATATGTAAATAGTGTGTCTGAGGAAAAAATACACTTTAAACATGCAGAAGTAACGAGAATTCTCCGTTCGTAATGGTTCAATTAAGGTTATATTCGCTTTGTTCTATAGAATACGGACTTAGCTTTAAATACTTTCTCAGTAAGAAAAGTTCTGTAATATTAGTATGATATTCCTCCCAGCTTACTATTTTAAAAAGAGAATAATTCCTTACATACTAATCATTTCTATGATTTCCTTTTTTTAATAAAACGTGTTTCGTGTTTTATCTCTTACATTTATATAAATAAATAGCTTGTGTTAATTTTATGTTTTAAATTAAAAAATTGCGTATTTGTTGAATATTTCTAAGCTTTTAGAGGTTTCAATGAAATAAGTAGATCTATGTGTACACCCTTAGTAAATTTTTAAGAATATTTTATGACTTTTTTGTGCATGAAAATAAGTGTCCGTGTGTCGGTTTTGTTCTTTGACACTAAACAAAGCAAGACTTAATTACGAAAAAGCAAAATGCTTACACCTTTACCAAATTTTACTTTTTTTCAAATAAAATTTTACAAACGTCTATTCTAAAGCTGATCAAATGAAAATACTTTGTAACTCTAGCTAAGTAATTAAATGCACAGAAATTGATGTTATAGTATTACTAGATATAAAAAAAATTTATTAAAAAATATAACCAAACTTTTAGTTAAGCATTTTAGTAGAGTCTTTGAGAGATAAAATTAGAATGTTATTCGGAATATGTATAAGAACCGAAATTTATGTGTTATGTAAATGAAGGCTCATTATGCGAGATTTAAAAATTTTACTCTTAACAAGATGCAAACAAAGAAATGAAATTAACAGAAAGGGAGGAATCACGTTAATGGATTACAGTATTGTCTGAGTATTCAGACAGTATTATAACATTGTCTGAACACTTCTATTTATACCTGCTTTTTCGTTGCTTACAATAGAAATTTTTTCTTTTATGACGAGAAAAAATTCAGATTTGTGTAACAGAAGAGTGTTTTTCATAACATTAATACACTGTGTCGCTTAAAAAATGTCGTTATCTGTATTCGAAAATAAAGAAAAGTTTGTTCTAATTTTACATAAATTTTTCAAAAAAAAAAATTGTATCATTTTAAAGTAGTACATTCATCCTTTTGTAATGTTAAAAGTAAAACATTAAAGGTAAATTATTGCATTTTCTTAATCTTTGGTCACAAAATTCCATACTTTTTTCTTTGAAACAGATGTTATGTAGTTCCATAAACATTCTCACTGATTTTTCATAGTTAAGGCAATATCACTTGAAAACCACCAGGTTAATTAAACGATAGTGCCTGTAGGAAACAAACGTTATCGAAAAGAGAAAGAAATTTCTTATTTTAAAAAACTGCTTAAGGTATCCAACTACGTTCGGAAACGTGATTTTAAAAAAGCGCATAAATGGATGATTTTCATGATATTTAGTGTCACTTAGATTAGAGAGAGAGAGAGAATACATGTATAAAATTATTTTAAGGACATTTTGACAAAAAAAAAATATTTAAATACAATATTTCGGCAAAAAATTAACTTAGAATAACTTTTTTAAAAAAATGTTCTCCTTTTGTGAAAAATGCTTCTATTATAATAATATTTTGCCTGTATATAGCTCAGACCTCTGTACAGAGGCTCAACTATGATTTTTGAAAAATTCACATTATTTTCAGAGTTACAACCAATTGAAATAATTATCGGCGTTTTTTCTTAAAATTTCTCCCCTCTGCTGTCGTAAAACATGGATAAACCCACTTCTAAGTTATATATTTCAAAATAGAAGCATTTTTCACAAAAGGAGAATATTTTGAAAATTGGGCATTCTATGTTACTTTTTTGTCAAAATATTGTACTTAAATAATTTTTTATTGTAATACTATTCTTAAAACAATTTTATATACATTTTCTAATCTAAGTGACACTAAATATCATGAATATTATCCATTTATACGCTTTTGAAAAATCACGGTTACGAACGTAATCGGATACCTTAAAGATAAAATTCATTAGTCCGTATAAAATATTTAAACTAATAACTTACAAAAAATAGGCGAGGATTAATAGATTTTGAAATTGACATTATATTTGTATTTTATTATGTTTTTAGTTTATAGAATATATATATATATATATCATTTTTATTAAATTCTCAGATATATAGAAATATTATATTATACGTAAAAATTTAAAAAATTGTTATTTTTCTTATTAGAATTGGTATTGCGTGACACAAAGCTCCCAGTTTCTTTGTGAGTCCTAATTCTCTAGTTATTGTTATTTTTCTAAGTAAGGTTTCTTAACCCTCAAAGAACACTGTGGAATCCTTGTTAAGAATAAAAATGTGAATGATATAAAAGCATAAATTGTGTATGAAAGGCATAAATTCCACAGTATAAAAATAGAGAAATATCATATACACTGAAGTGTGTAATCCGACAAAAACACATATATTTATCTTTTTTAATTAATTAAGTCTCGTAATTCTTTTTGCGATAATGTACGTTATAAATCACAGCAATATTAATTTTATATGTTCATACTAAAAGGTTTTTATTAAAGTAAAACAATAAAAAGGGGCCGTATTTATTTGAATCCAAGCCGTACTTTTTTCTAGTGTTAATGTTACTGAAAATTGGGTGCAGCTCAGAATCGAAGGCGAAAAAATTCGTTGGATGGGGGAAATTGAGTATGATACCTCCCTTTTTGACTTTGATAATTTTCGGTCGGGCATATATATCGTGGAGCGATCTCCAGTCCCACGTCGTAAAAAGTTTGTTTTTGAACCTGAGTCTGTGGGTTTTGATACCGACAGTTAGAGCAATTAAGGATTCATGTAAATATTTAAAAGTTTGTAATACTGGTAAAATAAATTGATTCTTAATTATCAGTTCTCATTTAAAATTTTGTATGTATTGGATATTGATAAACCATATTTTACGCAATTTTTTATTTTTTCACATAAACGTGTTCAGAATTGGATGTGCGTCTTAGATTCAAAAAAATCTAAGGCGCAGAAGAAGAAAGAATATAAAAATATAAGAATAAGCAGAAAGAATCTAAGAATCGAATCGCCTTAGATTAGATGGCAACTTAGATTCGAAAAAATACGGTGTATGTTATATTATTTATGATTTATGTAAATTATATCCATAACGGAAGTAATTGTGCTTTTTTACTCCCCTATTATACTCCTATGCCACCCCTTGAAGTTTACCACACAATTCCTTTGAAGACTCTTCCTTTTGTGATTAAAGCAATTTTTAATATCTAGCAATCCCCTTGCCTACAAAAATCGTAAGTTTTTAATGATAATGGAAAGTTGTATGCTGAGAATTAGTCATTAATGTACCAAAAAAAAAGAAATTTTAATATTGCACTTTAAATAAATTTATCATTTTCAATGTAATTGGTTTATTTCCTTCATTATAATATTTAGTTTGTGTAGATATACATGAATTAAAAATACATGTATATAATACATGTGTCTTTACTGGCTTAAGCAAGGATTTAAGGATCTTCACAAGGCAGAGGGTTAAGAGCAAATAATGTAGCATTATATCTGTGTGTGTGTGAGGGAAAATTTTTTCAAGTTAGTCATAGCAGAACTCAATGAAACTTATACGATTTTGTCGTCATTTCTTAACTTCCATGTCCATACTCGATTTGTAGAAGGAACTATAAAACTTCCCAACTGCACTTTCCTAGTCGATCCCCTGACACCCCACGTTCGTGGTCGAATTATCTTCCACGTGATTGGCTTGCTAGTTTTATCGGATCTTAATCCGAAAAAAAAAAATAACTCTCCATGGGTATTTGAAACCTTGAGATTGTTATAGACAAGGCGATTGCCAAGATAATAAAAATCGCTTTAAACAAAGAATGAAGAGAGTCTAAAAAGGAATTATGCGGTAAATTTCATGGGATGGCATAAGAGTATAATTGGGAAGTAAAGGCACGATTACTCCTGCCTCGGTTATCTTCCCGTTGCATTCAACTTGCCATCATTTTCACCGCCTCGTATTTAGGCAGTCTACTTTTGCAACGGTACGTGTGACACTAGAATTTCTTCTCACGTCAACAGTTAGGTTAGGATAGGATGGAGTAATCTGCTAGAAGAATAGGATGAACAAAAAAATTCATTTTTCATCGGTAATATTATACCTTGGAAGTTCGAAAATGATTAGGAGGGGCCTGAGAGGTATTTTCATCAAATTAAAAGAATATTTTATCATCCTAATTAAGATAAGGCTACGAAAGCCTAGCAAAAACAATGAAAATTTTTGTTTTCTTTTAAAGTTAAGAAATGCATGCATTATTTTATTGTTGATATAAATTATTGTAGTGGTCTTCGAACTTTTTCGACTCACGGTTCCATTAGAATTATGAAGTGTTTTGAGGGAACCTCTCTCTCTCTTTCACACACACAGAAGGATATATCTTAAAATAATATTTAATCAGCATATTAAAGTTATTTCATGCATGTAGCATTTTGTATTTGTTATTAAAAATTTATATAAAATTTTTTATTATCGATTTATATAAATTTAATGTTAATTTTTTAATTTATATATATTAAAATTATATAAATATAATTTATTCATTAATAATATTAATATGTACTCCAGGTGTCGCCTACACATACATTATAATTAATAACTGGTATTTGTATTTTCTTACACAAACTATCGAAGTTTAAGTTTGTTGAAAGCCTTTGAAGGAATTTGAGGATATTCCGGGGAAATTTTAACCAAAAATCAAGTTCTTTATTTGTTTATTTCTGCTTTTTAACGCATAATCTATTGATAGTTAAATCTCTTGTTCTTGTTCTATCGGTAATAAATCCTAATTTTTATTGAAATATTGAAGTGGAATTTTCACCCAGTCCATTTTAGAACGTGAATCCATTTTGTTAGTATACTTATAATTTTCTTTTCGATTTTTTATTTTGACTCGTGGAACACAGTTTGATGACCACTGAGTTTTTGCAATGCTTCGAATGTTTTTATGATGCTCAAGAATTGTATTAAGAAATCAGCATGACTTAATCCCAATCTATTGCATAGATGTTTTCAAATCACTTCACTTAAGAAAGGAATTTTTTAGTATATACTTTTTTAAAATTCTTCTCGAATTAATTTCTTAATACAACAACAAAAATAGTAGCGTCCTTCATGTCTCAGTCATGAATCTTAAAATAGTTGTGATTCACATTTGAAAGATAAGTCAATTACAAGTTAAAAAAAAGAGAGAGAGAGAGAAATCCCTTTTTATGTAAGTTATATGTAAAATTACAGCTTTTCTTATAATGAATGAAATTATCATGTACTCTTATTGTAATAATTGTCTGTCTGATTTCCTTAACAGCGTGAACATTTAAATTTCCATATTTTATTTTTGATATTATAACTCTTAGGCTGTAATTAATATCGCTTATCATATGCTTTATTCGTTTTACTATGACCACATTTTATATTATTACCAGCATACTATATAAAAATGCGACCTAATATAAATAACCTGGTGTAAAAAATAAAAAAAAATTAAAACTAAATATATTATTTTTCCCGAAAAAAAAAAAAAGTTTATTTCAGATTTTTGCTAACCTCTACCTGGAGATATATTTCTTCTAAAATATTTAAATCAAACTACAAATCATAAAAAGTAAGTAACTAAAACTAAAATAACATGAAAATAGTGAATTTGAACGAGTTAAGTACAGGACATCTGAAAAATAGGATATCAAAGAAGCTTTTAAATTGTCTTATTCTGTGCAAAAGAACTACCATTTTACACATATACAACCATCTAGAAACTTTCTGGCAATGTCAAAATTGTGTGTATGCGCAGTTTTTCTTTCTTTCTTACTAATAAATGTTAACTTCGATTTTTTTCTGAGCAACTGGCATCGTATAAGAAAACAGTCAATCAATGAAAGTGACCGTATTTTTTCTTGTTATTTCTGCTACAGCTCCCTGAAAACTTTATTAATATTGTTGTTACGACGCATTTGAAGATCCTACTAACAATTAGATTAATTGATGAGATGCAGGAAGTAAGTGGTTGTATTGGCAGTGCAGAGGACCTTCATTTGTGCTGTATAGATATGACTATCATAAAGCACAGGCAGCATTATTGAAAGAAACAAGTAATATTGAAAAAAAAATTGTCTCGATTCCTACTTAGATCAGCAAAGAAAAATTTTATTTAGCTACTTTTTATTAAATAGTTAATTAATTTTTTTATTAATTATCATTAAAATATCATATTGTCATCCAAAACAATCGTGTATATAAAATTTCAGTTCAACTGAATGCTTTAAAACGTGAGAAAAAAAAATCTTTTAAAGTCTTGACCCAAGTCGTTAAAAATGAAACCAACGTGGTTGTATCTGTAATCCTTTAAATAATTAGTTTTAGTCAACTAATATTTTAATTCTTTATAATTAAATTATCGTATTTTTACCCAAAACAATAGTGTACAGAAAATTTCAGCTCAAATGAGCGCTTTAAAATGTGAGAAAAAAACCTTTTCAAGTTTTGACACGAGTCGCCAAAAATGATGCCAACGTGGCTGTATTTCTAATTATTTGTATAATTAGTTTTAATCAATTAATTTTTATTAATTATAATTAAATTACTGTATTGTCATCCAAAATAATCATGCACATAAAATTTCAGCTCAATTGAGTGCTTTAAATGTGTTTTATTAACGATTGAAAATTCCACCAAGATAAATATATAGAGTGTGAGCTAATAGTAGGAATTGAAAAATGGTGCACAAATACGAATCAGGGCCAGTTGATTATTAAACAGACTCCGAATTCTTCAGCAGTATCATTGTCCCCCGTACAACCTACTTCAGATTTTTCTCTGCCATCTGTCGTACCTTCTACTTTTTCAAGACAGGATACTCATGTTGCTCTGAAGATGTCTTTAATCTCCTTTATCGAAAAATCCATCTGGAGTAGGGATTATCATCATCGTTGTCAACAGACATCCTGATGAATCCAGCTTCCACAAAACTTGATTAACTCAATGATATGTGTTAATAGCATCTTGGATTCTTATATTATCCTTTATATGGCATGTTATCCTGCTGTTTCAACATGATAATTAGCATTCCCCTGACTCCTTAATGCTGTACTAAAATAGTTGGCAAGGTTACCAAACATTTCGTCATTTCGATTATGGTTGTCCATCAAAGTCACACGCAACAAAATATTAAACATTCTAATAAAATTAAGGAATACTTTTAAAAATTCTGATTACTTCTCTTATCGAAAAATATACAAGCGTTGTTCACAGACAATGAAAATTTCGACAGTTACTGCTTGCTAAATGTGCAACAGCTGTCCAGTGATGCGTTCTTGAATGAGATAAAAGATTACATTCACTTTTACTCATTTGTGCGTTTTATCTTTAATTTTTATAAAAATAGAGTTTTTTCATAACAAAGATTTTGTTCCTTTTCTTTCTAGGAATTTCTTAACAACAGGAACACACACACACAACATAAAACTAATAAATGTTTTCAAATAAAAACATAGGAATGCTATTTGTATGAAATGTAATTGATGAAATTATTTTTATGTTATACTTTTAAATAAATTTGAGAATATATATAACTGTGCCTTCATAATATAAAGACTGAAGTTATTCGAATTTCGTAACAAATGTATGATCTAAATTTTTTAACAGAATGTAGAAACTGTTATTTTAGTCTTTTGAACTTATTTCCTACATCGTTAATTTATGTTAACATTTAGCTTCATTAGATTAAAAATAAATGAAGATATAAATAAATGTATTAATATTTTTTTCAGATCTATATTATTCTTTGTAAATGCTCAATTTTTTTAATATTTTTTTTATTTTTTTTTTTTTTTACAAGTTTGTTCATGTGAGTTATTAATTACCGAAAATTTATTTTTTTCCTTTTAAACTCTGAAATTGTTAAATTTATTATTTTCTTTTTATTTCACCAATCAATATAAAATAAAGTTGATGTTCTACGGATTTTTTAGCTGAAATTTTAAAATTTAAATAATATTATAAAAACATTCGATAAACAAAATAATGCTATCTTAGTATATCATTTTTGATGAAAATAAGACTTTTCACGCTTTAAATGTGGACCTAAGCTCAGTACTTCAACTGTGCACATATATATCAAAAATATCATGAATCAAATCTGATCTTTAAAGTCAGTGACATTACTTAGCAGGTGGAAAAACAAGCAATAACTAATATGTGCAATATTTTTTAAAATTCTGCGTTGATTTTCTTTTACACTGCGTTCAGTTATATTTTTGTATTGTTTCTTTTGTATAAAGCTTTGTTTTTCTTTTCGTATTTAGTTCCAAAGTAAGCTATTGTAACTCATAAGATTGACATATTGACTTATTTATATAGTAAAAATTTCAGCGCCTCTTAATCCATTAAGAAAATGACTAAAATTTGGGAAATGCATCCGCTTCTTATTTTCTCGTATATTTTCTGTTCTATGTAATAGTAAACTAGCGTCTCCTGGTGGGCGGGTGTCCTCCAACGGAAGAAGGAGTGAAATCTTCTCCCCACTTTTAAATAACATACATTATTGCAGAAGATTTGAAAGCGCAGAGTTAAGAAATAATTTTTCTCTCTATGTAAACAATGCATCTTTCCGAAGGGTAACTGTGCCTTCATGCCTCTTACCTTCTGGACAGGGTTGCAAATCATTTTTGCCTTTTAGTTATCAAGTAAGATTTGATTTTGACAGTTAAAGAAATCTGCTTAGTTATTATTTTTTATCTGATTGTTTTGCATTTCTACTCACAGGTGACAATAATATTAGTATTACTTCTGATATTCAAAGTACAACCTCTTTTTTATCCCTTGTTAGTTTATATGATAGGAAACCCTTATTCCAGTGAATATTTAAATTTAGCATAGATGCCTAAAAATAATATACAATCGAATTTTTTTTTAAAGCCAATTGCATGGATTTTTAGATATTTTAAATAAATTCTGACGATTTCAAGATCTGTAGCATTCTAAATGCTAAGTTATACTGAGGATATTTTTTTTTTTTATATTATCATATACTTATTTTAAGACTTAAAATTATATTCCGTTTATATGATTTATTGATTGATATAATTTTGTCATATGTCATTTCATTCTTATCTTTATGTACCTCAAATTGTTTAAAACATTTCGCAGAACAATTTTATAGAATAATCATAACCTTTTCCTTTTTTTTTTTAACTCTTTCGTACCTTAGTACAACTCTTTAGGAAATCCTTCACTTAAGGTATCCGACTATGTTCGGAACCATGATTTTGCAAAAGCGTATAAGTGGATAATATTTATGATATTTAGTATCACTTAGATTAGAAAATGTATATAAAATTGTTTTAAGAATAGTATTCAATATTAAATTATTTAAGTACAATATTTTGATAAAAAATGTACATAGAATGACCCCTTTTCAAAATATTCTCCTTTCGTGAAAAATGCTTCTATTATATAATAATATTTTGCATGAATATAGCTCAGACCTCTGTATAGAGGCTCAACTAGAATTTTTGAAATATATAACTTAGAAGTGGGCTTATCTATGTTTTACGACAACGGAGGGGAGAAATTTTATAAGAAAAAAACGCCGATAATTACTTCAATGGGTCGTAACTCTGAAAAGAATGTGAATTTTTCAAAAATCATAGTTGAGCCTCTGTACAGAGGTCTGAGCTATAGACAGGCAAAATATTATTATAATAGAAACATTTTTCACAAAAGGAGAAAATTTTTTGCCAAAATATTGTATTTAAATAATTTTTTTTTGTCAAAATGTCCTTAAAACAAGTTTATACATGTATTCTAATCTAGGTGACACTAAATATCATGAAAATTATCCATTTATGAACTTTTTTAAAATCACGGTTCCGAACTGAAATATTGCATCAAGAGAAAATTCCTAATAAACTCTTTCAGAAATTTTCTTATAAAAGTTCCATTATTTGACTGGACACAGTTAAGGCTGTCTTCGGTAAAAGTACGAGAGCTTGAACTAAACGCGAAGCACATTTTCAGACAGGAAAAATGCCTCAATTTCCATGGAAATTTGCAGTATTATAACTCA
>BMAV01013259.1:146827-161410 GCA_019973955.1 Trichonephila inaurata madagascariensis
GGACGTCTTTTGATTTGGCATAATTGACGGTATAATACGTAAATACCTTAAATACTAATAGTACTTTTCCAGTTGTGGACTTAGCTTATTTAATTATAAGTTTGACAATGAAGCGAATTTGAAACCAAAGACCCAGTGACGATTTAAGCTAATTTCGGGCCCTGGGCGCAGAAGATCTAGTGCCCGCCCCAAGCTCTCTACGGATAAACTGTCACTGCAAAAACCAAGTTAATTACGACTATTAAAGGCCAACAGCAATGTGTCGAGAACAAGTCAAAAACACAACATCTTACGAGTTTTATTTGATAACTAAAATGAATGGCAGAATATCCACAGACCGGTGAGGTATGAGAGCGTCAAAATTTTAAAAGAAAAATTACGATTTTCATTTCACTTGCAATTACTGCTATCACGAAATCAGAATATCAAGTAAACAAACTATCATTCGTAAAAAGTGTTTTCATATTTTTCTTCCTGAAGCGATATTAATCTTCGATAGTACAAACATTTCCCGCTAACTTTTCCTTCAGTCTTAACAACACAAAACAAATGTCTTATAATTACCCAAATAGTATTTCATAATTCATTCAGATAGCATAGGTCAACAATTGCATAACATCATTTATAGTATCCAAATCCGTTGAATGAAATTTCCCTTGTTACGATCATTAAAGTTAAGACTTTCCCCTTACGAACCTTAAGGTTAAGGCTGCTTTCATCTTATGTTGAAGAATAATAACTTGGGCTCAAACTGTAGACACTTGTTCAGATAGAAGAATATTCTAATATTAATATAAATTTCTATGAACATAACACAAAAAATTTGCTTATTACATAGCATTTTTATAGATTTGAAACTTCAAAAAATTCACACTTTTTTTGTCTTAATGCAAAAGGGACTTTTAGTTTTACGTATTAAAATATAAAAAAAGAAATGTGTTACTCATTTTTTTAAGAAAAAATGGTACTTAAATATTATCTCAACAATCGCCAGCTCTATTAATAACTCGCCAAGTTGGCAACCCCGACTTCTTACGTGTCGTACGCACTGAATCAGCAACCATGTGCTTCGTTTCATATAATGTCGCCAATAGGTTGCGATAATACGTAAGTACCGAAAAAACTGATTACCTTACAAATAGATGGGACAAATGGAACTTTCTTAAGCGCAGAATAGTAAGAATTCGAGTTTGTATCGATATTAATCCATTTTTTTTAAACTTTTAAATTTATCATTGATTATTATTTATACATTATTTGGGAGTAACTATAATAGATGGCGCTATAATATTCTTCATGCAGAACTTTTCCTTAGATACACAGATTTATTTCTGACGATCAATCACAATATATATATATATATATGAGATATAGGTGATATAGTAACTTGCTTAGACAATGGAAATAGAGATTGTAGAGATTTAGCAGCCAATACTGATGAACATCAACTTTTTTATTTGATAAAAATATAGTGAGATGGACCATAATTGTAAAAGTCTAAGTATGTACTAATTATACACTTTTAAAAATAAAATTATTAAGTAGTTTAAAAAGTGAAATAACAAGCTGCAGTAGATTCATTGATAAGCTGAAATTTAAATAGCTTTCAGAAATAAAATAGCTATTTCAAAACTAGGCACAGAATTTTGATCTAGATAAATTTCGTGCATGAAATAAGAAGTTAATACAAGCGAAATATATTAAGATAGGGCATGTATCTTCCTATTGACCAGATGTAGAAATTTCGTGAGTGAATCATCGAAGAAAATATTTGACTTCTTTCTGTTGAGGCATTTAAAAGCACATTAATTCCCAATTCCAAATGAATACCCCAGATTTCTAATACCAAATACCAATGATTATTATAAAAGAATGATATAATAAAATATTATTAACAAAGACGAGAGCTCTGACTTTAACTCCTCCTCCGTAAGAGTTCAGAAACGGGAGCGCTGTGTTAGACTTGCTTGAATGTGTAATCCTGTTATTTAGTGTTCTTTTATCCATGAAGATTTGTTGAGAGAATATGTTGCCCTGTGCAATGTAGCAACTTATTAAACCGACATATTATCACTAAACACACACCATTATATACTAAAAAGTAACATGACACCTGATATGAGAGGACTCAATTCTCTTTTCAAGGTGGCAGATTCATAAAATGTAAAGCTTTTACCAAAGGAAACAGAATTCAAAACTTCCATAAATCTTAATATAAACAACAACTGACATAGATTTTAGAGACCCTGAATTCTCAAGTTCCAAACATATCCAATATCCTGTAATGAAAAGGAGGAAGCGCCTCAACATCCTTAAATATATCGTTGATAGGTATTGGGGAGCTGGTGCGGTTACGCTTAAAATTACTTTTATGGCGCTCATTCAGCCAATTCTCGAGTGCACTTTTCCAACTTATTGTTGTGCCTTAGACTCCGACCTGAAAAAATTAGAGCAAGTCCAACTGAGTATTGCCCGTTTCGTAACTGAGTTGAGGCACAATTGCCCTCTGGAAATAGCTCTTTTCGAGGCAGATTTACAGCCAATATCGTAGACAGCCCGAACTGATTAAATACTATAATAAACTCTCTAGTTTCGGTCAACATATCAAAACGTCAACTTATCTAAATTAGTTGGATAAATAGACTAAGATTAAAGATAAACAGTCTCTTCAAATTTACTTACTGTCAATATAGAACATTACATTGTACCTTGAATCCTTCAGAGGAATTATCCAGGGTTCACTTTCACTTTAACCTTACATTTCCTGTCATTAAGATAGATTTTGTCTTAATGCACCTCAGACGATTAGCATTGGAGGAGTAAGAAAATCTCTAATAATGCAGAGAAAATTAGTATTGATATCGATAAAATATCTGACCAATAAGGTAACGATTTCTATAGATACCCAACAGGAAATGTGACTCTTAAAAGACGTAATACGGATTTCAGTTCAGTTTTTAGAAGAGAATTAAATAGCAATTGATGCGCGACTTGAGACTATTCTAATCGAGAAGAGCTATGGGGATCTTTAGATTCTTTGCGATAGACGTAGCTTTCTCCAACACCTTGAGAAATGGTCTCCTGTCGGCGACGAAACCAGTTTCTCCATCCTACACAAGCTGAAAATTACATCGCTGCACCGGGATACCCATTTTCAGTGGATCTCATCTCATGTCGAACCTTTGTAGCATGGGTGTCAAACTCGCATCCCTAAACGAACATTCTTGCGGCCCGGCGAGTATAAAAGCACACAATAATATATAATAAAATATAAAAATTTTCTCCTAAAATAGAGGAAAGATAGTAGCAGAGAAGAGGTGCCAAGTGTCAGGATGTAAACATTAAACTTTTCTTGTCTTTTATTTATGTTTATTATAAAGCAGCGGTTCTTAAACTTTCGAAAGCCTCAGTCCCCCTTTATGTATCAGCCTGACATCGCGGACCTCCCTCCCCCCATGACTCTCAATACATGGCTGAGTGATTTAAATGCAAACGTTATTGTATTGGCACGCAATGATTTAAGTTCTTCATCTTTGCACATGTTTTTCTACCATGTATTTTCTTATAATGTTACGCCAGCGTTTTTCAAACTGTGGGAGGCATTATAACTCTTCAAGGGGGGTGCGAGCATATTGAAAAGTCGAAAACAAAAGGTTATTTAAAAAATTATTAATTTACTGAAAGTAAACAAACATAATGCTTTCTGATATAATAAAATATAGAATACACATTTACACTGATATAATACTCTTATAAATGTATCAGTACTGTACAATGTATATTTGATAATTAATTTAACAATACTAAGTTAAGAACAAGTTTGATAATTATCAGTGACTCCATAGGCTTGTGTATTAACACTTATCTCGATAATTTGTACGGTTTATAATTAATTCCTTACATGCCGATTAAAAGTTAAGCAAATCTCTCCCCAATGCTATCGTTTACCACGTAGACGAGCGTATTTTGATGCTTTTTGCGGGGGAGGGGGAGGAGGAAAGAAATGAATAAGCAAAAATCTTCTGAAATTAGTAAATCCTTCGCAAACACTGTTAAGATCCTTTTATTGCATTCCAAAGCCCTCGGAATAATTTTATGGATGGCACTGCACAGAAAAGATCGTACTTCGGAAAGACGGATATATACGTCCAGAAAATTAATGCTTTGGCTAAGTGATATGTTTATATACTTCGGTAGCACATAAGAGGTTAAATTCGTATTGTAGCTTTAGTGTCAAAGTATAGTATTATTGAATTCAATACATTGTTATTGTATGGAGGGGGCGCGATGAAAATGACGATTAAATAGTGGGTCGCGTATATTGAAAGTTTGAGAAGCACTGTGTTACGCTGAAGTAATGGATATGCAGTTGCAAACACAATTTTTAAAAAAACTGAATTAGTTAATATTCTTGATCGAAATACATATTATAGTACAGTTTTTTAAGTGGGAGCAATTTAATGACCTAGTCTAGAATGGCACACCTTTCAAAGTATGCAAGACGAAAATATTAACATTAAATGAGAGACTTTAGTGAACCCCGAGGAAGGTGCTGGGGGCCTCCAGGGGTCCGTGGACCACAGTTTAAGGATTAATGTTACGTATTATTCGAAATAAACTATCGTTTGAATATTAGTTTTTTTGCGGCCAAATTAACCTTGTTGTTAAACCTTGCTTGTTTGGCCCAAGTTAGCCTTTGAGTTCCGCACCCTTGCTTTACAGCAATGAATGGGCCGACAAATTAGCAAAAAAGGGCAATAATCTTCCAGCTCCCTATTCTTCCAATTTTTTCTTTTTGGGATTAGACTGGCTTATAAAATCTCGAAATTTGGTAGAATGGAGGGTGTTTTCCGCTCATCATTCATATGTTGAAAATAGACCTGGTATGGCGCTAGCCCTCAAAGGTGACTGATGCTTCCTCTTCCCATCAAGAGACTCTCATTTTCAGAACAAAAAGGTTTCCTTCATCTGTGTCAAGTGTCAGGATGACTAGGCTTTTCTAGAGTACATCTTGAGTTGTATGGATCTCTCTAGAAAAGACATCTGTATCGATCCCATTCTCGTGTTTGACTTTTTAAAAATCAATGGTCAAATAGATCTTGTTTGTCTTCGTCAGACTCCGGAAGATTATAACAACAGCAACAAAGCGTGTTGGATTACGCATGTTTTTTTCTTACATTTTTAAATGCGTTGTTAAAAGTTTGTTTTAAGCTGCTTTCTATCGATTAGAATTTTACAACTTTTTTAACTGGATAAAATGCAGTTATTTTCAAAGTACATTCTATGGAGATAAAAATACTCATATAAATAAGAAATTATGAGATTAGAACACATCTTCAAGCATTTAAAAAGACATAGATATATATAAAATAATTGTCGATTAATATTCTTTTTAAAGTCAATGTTATGAACATTAAATACCGTTAAGAATTTATTTAATGAGAAAAATCACATGTGTGATATTTTTGAAATCATATTATCAGTATTATATATAATTTTAAATTTCTAACATATTTATCATTGTATCCAAACTTCTTTTTAATCTAGCCTATCTATATTTTTCTCTGTTTTGGTAAAAATGCAGAATTTCCACGATTTTCCACTCATTTATCTTTCATTATCCTGCAGGAAAAAAAATTTTTAGCTTATTATTCATTGTATCTTTTTTCAATTCTCGAACTATAATATTTATTTATAATCACTATTAAATAAATTAAAGTAAAGAATGAATGAAAGTCTATTACAAAACAATTTTTCCTTTCGAATTTTTATAAGGGATATTAATATTAGAGACAGAAAAACTTTTAGAAGCAGGGAATTTACAACTCAACTAGACAATTTCTCGAAAGAACTAGAAAGTTCTAGAACATTCTCACAAAAGGAATGGAATGGACTCTTCCTTGACGTCAGAAGGAAAGGATCAATAATTCTACGGATCGATAATGCAGTCGAAACTGCGGATAACTCTTACTCGTTACCGTACCCGTTTGATTTTGAGGCTAATTCGTTGCAACAGATGATATTTAATTGGAAATTTATAATGCGGGTTCATGACATGGTTTGACGAAAAAGAGAATTCTAGATCACGAAAAAATAGGAATTGTGATATATTTAATACACAAAGCTTTAAAAAAATTAATCCATAAAAAAATACAATTTAGGAATATGATGTGATAGTAAACTTTAAGAGCATAAACTGATTGCATCTGAAATTAAAAAATAAAGATTTAGTACAATTTCATGATTAAAGAGGAAACTTTTTTTTCTTTTTATTTCAAATTACAGAAGTAGCGAGAATTTCATTTATATTTCACTACCCCTTATTTATATTTTTATTCATATTACATTCGAAATTTTTAAGTAAATATATCGTCTCAGATTACAAACTAAATAATCACTAAATTGATTATTATATTGTATGTAAGAGAATGAAAGAGAGAGAACAAAGAAATTAATTTTAATAATAAAATTTCAGTTTTAATTGGAATTCATTTAGAGTTCAGAATTTTCCCTGAAGGATTAGCAAGATAATCATGTTAACCTGAAAACTGTATGAAATTAAAAAAATATCACAATTAAATGAATCACGAGCTGAAAGGCATATTTAAAATTTTATGTGATTCTTTTAAATTAAATTCTGTTTGGTTTGCATTAGTAAAACATGTATCCTTTACACAACAATTCGAAGATAAAATATATTAAAGCAAATAATACAAAAAAATTATAGGGAAAAAAATAAAAATGTACCAAAAAGGATGGTTTTCTGGAAGTATTAAGAAATTAATTGAATTATTTATTTTTTGAGAACTTTCAAAACGATACAAAAATCAGAAAAATGAGTTGTTTTTTTTTGTATGTTTGTGTGTATACACACTATGTTGCTATAAAAACTGATGAACTTAAATTTAATTAATATGTAAAACTATTTTTCTCTCTCGTGTTAAAAAAGAACAAGAGCCCATAAAATGACCTCCAGGAAAGTATTCTTTCAATAATTTTTAACTCTTGGTATCACTTAAGAATTATTGCGAAGTCATAAAAATCATACATCAATTTAATTTTTCCATAAATTTATACTATCTTAACATATGAGGAATAAAAATTGAAATAAAAAAATATATCAAAGGAGTAAATAAGTACAAAAATTTATCTAAATAGGTATTTTATTTGCAAAACAATTCGTCTTAATTATTTCAAATTAATATGAGCAAGCGGAGTAAAATATCAGTCATGAAGCAATTTATCTTTTAATATTTCTTTGCAATCATTATTTATATTAGATTTTCTTCGAGCAAGAATTTTACAACTCATCTCATTATTTCTGCAACGTTCGAGAATGTTCTAGAACATTGGAGCAAAATAAACGAAATGGACTATTCTTTGACGTCAGAAGTTGCAATGGACTCGTCTTTGACGTCAGAATAAAGTGAACTCATCTCTGACGTCAGAAATAAAATGGACTCTTCTTTGACGTCAAAAGAAATGGATCGATAATTCTATGGATTTATAATATTAAAATAGAAAGAAGTCTTCCAAAATCAAAAAGATGCTATTTATTAAGTTATTGGGGTTGAAAGTCCTTAAGATACTATGAATAATTAAGAATAAAAAAATTGCATGCAAATTTTATTTGAAAAATAATTAAAACTTCATATCTTGAGCTATCATTCTTCGAATATTTATTGGTGCATGTGGCGTCATCTACATGAGAGTCTATCATTATGTAATTTTTGTAGCCACATCACGATAACTAAATATTTTAAAAATAAATTTTTTGGAGGCCTTTAGTTTATATATATTTGCTTTATTCAATATTAATAATTTTTTCTTCCATCAAATAAATAGTTATAATTTTCCAAGGGAATGGCTTCAAGGATAAGAAATCATGACCCTTCCGTTTCTCAGTTTGTTCCAGAATTAAGAAGTTTCATGACACAAACAGGGGGGTTTAGATACAGATATTTATAAGAATACATAGATAATATAATCCAGCGAATTTAGTTTAAAATAATAAATAAGAAGTAATAAACATTTCATCTATTTTACCAAATTATTTTCAATTCAAATTTAACACCATAAAAGAATTTGTAGCAATTTTACATAAATAAAATTAAAAGAATTAACTCCCCAAACCTTTTTTTTTTCAAACTTTTTGCAAAGTTCGTATAAAAATGTAGGCAGGATGGTTTCTCGGAAGCAGCCATAGTACAACTCAGTTCAAATACTTCTCGAAGGCTCTAGAAAGTTCTAGAACATTGACAGAAAAGAAGTGAAGTAAGCTTCTGGTTGCGTCATATGTATATATTATTGATCCAAAAATTATGTCTTTTTCTGAATTTTATCAATCGATAAAACAAATAGATTGAACCCCAGAACCTTTGTGAGGATTAGGGGGCCCTAATTCCTTCAGTATTGCAATCCTTATAGGATTCGAAAAATACTAGCAATATACAGCTAATTAATTACAACTGTATAAATGAAATAATAGAAAACTTAAGATTGAAGCCATAAGACCCCAAGGAAAGCAAAATTATGGAAAATATGAGTAGTATCGATTGAGTTTCGCACTATCTTATTTTATTTATTATTAATTTTATCCTTTTAATTTGAAATTTGGAACGAGACTAGGGAGAGATTTTCTTTTAACATAAATTTCATTCTTAATGTTGGTACACTATTAAATAAACAAGAATGATTTATACTGGTAACGGTATGTTTGAAATATAATCGAAGCAAACAGAATAGTATGCTCGTAATGGATATTGTATCTATGCAAAAACATGTTAAGATAAAAAGGAAGATGATCATAACTTATTGGCCTGAAAAACACTGAAATAAATTAGATATTTAAATTAAGAAATTGCGTAATTTTTTTTATTGATGAGCAGTTGCAGGTTACTTAAAAATTGCTAAATATTTATTAAAGGTTGTCATGAGATTCATGTCCCATTATATTAAATTACATTACAAAATAATCAAAAAAAACTTGGCAATAATAATTAGAACTAAATCTTAAAGTTTTCACCCGTGTGGTGACCGGGTGTGAAAGAATAGTCCCAGCGTAGCCTATGCGTGTCGTAGAAGGCGATTAAAATGGCACCGACCCCCAGGTTCGGGGGTTGGGCGTAGGGCTAACAACCCTACCCCTTAAAAAAACTCTTGTTACGCAATCTCAACAAGAAAATTTATCCGGGCTGACTTCTAGGAAACGATTTGGAAAGGGTTTAAAAGACCTGAGAATAGGATTTTGGAATATTCGGTCTTTGTACAAAAATAAAGGATTGCAAATGCTAATTGCAGATGGACAATTATTGGATAGATATTCTAACCATACAGGAAATTAGATGGATAGGACGGGGTATTATTCAAAAGAAAAATCACACAATTGTTTATAGCTGTGACAAAAACAAGCACATATTCGGCACTGCTTCTATTTTGAGTAAACATCTGAGACCTTTTTTAATTGATATTGTGACAAAGTCACCTAAGCTATGGAAAATAAGGATAACAGGAACCTTTTTTAATTACAGTTTTATTAACATCCACGCTCCAACTGAAGACAAAGATAGTGTGGAAAAAGAACTATTTTATGAAGAGCTACATGCACTTTATGCATCATGTCCAAAAAGTGATGTTAAAATTATACTAGGGGATGCAAATGCAAAAATTGGAATAGAGAAGGAATTTAGGTAAATTGTTGGAAAAAGTAGTTTACATGATTTATCAAATGACAATGGGAAACGGCTAATTTATTTTGCAGCTGATCATAATATGGCCGTACCAATGTACAATGTTCCAACATAAAAATATTCATAAAATTACTTGGCGATCTCCTGATGGAAGCACATGTAATTAAATTGACGATCTTCTGGTTGATTCTAGACACAAGTCAGATATATTGGATGTAAGAACTTATCGTGAAGCTAACCTGTATTCAGATCATTTTCTGGTTATGGCAAGGGTTAGAGCAAGAATTTCTAATTTCCGAAAGAGTCATGGAAAAGGTTTGGAAAAATTTGAATGCGGACAGTTTAAAGGTACGGCATTGAAGCTAAAATTCCAGGAACAGCTTGAAAATAAATACAAAGAAATTAACAACATTTGTATTAATGAGGATAGTATAGACAAAAAATGGAATACACTAAAGGAAACAATCATCAAAACAGGTAACCAAGTTCTGGAAAAGGTTAAAAAAAGAGTAAAAAGGACTGGTTTGACAATGATTGTTTCATGGCTACAAAATGCTGAGTAAGAGACATTCAAGAGGCTCAGCGATTACATACAAAGATGCAAGAAGAGAAGAGAAAAGAATTCATAGGGCAAAAAAAGGATATTTTTCGAGAATCTTTTTAAAAATGTTGAACATTTGAGGGCATCCAACGAAAGCAGAGCTTTCTTTCGAGAAATAAACCATTGGACGCAAAGAATTTAAGCCAAGAACCACCTCTTGTCGTAATAAGGAAGGAATTATTTTGAGTGATAAAACTGAAATGTTAAAGAGATGGAATGAACATTTCGACAACTTACTTAACAGTGCTAATGGTGACTATGAAGCACTTACAGGAAGCACGGGAACTCAGAGCCAAGGTGTAGTTGAACCACCATCATTGGAGGAAGTCATTGAAGCCATTAATAAACTAAAAGACAACAAGGCACCCGGCCAGGATGCTATTCCATCTGAGCTACTGAAAAATGGAGGAAAAGAAACTTCTACGACTTAATTCAAGCAATTTGGGAGCAGGAAGTAATCTCTAAGGAATG
Organism: Trichonephila inaurata madagascariensis; assembly: GCA_019973955.1. Lineage (NCBI taxonomy): Eukaryota > Metazoa > Arthropoda > Arachnida > Araneae > Nephilidae > Trichonephila > Trichonephila inaurata. The sequence goes on from BMAV01013259.1 coordinate 157,589, forward strand.
GAAAATGAGTATAACCTATGTGGTACATAAAAAAGGAGATATACTCGAGTGTTCAAATTATAGAGAAATAAGTCTGCTCTGTACAAGTTATAAGGTATTCTCAAATATTCTATTTAACATACTTTCTCCACTAGTGGAAAATATAGTTGGAGACTACCAAAATGGATTCCGGATGGGAAGATCCACTACAGAGCAGATATTCAACATTCGTCAGGTTTTGGAGAAAACAAGAGAATTTGGAATCGACACGTATATCACCATTTTATTGATTTTAAAACCGCTTATGATAGCATCTACAGAAAGGCTCTTATTGCAGCCATGAAAGAGCTTAAAATCCCTGATAAGTTATTAAGGCTGATAAGCCTGACATTAAGTGAGACAAAGATCGTTGTCAAGGAGCAGAATGATCTTTCGGACCCATTGGAAATAAAAAATGGCGTTTGACAAGGAGATGCCCTGGCGTGTCTTCTATTTAATATAGCACTAGAAAAAGTGGTAAAAGATTCCAATATCAACATTGAGGAAATATTTTTAATAAATCGATACAGTTGTTGGCTTTTGCTGATGACATTGATATCATCGCTCGAACACCCACCGCACTATCGAACACCCACCCACCGCACTTTAGAGAAAGAGGCCCTCAGGATGGGACTGAAAATCAATGAAAATAAGACCAAGTACATTATTTGCATTAAATCATGTTTTAACAATTCCCATTTTAAAATTGAAGAGTATAGTTTTGAAGTTGTTGACAGCTTCACTTATTTAGGTTCAGAAATTAACAATAGAAACGATTGTACTACTGAAATTCAAAAGAGAATTACAATTGCTAATATGTGTTTTAATGGAATTCGAAAATATATGAAATCAAATTTAATCAAAAGAAAAACAAAGGTTCCATTGTATAAAAGTCTTTTAAGATCAGTATTAACTTATGCATGTAAAACTTGGTCCATGTCTCGAACAGATGAGAATATGATAAAAATCTACGAAAGGAAGATTTTAAGATCCGTTTTTGGAGGAATTCAGGAGAACGGAACATGGTGAAGAAGATCAAATTTAGAGCTCTATCGATCATATATGGAATCTGACATTGTCAACTTCATCAAAATACAGCGAATTAAATGGGCAGGTCACGTTATCAGAATGAACGAAGACCGCGCCACTAAAAAAGTCTTCAATGCTCAACCAATTGGCACACGAAGAAAGGGCAGGCTAAATCTCAGATGGATTGATGGCCTAGAAAAAGATTCTCCCAGTTTTGAGAACTAGGAATTGGAGAACACTGGCAGGAAGAAGGCTGGCTTGGAAAAGGCTTCTTGAGAAGGCCAAGGCCCACCCTGGGCTGTCGTGCTACTGAGGAAGGAAGGAAGGGAATCTTAAAGTTTAGTTTTACCCGTAAATTTAACGTATTGCACTTTTTATTTAAAATGGTCACCTTTTGACTTCACATGGGCTTTTAGTCTCTTTGTCAATCATCGGAGCCACCGGCGTAGCTAGCTCTGAGAGGGCCCTGTATCAAAATTCCTTCGAGACCCTTTTTTAGATATGGGAGCCCTGTTAGTGGGACTGTAGTTACACATGTTGAGGCCCTCTAGCTTGGGGGTCCCGTATCATTGATACGGCTGATATGGCGGTAGCTACGCCCCTGATTGGAGCCCACTACCTTCATGTCAATTTCCCTCGCGTGGCTTTTCCTTCAAAAACGTTTAAGACTGTTCAAATTGGGATGCCTCGTTTTTGGTATACATTTGTCTCCAATAATGACCACAAAGCCCTCGTGTAGCTGAACAGTGCGACGTTAATACTCACTCACTCACCAATAATGGCCATAATTTGTAGTCGAGTGGATTTAAATCTGGACGTTTGGAAAACCAATCTTTGTATTCTGTGAGATATGACATATTTTCTTTCTACCACCACGAGGACGTCTTCGCCCTTTGAACAGTAGCAGAGCCCTGTTGAAAAATCTAATTGTTTTTTTTGAACAGGTTTAATATTGAATCTAAGATACGAGGGGTGATCCAGTAAAAGTTTACGAGCAGCAGTATTTGAAAAGTAGTAATTGTGGAGGGGAATATTGTTACCCAAAATGGAGACCGATGATGATAGTTGTCTTACAACGGTTGTGCGAGCAGACAGTGTTAGTACTCAAACCTGTAAGAGTGACAGTAATGACAAGACGACTAGAGAAGTGGTCGCGCACAGAGGTGCGAGCTGTGATACAATTCTTATGGGCCAAGAACGTATCCCCATCTGACATTCACAGACAAATCGTGAAAGTGTATGGAGCAAAGCAGTGAGTAGATAACAGGTAGCGAAATGTTGTCGTTCTTTTGAAGCGGGCAGAGAGCAAGTGGGAAATCGCAATATTGAAGCGATCAGACATCCAAGCTCTGTAACATCCGACCTCAACACTGCCCGTGTTGAAGAAATGATATCTAAGGCATTGAAGAAACACTTATCCGGAACAAAGTTCTCTTCAGATGGTGATGTTCAAACAGCTGCCAAGAACAGGCTCAATGACCAGGGGCCTGGTTAAACCAAGACTGTTTTTTTCCAAGACGGGTTTAAGTCCAGTTTTGACAAAGTTAGTTATTATAACTTTGAATGCAATCTGCTGTTTTCCAAAAAAATTCTTCAAAATTTCCATCCTTTTGCCAATGTAAATTTACGTAGTTAACGAAAATACAAATATAAACTCTGAGAGTGGTAAATTTCTTCATATAATATAAAATGGACTTACACCACTTTCGAAGAAAACGGTTCATATGTTTCTGTTCATTCTATCGTGTTAAAGTTCTGACTGATTCAGAACAATATACGCAAAAGACTATGATTTTTTTGAAAAATTTTGTAGATGTTCTCCAACGACGAAATTTAAAATCGTCTGCTGCCTTTCAGTCACAACAGACGATCTCGAATTTGCGTATCAGAACTTATTGCCCGAACAAGTATAGCCAGATATAAACTACTTCTGAGAAAATTTGTCTAGTTTTTTAAAAACTTTCCAGTAATTTTTTTCAAATTAATAAAAACAAGCTATATTATTAAATATAATTGTTTTCTGGATGGATTGAATTCCCTTTAAAGTTCGAATATTGCTCAATCTTAAATATTGTTTTGCGTAAGATTACAAAAATAAGTTAAATGTATGTGATAATTCATATTTTATATACATAATTAACTATTCGAAATGTAAATATTGAACCTTTTGAATTAATCTGCTCTTATAAAGATATCGCAAAATATATTAAAATTTACTGGGAAAATACAACGTTTAATTATTTAGAAATTTATACTTATTTGGAGAAAAGTATTACTAAATTTCCTATTCGAAATCTTATGAGTATCGCTATTTTAACACACATATTTTGAATAAAAAATTAAAGAACTATTATATCTTACCACCGGTGCTATATCCGATAGAATACACCATTCTTCCAAGCAAATAAATAATTCCTGCTATGGCACAGTAAAACTGAAAAAGTATCGGAATAAAAATTTAATCAAACAGCCTAAAATTACTAGCCTCTATTAATTTTATTTAAAAATTGATAAACAGATATTTTACCAAAATATAACTGAAATTTTTGACTTCAATTTTCCTTCTGCCATAAATGTCAAAATTCAATAAATTGGTAAACGAAACCAAAGAAAGAGCGATCGTAACGAATCAAATTTTATATAAACGTATCTTTAATCTCCAAAATTTAATTATTCGTTCGAATCATGACTAGAAGGTAATATTTAATATTAGAGAGAATATTATCAAAGTAACTCTCTAGAATGTTTTTATTTCGAATTTAACTCGTTTCTTTA
>BMAV01013259.1:161594-174221 GCA_019973955.1 Trichonephila inaurata madagascariensis
ATTCTGAACCAAATTAATAACACTTTTATTCAGGTATTCAGAGTCAGTATGAGTCATCTCTCTCTTGGTTTTTTAGAGTCCATAAGAATTCCTAAGTAAATTAACATTTTTTAATGTGTCTGACTTAAGGTATCCGACTACGTTCGGAACCATGATTTTAAAAAAGCGCATAAATGTATAATTTTCATGATATTTAGTGTCACTTAGATTAGAATACATGTATAAAATTGTTTTAAGGACACATTATGACAAAAAAAAATTATTTAAATACAATATTTTGACAAAAAATTAACTTAGAATAACCTTTTTTCCAAATGTTCTTTTGTAAAAAATGCTTCTATTGTATTAATATTTTGCCTGTATATAGCTCAGACCTCTGTACAGAGGCTCAACTATGATTTTTGAAAACTTCAAATTATTTTCAGAGTTATAACCATTTGAAATAATTATCGGCGTATTTTCTTAAAATTTCTCCCTTCTATTTTCGTAAAGCATGGATAAAACGACTTCCAAGTTATGCGTTTCAAAAATTCTAGTTGAGCCTTTGTACAGAGGTCTGAGCTATATGCAGGAAAAATATTAATACAACAGAAGCATTTTTTACAAAAGGAGAACATTTGAAAAAAAGGTTATTCTAAGTAAATTTTTCGCCAAAATATTGTATTTAAATAAATTTTTTTTTGTCATAATGTGTCCTTAAAACAGTTTTATACATGCATTCTAATCTAAGTGACACTAAATGTCATAAATATTATCCCTTTACACGCTTTTGCAAAATCACGGTTCCGAACGTAGTCGGATACCTTAAAGACCTATGAATTGATTCTAAATCATTCGAATTTGCACATAGTACAGTAATACCTCGGCTTACGCGAATTCGGAGTTACGCGATTTTCAAATCTCGTAGATTCGTCATTTTTTTCCCCCCATTACTGAAGCTTAGGCGAAATCAGGGCCACAGCCTGATGAAATTGGTATTGTTGATCTTGGCAGGCAAATAAATTTAGAAATGAACAGTGATAACGTTCAAGAACTGCTGGATTCTCACAATCGAGAGCTGACAGTGGATGAGCTCATGGAAATGCATGAGCAAGGCATTGAAGAACTTGAGTCTAATACTCAGTTCAATCAGAAAATCGAATGACGTGTTGGTAATTAGACAAAAGGCCTCAGTTTAATTGAAAAAGGGTTAAAAATATTTAGAAAATACAGACTAACAAAAAGAGTATTTTTTCAACAAAACAAGGAATAAAAATAATTATTAGCATGCTACGAGAACATTTTGCGGGAGAGTAAAAAAATCTTTGAGCTGGCATAGTACTTGTAAGATTTTATGTGTGTGAAACCTTCTACATCAAAATAAATTTCTTTGTTGTTATTTCTAATGGAAGATTATGAACAGTTATTAACAGAGTTCATCAATCTACCTAGTACATTCACCGAAAGCTGGTATCTCTTTTTCAGTGCGGCACCATATTGGCGGATACCACCGCCACAGGTAATTTTGACGCCCACTTTCCTCCCTAGAAGGAGGCACCTGAGTTCTGACGATGCGAACCTTGTACTAGGATTTAATTTTGCCTAGCGCCCCCTAGGGATCTTTTACATGCCATATAATCATACGACATGGCCGCTGTCGATTTTCTGCATCATGAAAATCCATCGACTTGGGCCGTGGTTGAACCCGCAACCTTGGGTACAGAAGGCCAGTGACAAACCAACCCAACCAACACATCAAAATAACTTTGGTTTGCGATTTTATATTTGTGTTATCAAAGATTTTATTAAATATTTTTTTTTTCTAAATTATCATTTTCTTTCGTCTCCGCAACCAACTAAAAATAATTTGCATGCATTTGTATGCGAAATCATACAGCGAGCGCGCGATTTACGCGGTTATCACTCAGTTCCACCTATCACGGAAGTTCGGAATATTACTGTACATAAGAAAAACATCATTATTTTATATTAAAACAAAAAATAATTAATTTACCGGATGGGTTAGACCTCCGCAGAACAATAAAACCAAATATGTTGGAAACATTTCCAGACTGAAAAAAAAATAAATGATTTTAAGTGAATATTAGAGGAAATCAATTTAAAATGCGGTTTATTTTTGTAAGTGATATTTATAGACTTATATTGAGAAGAAATGAAGGGGAAAAAAAAGTTTCAATTTATTTTTCATTCAGGCGTTTTTCCTCCATAAAATAGAAAAAAAATTACACTTAGATGTAAAATTTCTTTTTCAAATTCATATTTAAAATTTAGAAATAATCAAAATTACAAATCACTTACACTCTCCTTAAAATTAACATAGTTAAGCATAGTTGTAACTGAAGTACACAGGAGAGAATCAGAAAACATTAACTTTTCTTTTAGGAAAAAAGAACTCTAATTCAAATACAAATTAAATAATTTTAGTAAACATAAAAAGCAGCAATAATAAAGAATATTAATATAAAAATATATATGTAAAAACTTACTAATTGGCATATACCCTTTGCATACAATTGAACTGCAAATTTGTTTCACTGTACATAATAGGATACTGAAATAAAATATTTCACACAGAAATTAATTTTAATTTACAAGTATTAGCACTCACTGATTCATAAGACTTTTAGCAATATATTTACTGTAACTAACAGTTCAGTAATGTAATTGTAGCGTGAAAGACTTGTTGATGTAATTGTTAAGCTTGGAAGATTTTGCAATATTATGTAATATAATCAATTAATTGAGTTAGTTCTTAAGCTCAGATATGTTACGTTTGGATTACTAATTAGTACCTTGAGCTGTGTTTTAAAGTAATACAATGCAACATTTGTATCGCTCTTGTCTGAATATATATATATATATATATGTAAACATTTCAGATTCAAGCTTGTGTTTCAACATAAAACTGTGGCGTCTGTGACTACGTAAAAGGAATCAATCCGTTAAGTAACTTCCAAAAGTATACTATACAAGTTACTGCATGACCAAAAATATGAATATAGTAGAGTCCCAAGACTGTCAATCCGAATAACTCGTCCATACTCTTGCAGGTCGAATAAACCGGTGTCCGAAATAGAAATTGTTGCTGCTGTCATGAAAAAATGAAATGAATGAATGAATGAAAAAATTCGGGAAAAAAATGAAGACATTCCCGTAGAGGACATCGTACAAACTACTAAAATACTACATAGTGAAGGACTAATGGCTGCACGAAACCACCCTTCAGTATTTTAACAAGGTGTGTCGGTAATGAACTTACTGTTCCTTCGTCGTCTTCGTAATGATGCAGCAAAACGTAATAAACAGTACGGAAGACAACTGGTCATTACGCATTTCTTTAGGGGGGGAAATATAGCCAGTTTTTGCAAAGTCGGCTACTTAATTTTCATTATAGACAGCTCTATGCCTCTATAAAGTATTTTTCTGACGTGTGTCTGATCAAGTAAATTATTTTGTACTATGTATTCATTAATTTTAATTTTTATGTAGTAAATGCTTTGTGCCTTTATAAATTATGGACTTTTTCTTTGTTTAAGGGTATTTTGATAGTTTATTTTCTGTTGTATTCTCAAGCAAACAATACACACAAGTGCAATACAATATTTTCTGAGGAAACACTTGTACTTATTCTTTTTTAATCTCATTCTCGAAAACCCGGCATTTTCACACACTCGGCTACCCTTCGGTTTACATTAGACCGAATTTTCGTGACTCTACTGTATAAAAATATGGATAAATATGGCCAATAAAGAAAGAAGTACCACTACGAATCAAGAAAACAATATTAAAATTTTTTTTTTAAAAAAAAAAAAGAAAAAAAGAATAAGTTTACGACGTTTATTTACGGTGACGTACAATCAGTTTCAAGTTCATCGTATCAAAGTGGAAATTGAAAGTAATCAATTATATGTGTTCCTTGTAATAAATCAAAATCTATTTAAAATTAATTAGAGTTAAGCGCATTAATTATGCATTATGGTGAAGCCTGTAACATCACTTTCCACAAAACCAATGCCAGTGATGTATTGGTTTTATGCAAGAGGAAAAGACTCAGTTATGTACATAGATAATGGAAATAATTTATTTGGTAATGCGCGTGCACTTCAAGCCCCTTTGTGGAAGAAAAAAAAACTGTGCTGCTTCATAATTTTCTGAGTAAAAGTTCTATTAAGGAAATGTTCAAGAAAATCTTGCATTACTTACAAAGGAATCTTTCCTTTAATTTGTGACTGTGAAAGTGCGATTGAACGTATTTGTCTTACGGTCCTACTGAATAGTGGAAATCATTACTTCATTTCATTTCTTTTTAGACATAAAATCAAATAATTCAATAGATTTGTGTATAGTTGATTCTAAGGATCTATATACATCTAACATCGAGTGTGTTATATTCAAAAAGATAATTTAAGCCGACCCTTTCAAATGAGATATTTATCTAAATCAACTTGTATGAAATACATAAATTACATCAACGAGAAATAAATCAACTTAGAGAATGTCGTTATCATTGGATCTGATAACAACAAAAGACTGCACTTGTCGTGTAGCGGAATTGTTTTTAGGAAAAATGGCAATGAACGAATTGCTAATGGTATGATAATAAGACATCTTCAACGACTCTATCCTCTAGAATTAAGTTCATACGAATTCATACTGATATAATAAAAGCCTCTAAATTTTCTGAAAATACTAGAGATGCTTATGAAAATATAAATGATGTCTCTGAAACAGAAAAGATAACAGTATCTGCTAAAGTCAGGAGAAAGGTGTTCGAATTGGTTGCGGACGACAGATAATGAAACCAAAGTGACTTGATTTATGAATGACTGCATTGTATTTATGTGATTTATATATATATAGTTCATGACTAATTCTAATATACATTTTTGAAGTAATCTTAAAATTATGCCTTGATTAAAACGTTTTTCAGTTTTGTATTTCAGTGTATAGAATCCTTCAATTCAAAAGGCGAGACTATGTAGTGCGACATAGCCATCCTGTGATGACTATGTCTATCCGGATCCGCGTAAGCTAGAGGTGTGGGATTATCAAAATGATGAGACATATTGGATTCTTAATACAACTTTTATTAAGAATAACTTATATTGCTTAATTCTAATTGACAACTTTCTTAAAGTGAGAGTTAACACCCAATTAAACCTTATATTTAAATCAGATCGCACAACTAGATCATTTATCTTAATTATAATAAATTGACTGATTCATCTAACTTCCTATACAAAATATTACCTTTTGCAGAGTCTCCTTCCTTCAACAATTGAGTAATACCTACAATGTAACTTTATATGTGAAGATTCCAACTTCTTTATAATGAACGTATCTTTCTTCCAAAGCTATAGGACCTCTAACTCTTGATCCGAATGATTCCACACTAAGTTATCTCTAAACTTGCCGCGCCTTATCATCAAAGCTTCTATCCTTTTAAAGTATATCTCATTTACATTTTTGATCCGTTTATCTTCTTGGTATTGGGTTGGAAAAGTTTTGCCATTAATCGTGGCCGTCAAAGAACTTAGGAGTTATGTTAGCAGAAGGACGCGAGAGACGTCACAGTAGTAGCTGATCATTCAATGGTTGGAGAGAGTTATAGATGTTATTAAACTTGGTATATCAGAGGCAACAATATATAATCGATTAATAGAGTTCTTAAGTTGAACTATAACACATATGGATTGCTGATACTTTTGAAATGGCGTTTTTAGTGCTTATGTAAGCAAGCTTTTTTTGGTAACGTTTGAATGTTAAAAAGTGTTTTATATTCAAACTTGGTGTTATTTTTATTAAAATAACTATTTCAAAACTATTAATTATTAAGAGAAATTTCGACGTTAAAATTGAAGTAGTAAAAGTGTTACTTAATTTTTTTTTTATACTCAGTCATTTTTATTTGTAAAATTATCACATGAGAGAGGAAGAATATTTTAACAACGCATATTGTTGCAAGCCAGAAACTTACCTTAATGCCGAATCTTTTCCTGGCGAAGAAAACATTCGCTCCTAAGCCATATCCAAAAAGCATGGAAAGAATACCAACAATTATTACGTATCCATAATCCTCATCAATGGCAATGTTTAGAGCCATCTTTGAAGCTGGAAAAAAAGTGAATTATCCTTCAATGAGATAGATACGTACACTGGTATTATTTAACGATGAGGAAAAAATGAAATACGTACCTCTCTATAATAATTTTTTTTTCAGTTCATTTCTTTAGTTTGAAGCATACATTACAAGCAAAAACCACCAATCTATAATATTTTGTTGCCATGACAGCAATAAATTAAATATGCTAATTAAATGCATACAAATGATCAAAACAATCAAATATGCGAATTTTTTCTTTCATTATACGAAATTCTCTCTGTCATCATCTCTCTATATAAAAGTGACTATCTCACTCATCACGAGTTAGGAGAGGGGGTGCCAGCTCAGGAGTCGTCCACGTCACTTGACCATGGTTCAAAATTACGTGGTCCGTCGCCAAAAGCCCTCGTGTAGCTGAAAAGTGCGACGTTAATATTCACTCACTCACTAACTCATTACGATATATCCGGAACTGTTAGAACAGTTTAAAATTTGGCAGGCATCTTTCTTTTATTCAGTAGAGATTTGCTAAAAACGGGTTTTGCGTAAATCGACTCCCGAGGGAAGGTTACGAAAACGTAAAAGAGATATAAATATGTTTCCATTTTAGAAATTCAAATTCTGTCCTTTTTAAATCAAGAAGCCTGAGCTATAAGAATGTTTTATGGCAGTTTATCTGTGGGCGTCTAGACTGCGAAGCAGTCCTCAATCCCATATCAGGACAGTGTTTGATGAGGGAGATGGCGTGAGATGGTGTTTCACAGTCTGCTGAGAGGCATGAAGGTGATTGGTTGTTGCGAGGTGATCCGGAAGGCGTGGTCATAAGAATGTTTTTGAATGCAATCGAAAGCTGAAGATATCTTAAGCTTAGATATCAATAATTTAAAAACAACATATAATCAGACCACGAAGAGGTATTATGGCAGTGGGTAACGGTTAGCTTAATGTATAATAACTATTAATCATACGGTTTTAATTAAGTGGCAATATATCACGGATTCATGGAGGAAAATCATCCATCTTTAAACCAAATGATAATAATAATAATTATTATTATTATTTCTTTTTCCACATTCCTTTCTTAAATGTTTCCGGATGGTATAGTAATTTTTCCCCCATTTGTTTTTTCTTTTGCTGTACAGTAAGTTTTTTAAGCACTTGCAAATGGTTTTGTATTTACATTTTCTTCCTTTTCCAATATTGTAATCATCTATTTCCAACATGTTTTGAAGTGATAACTTCTATTGGCACGTTTTGCTAGAGAGTGAACTTGACTGAACGTCACGCTCGGGAATGTAACGCTCATTCTGCTTTTTTCGCCTTCAGTCGGGCATACACTCTCCTAAAAAGGAAAGGAGGGACGTTTCCCCCGCCACTCTAAAACGGGCTTTGTTTGTCCCACCACCAATAGGCAGTAAAAGTAAAGTTCCTAGCTTCGATCTAAGTGGGGCTCCCCCCTCGCGCCACCTCTTTCTACTAAAATGAATGCGGGATTAATTCTAATTCTAGTTGAAGCATGAAAATGAAACGTAATATTTTTAAAAAATAGGCTTAGAGAAAGAGAAATTCTACACTTGTAACCCCCCGTTATTTAGACTCTTCCATATTAACAGTAAAGAGACTTTCGCGCCCTCTAGCGAACAGAACAATCTTCAGTGATGGCCAAGTTTCGGAACTGTAAGGACGTAATGAGCATGCGCTCCGATCCCTTTCAATTCTATGTCAACTGTTAGTTCTCTAGTTATGTATGTAAATGTGTTTGTTTTGTCTAATAAACGTGTTTTAATAACTAGTGGACTTAGTAAAGAACCCCTTCCCCGTCTGTCCTTTATCATTTGGCGCCCGCCACGTCATACACTAGAGTTAAACATAAAATGTAGAAAAAGGACAAATTTTTATAGAACTAAGTAAATAGTAAAATTATCATTAGCTATATAGCAGTGATCGTAAGAATAAAAATCTATTTTTTTAAGCGAATCGAAATAACAATGAACAAATAGTTCTATTAATCACATTACTTAAATATACTTTGATTCTAAAAAGAAAATTAAAACAATTAAAAATTTAAAATAACAAAATTAAGTGTATACATGTATTAAGAAAAAGTTACATTAAATAATTTAAATACAAGAAAACAAAATATAATTAAGAAGACTTTCCTTGCAGCAGCAGCGGATATATTTGTACAAAACTGCCATACAATGACAAAAGAGCTAGTATAAGCCAGAGATTATGTGATATAAATCTTCTGATTAAATCCTTTTTTAAAGGTTTTGACCTAGATTCCTCTCTTCCCAATCACCTGTCTTACTATCCCTTTGCTTAAATTAATTCATGGATAGAATTGAATATAATTAAATTACAACCAAAATTCACAAAACCGGATCGGGTCTTCTGAACAAATTGTTATGATTTTAAGTAGGAATTTTAAAGTAGATTTTTCAAATGACAAATCAAAACCTTTAGTAGACTTTTTAAAATCAAAATTCAATTTAATTATGTCAAATGATCCAAATGAAGCACGAGGAAGTACGGGAACAACGCTTTACGGAGTTTTTTTTTAATAGATATTTAAATAAAATTTTGAATCTAAAGGCTGTATAACCTATTTCAGCTACCATAAACCTATTGTTCCCAGCTTAGAATACAATTAATTCCCAAATATGATTGTATATTTCGCACAAAAATATTACTTTATGAGTTCAGACATATGAATAAATAATTTTATAGAACAATATTAATATCCTCTTGTTTTTTATTCACCTAACTAATCACTGAAAAAAAAATTACAAAATTTGAAGTTATCACTTCTATCCTGTGGCCATAAGCACACACACTTTTTTTTTTTTTTTTTTTTTTTTACAATAATTTACCAATTTTTGATCCTCACACACAAAAACTTGATTTTTTAAATTATATACCGATTTATTGAAAATGATCAAACAGAGAAAAATGCTACATCACAGAACACAACATAGAAGACATTACTTACAGAGATAAGTTATGCAGTTCTCAAGAGTATTCCGTCACTGATTTTTAATGAACAGACGAAGAGAATATTTTTATCAAATTCTGTAAAACAAATAATTGTAAATGCTACCCATAAATATTGCCTATGATATGAAAGGAGAACCATCTTATAATCAAATCTTCTAAATATTAAACTCTCTTCCATATAAACAAGAGATTCACCTCAAATTTGAAAGTAAAGCTGTTGTGAATCAAATATACTCAATGATGTAATCATTATAATCAGAGAAATTCTGCATGCAATCATCCAAATCTGAAATTTAATTACACTAAAAACCGAAATCAGCTCTAAAGAGTAATTTTAAAAAATACAAAAAGGTAACCAAAAAGCATATTTCAATCAAGTTGACATTTTGCTTCCATGGAGTTTTTATTCTTTCGCCTAACACAGTTCCATTTTTTTCCAAATGATATTTGAAAAGAACAGTTTTTAGTTATGGAATTCTCAACAGAGTGTTTCTTTAATATTTATTAAATTTGAAAAGTAAATTTACATAAAAACCCTAGTAAACCTTCTTTTCTAAAATTATATTTTTAAATATTGAGTTATGTAATTTTGAGTGTATATTCACTACCCGTCGTGTCCTGACCTTCCTTGACACAGAGGGAATTCGACTGCTGTCCTGGCCAACACGTTCCCGTGTTCTCTCACCCATTGAAATCATCTAAGCCATGGGTCGCTTTGCTATCTTTTTTGCATGGGTATCATTTTAGAGTATTGTCAAATATTTTTCTTGTGCAATAGATTTAAATACCTCTCTGTTCACTTTTTTTAAAGAAAAGTTGGCACTTACTTTGCTTTCAAAAATACCTCAATTTTCTAGTTTTGTAGCCATTAAAATAAAATTCCCCATGTATACTTTTTGTATTTTTTAAGTAACTTCAATTTTTTTTATAAAATATGATTTAAATATTGTGGACTTTTGTAATACAATTACTGTTACAAGTAGTAGGTTATATATATTTTTATACTCTTCTACTTTTAAAATTTGCATCTACCTTATATTTTTTGCCATACAACATAGAATTTAAACAACATATAATTTTTTTCGTAAAAATATTATTGAACGTGAATTGCAAAGTGAAATTAATATTTTAATTTAAAGAAGGGAAAAAAACATTTAATATGGTATTTTTTTTAAAAAAAAATTCTGAATGCTATAAAATACATTGGACAACATTTGCTTATTTCTTATCTAATTTATTTATGTCACTTCATTTGATATTTTTAATCATATAAAACAAAATATTACATTTCATTTCAATAAAAATTATTCACCAGAAAAAACATTTCATAATGCAATGACTGATTCAGAAAGGAGTTCTAATTCTTTGGGGACAAACGATTTCATATTTGCATAACAAAAAAGTTTATAGAATATGGAAGAAAGAAAGAAAAATACTTACTTTCGTTTTTCAAACTTACGTCAAGGAAACTAAAGTTAGCCAGTTTGAAGCAACTTGAAGACGGATTTTAAAACAATAAAAAAAAATTATCTCTACTTACTATTTCCTTATAGTTTGTGACGGCTCACGAGGCCTTTCTCTAACATAACCTCTGTGTTCTTTGACGGCCAAGATTAATGGCAAATCTTTTCCAACCGAAATCCAAGAAGTGAAACGAAGGTATAGATGCAAATAAGATAGCCTTTAAAAGGACAGAAGTTTTAGTAAGCGCGATGGCAATTTAGAGAAAGTTCAGTTAAGAAAAGGTAGAAGTGTAATTTGACGGCCTACCCAAGAATCACGGATAGCTCGCCATTACTACAAGGTGCATACTATTGCACACGAGCCCCACAACCGATCTGAAGGTGTTGGAATCGTTGCTTGGAATTCAAGGTAGAAAGATTATTTTCCGAATTCGAAATATTATTAGGATTGAGAGTAGGCAGATAATATAATTATTTAGATAAGTGATCCAATTGCGCGATCTGTGTTAACTACGGCTACGTGTTTTGGTTTATTCTCACTTAATATAAGTTTGTTCAATATATAAGTAATTTAAGTTAAACTCTTAATAAAAGTCATATTAAGAATTCTAAAATGTCTCTTCATTTCGAAAATCCCACACCTCTAACTTACGCTGACCAACAACGATATGGTCGACAAAGATCGACCATATCACAAGTTTAGCTCGAAATTCTTATTCCCCTCGATTGTGAAAGAGGAAAACACTTTCACCTAATGTCGTTGTGGAACGCTAATGGTCAAATAAGTTGACTCCATGTTTATTATTCGCTTGAGGATACCGGTTCCGGTGAAGGGCACCTGTTCCACCGACCGTTCAAAGGAATGGGTTATGATACATTGCATTAAGGATTAAATAAGTCATTTCATAATAGGTGGGTCACATGATATGTAGAGGTAGAATAATTTTTTTCTCTCTTCATTTAAACTATTCTTGCAGTGTCAGCTTTAAAAAAAAATGAGGAATTTGATAAAAATGATTATAGTTTTTGATCATCCCCAAGAAATAAATACGTCATAAGGAAAGACGGCTTAAGACATTTTTTCAGAGTCTTGTATGTTTTGATATACATCTGAAGTTTAATGTTTATCGTGAAACGTCGTATAAAAATTTTTCTCAGCTATTCAATGCTTCAATAATAAGTTCGATAACACAGAAGAACTTCTCTAAGTACATCACATGTAGCTGTAAAAATAATTTTTGGCAACTTTCATTACAGCGAGTGCATCCTAAATTAGAAACAAATATTAAAAGATAGAAATAATGTCCTATTGTTTATTAATTGTGGTTTGAAAGGAATTTAATAAAGAGCAATTTCACCAATATGGTTTTTCCAAGTAAATCCTCTAAATGAGTTCTTTTAATTTTAATCTGCTTTGATTACCAATTAATTAATGTCTTCCATTTTATCTTTGTATACAAATACAGTATCTTCAGGATCCTGCTTTCCTGTTTTTAAAAATATTTTACAAATTATAGAAAATACAAGTATTTCATTTTGTTGTGCTTTCTGAGTGTATTAAAAATAATATTAATTTTCCAATCAAATGAGATGTCATAAGTTGAAGGTGAACTAGAATCAAAATTTTGAATATTACATATAGTCTTTAATAGCCCCATTCTCTATTTCTTTTCATTAAGATGCAATTACTTTGAAATCATTGTAATGATTAATGTCCACATATTTTTGAACTGTTAAATGCAAAGTTCAGTGAATTATTATACCTGTATCTTAACTGTTCTCCTTCATTTATTTTTACACTTCAATAGAGTCAAAATATTTGATTTAACGACTTAAAAACCTGTTATTAGGTCACACACAACCTTTAAATTTGTTCTGCTGGGATAAGCTCGAATCCCGAACAAAACATTCTTTGATTTTAATCGGTTATGTTTTTGGTTAGGTTCATTATAAATTTTTTTTTTCACTAGCAAATGAAAATATATTCTAACCAAAAATTGAGTAAAATTCATTGTACAAAATGGTGCTCTCTAATCGACATCCAAAGTAAAAAATAAACACATT
>BMAV01013259.1:183539-209520 GCA_019973955.1 Trichonephila inaurata madagascariensis
ATTGGAGACAAAATCCTTCGAAATTCATGCTTAGCTTTTATACAATTTAATTTCAGTTTCCTCCAACGATTTCGTAGCTTGGTTGATTTATCGTCTGCATACTTTGCGAGAGGTCTGGGTTCGGTTCATCGGTCAGTTTTTTTTCATTTCATTTAATTATTTTTAAAATTAAATAAACTTATTTATGAAAGGTTATATTTTATGTAATTATTTTGTATTTTATAAACTAAAAAAAATACTGTAACCATATAAATATTTGTATTAAATTTTATAAATATATTTTTATATTAATAAATATTTATAATAAAATATATAATAAATATTAAATAATATTATACATAAAAATTAGTTACAAATAGTTTCATAATGTGAAATAAAAAATACTATAAATAAAATATTATATATAATGTAAAATAATTTATAAAGTATATTATTATTAAATTAATTATTTTATAATATAATAAAAAATATGTCTTTTTTGTATATTATTAATTTAATTATTTTATAATTTTATATAAAACATTTATAATAAGTCCTTTTTAAATAAATTTAAATAATTTTAAAATGTTTATTTAAAGTATTTTAAAAAAATTAATAATTATTTCAATAATAAATAATAAATTTATAGTAATAAATTAATAATAATTTTAATAATAAATTAATAATTTTAATAATAAATTAATAATTTAATTATAAATTAATAATTTTAATAATGAATTAATAATCATTTTAATAATGAATTAATAATTTTAAAAATAAATTTATACTTTCAGTAATAAATTAATAATTTTAAAAATAAATCAATATTTTTTTTAAAAATTAATAATTTTAATAATAAAGTAATAGTTTTAATAATAAAGTAATAATTTTAATAATTCTTATTAATAATAATTCTTATTAATAATAATTCTTATTAATTAATTTTAATTAATAATTATTTTAATTAAAAATTATTTTAAATAGTTTTAAATAATTTTAATCAATAATTATTTTAAATAATTTTAATTAATAATTATCTTAAATATTTTTATTAATGATAATTTTAGATAATTTTAATAATAAATTATTTAAATTATAAATTTATTTAATTGTTTTTACTTTGTAAAATACAAAATAATTACATAAAATATATCTCATTTAATCTTTAATAAACCTTTCATAAATAAGTTTATTTAATTTTAAAAATAATTAAATGAAATGAAAAAAAAAATTGACCGATGAATCGAACTCAGACCTCTCGCATGGTATGCAGACGATATATCAACCAAGCTATGAAATCGTTGGAGGAACCTGAAATTTAATTGTATAAAAGCTAAGCATGAATTTCGAAGGATTTTGTCTCCAATTTGACTGGCCATTCGGCGGAATTACATTGAGGGTTGAACATCTTCTAAAGGAGTACTACTATAACACTAAGTCTCGACCCCAAATAAATTTCCCTAGTCGTGACCTCTCCCTAAATACTAGTATTAGGTCTCGTGCGCCATATTGGATTTGTTTTATTTATTATTTACGTTATCATATAAGATTTATTGTAATAATTGTATTAATATATATGTGAATATTTTTGTTCCTTTCTCGGATATAAAACGAAAAGTAAAAACAAATAATTCGGTAACTTTTTTTAATTGTTTGTGTTTGATAAAAATTCTTTCGCAGTAAAGTTTATTTCCCTAAATTCATTGTCATTTAAATTTTTTTGACAATAATAGAAAAAATAGCATGATTTAATTGTTATTTTCTAATATTCATATAAAATTTCATTTTTGCTGATCTTGAAAATCTATTTCAAAATTATCATTAGGATATCCAGGTTTTTAGCATTATTCATTGTTTTATTTGTTTAGATCGTGTGGAAATCTTTGAACAATGTTTCTTCATATAATGTATGAATTATATATTTCAATAAAAAATTTCTATTTTATATGTAATTCATTGTGTTGTAAAAATAAAATTTATATTCATCAAAGGATAAATCTTAATAATTAATCAAAAACTTCCATGTTAACTAACTCAGGATTTAAGAGTTTTCTACAAGTTTGAATTGTATTTTGGATCAGTATAGTATTGATAAATCATACTTTTACATATGCTAGTATTTTTAAAATTTATAAGTAATTCAATAAGTACAAAATACTTTTAAAACAAAGGATAATTAAATTGAATTTCTAAAGACGATTATCTAGTGATATTTTCCCTTAATATTGTATATAACAATAAATATAAATTTATAAACAAAAATTTTTATAAAGTTAAGAATAAAATATAAATTTTCTTAATTTGTGCATATACTTTTTCAATGGTTTGCAATCACTTTGGAAATAAAAAATTTTTCAAGGCATAAAAGAAGAAATACTTGTATAATAATGAAAGATTCAAAGTTACCTACAAAAATGAAAATTAAATTATGAACTTACGATCGATAACAATGTTACTATAATATATATACACTTGTTAAGGAAAAAAACTCTTCTACTAAAAGGGAATTCTTGTAATGAAAAATTTTCATATTAACTAATATTCTATGTACACATTGGCTGTTTGAGAAAATACATTTAAGTATTACTATTAGACGGATATCAAGATTAATATGATATTCATTATTTTATTTGTTTCAATTGTTTAGAGTTTACATGTGATGAATTTTCAATTTAAATAAATATTTTATGCAACAATATTTTTAAAGATATTTATTACTTTACTTATTTAAAAGCATGGCTTATCTTTATTCCTACATTTAAGTAGGAATTTAAAAGATTTAGGAGATTCGTTGTTTTTAATTATTCTAAGAATAACTTATCTTTTAAAAATAATTCAATATGTTCCGGATCTTTCTTGTAACAAGGCATTTAAACTCGCTATTCTTTGAAATTGTCCAATTCTACTTGTTTGCATGTATCTGTTACACTTAAAATTAGCATTCTTTTAGATTACAAGAAATTAGTTCTCATGTTGCAGCATTTGTGACATCTGCTGACAAAGATTATTCATTGTCAAGTTATAGAATGTTAAAAATTACTGGAATTCATAAAAACCAATTCTTTCAAAAATACGTTTTGCTAGAAATTGTTAAAAATTTTAGCAAAGGTTCTGAAAAATTAAATTTATTCCTGTATATTGTTATAATTCCAATGTTTGTATAATTTTGTCGAGTCAGAATTCCTCCAAGAGAGGCTGCAAAGAAAGTTGTTTAAATGAAAAGTTGTGAGCTGATTGTGGGAAGCACAGCAGACTGAGTAGTGTCAATGAACCTACTCTCTTACACTGTTAAAGAGTATCAGAAGTACATATATAATTAAAGTCATTAATTTTGTAATGCTTGCTTCAATCCTTTGAACTCTATCAATGACAAATCCTTTATAAGAGATCGAGATTTAATTTTGTTATTGTATGTATATCTGAATAGATTTCTAGATATAAAATAAATAAATTTCAAAACATTTCAAGTAAGTTTATTTGGTCATCCTGGATAAAATAATATATAGACAAAGATAAATACAATAAACTAAGGTTTTATAATGTTAATTAATGGCCATTTTAAACAGTAAAATGACACTTGTATGTATTTGAATTGTACATTTTTTTATATGAGCTGCAAAGAGCTTGAGTCTAAATATCCGGACAGCATAGCAGGATGTTCTGTACATTTTATCTTCTTTTAAGTCTGCATCTGGAACAGACCAATCAGCTTATTTCACCCAGCAGTTATGATCTGTCATGGCCTTGAGGGTTATAGAGATACATTTAAAAATATTGTTTACATGTAACATTCTTCACATTTTTACTTGCACTGCAAATAATTGCATCATTTCAATGCTTATTTTGTAAATATTGTGTTTATAAATAAATAATGGTCCAGAGGGTGGTTTAGTTATCTGTAAATGTGCAGTAGTCATATTGAATTATGTGTACTTTCAAATCTCATTTGCACATTCCACAGTTTATATATACCTATTCTATCAAAGAAATATTTGTAGAATTTTTAACTCAAATAAATATACTGACAATTATAAAATTAATGACCAATGATGATTCAAATATATAAATTCAAATTGTTAAGTACTGCAAATTGTTTTATAGAATTGAGATCATTGAATTTGAAAAACTTCTCACAATTGTACTTATTGGTAGATAGTGTATCACTCCAAACTCATTAAATAGTTTTAATTACTAAAAAATATATACATATGAAATAATCCTATAATGAAATATAAATGTTTATACCTTTCATTGTCTGATTCCCTTAGTAATTACCAGTTCCAAAAGTTTTAGTTTTTTTTAGAAACGCTATCTCTATAATTTCTCATATAGAAGAGCATGGAAAATTCAAGAACATGGAATGCATGTAAACACAATTTAGGAAATGAATTTATAATAAGATTTATCAGTAACATGGGTATTTTTGTTTATTTAAAAATTTTGACATCTACTTCTAATGTTTAACAAGAGGTTTAAAATATCTGAAAATAGGGGGCGGTAGTCCTAAATGCGGCGGCATGCCGACAATAAAGTTAACGTCGATAATACTCAAGAGAAATAAAACCTTAATCCATAACAAACAAATATTTATTATGATTAACATAGGTAAACAACAATAACAAATTTACAATAAATTTAAAGTAAGTAAAATTAGACAAAGAGGCACTTTAAGAGCAATGAAACACTTTCTACGACGGAACGACTGGGACAGTACGTCCGCTAGGGATGAGAAAACTCGTAGAAGTGATGAGTTGTAGGGGCGCGACAATAGCGGGGGTGTACAAGGTACAAACAATATCTTATACAATTACTGTACTCAATTTTTATATCTTACTGATAATATCTAATAATTTCGATGAACCTCCAAATCTCCTCAATGTAATCTAGTTGGATTGATAATAATTTATTTTAGTTTCCTATATTTTTTTGATCTGGGTAAACTTTACTAAGAGATGTTAGTTTTTATAATTGGATAATTTTCATTTGCCATCTTTGGCTTATTGAAAATAGAAGATTGCCCTCTTGCCTTAAAAAATATTATTTATTTAGTATTAGTAGTTTTATTATAGTTTTAATTTAATTAAATGTATTTTGCTTTTTATTTTTAGGTATTACTATTAATGGTTGTGCTCTCTTCAAGTATAAATTTAGCCTTATTTCACAGTATGAATTGAGTTACATCTAAGTACATTTCAGTTATGATGGCCTGGACCATTAGTTGTATTTTCACCAGACACAGGGTAATTGTGTAGCATTTTGCTTGACCCCATTTTATGGTTTATTTAAAAGCCAACCCAATGTTTTCCTGGAAAGGATAAGAAAGACTAATAAAATAAATATTTTTATAATGCGTCTGATAATGTTAAGGATATTCTACAGATTGGAAAGGTTTTTCTTTCTTCTTTAAATCGGAAAGTGTAATTCTTTGGAAATTAGGTGTGCCCTAGGCTTTCAAAATAGGTGTGGTGTTGCTTTATACATAAAATGCTTTGTCTGTAATTTTTCCAATGCTTTATTGATTTTTTTTTTACTTATAGGAATTGCTTTATTCTTTTGTCATGTTGCATACTGTTGGCATAGCTGTATTAAACTATTAGCTAAAATAAATTAATACATTTGAATGTCCCAAACGGACTCCCACCACCTTCAGAAATCAAGAAAATGTGAACATAATACATGTATGAAGTAATGAATATGAGATTTCAATTGAATGAAACCAATTGTTTCATGAGATTTGCACTCAACATGTCAAAAAGTCATAAAATTGCTTTACTTTAGTATTTCTTCAGGCAAAACTCAAATAACTTGAACTGCATCTTGATATGTGCCATTTTCACTTTTTATCACCATCTACCAAAATTCCAGTGAACGAACAAAAATGTTTATGTCTCATTAAGAGTGTCTCTACTTTCAGAAAAATAAAGTAGGGAATTTATTGGAGTGTATTTTTAAAGTAAAAAAATGTGTTTGCAGAAAGTTGACTTATACCACTTATAAAAAATTTCGTCTGAAATCTCATTAACTAAATAAATTTGTATTGACATAGTTATGAAAATTTAAAAGCATTTAGTGGGGGATTTTGGTATTTATATGTAAAAAGTCCATAGCAGATTGCTTTCAATTTTTTATGAATATTTATGCCAAAAACCACTTTTGCAGACACGGACTCGTGTTTTCTGAATCGTAATTCGAATTTCCTCCTGCGGCACTTCATTTGCGCAGCATTTTTCAGCACCATGCACTGTAATATTGATTACAATCCCTTAAAATGTGGTGTTTATTAATTCCACATAAAATAATTGATATACATTTTTTGTAGTCTCGATGAAATATTATAGTCGCTTTTTTATTGTACCTTTCTACTTGGAGTGTATCATTAATCAGATTTTTCAAATCAATGTGATGGAAATTGTAAGGGGGAAAATATCAATTTAATTTCTTTTTTTATTTTTGATGTGTAAATGAAAGGAGGCCTAATAAGTTGTGGGAAAATTGAATGTACTTCATTTTCCTTTGTAAAAATTAACGTTTTGATGCACATAAATGTATCTGTTTGCTTTAAAATGCTACACAGAATGTGGTTTATTTATTTGTTAAGAAATCCGTTCAGTGTTCTGATTATTATTATTCAATTGACTATTGATTTTTTTGAATTGATACTTTTGCGAATAATAGCGTTAGTCTTTCAGTAGGAAGTTTCTGTTTTCTTAT
This sequence comes from Trichonephila inaurata madagascariensis, assembly GCA_019973955.1. Classification (NCBI taxonomy): domain Eukaryota; kingdom Metazoa; phylum Arthropoda; class Arachnida; order Araneae; family Nephilidae; genus Trichonephila; species Trichonephila inaurata. Next base: position 190,230 of record BMAV01013259.1, read on the forward strand.
CTTAAGTTCTTCACTTCTAACATTAAAGTGCAAAAACTAACTAACCAGCAGAGCTATGAACAGTGGATCTTAAAATTTAAGTAACGGATGTGTAGGACTTTTTCATGAAAGACGAGAATTTCTTGAACAACATGTTTTTATTAAAGACGTTGCAAAAAGATGAAAAATTTACAGTGAAAAATTCTAAAAATGAAAAACAGTTCAAAACACTCTAAATGAGCGCCTTGCTCAAAAACATTTGAGTACAGTATGGAGTCAGTCACATTTGCTGAGAAAATCCCAACTGCTACTGACTACACAACAGTAGCGATCAGTATTTGTACATTAATACAATTAGCATATTGTATTACTTCCACAACAAGCGATACAAACTATTAAGAAAACTCCCGAGTGGCCCATAGAACCGTGACGTCACAAGCGACGACCGGATCTTTAAAGCACAGCTGCTATCAGCAAAAGCTGTTTCTCAACTCCACTCGTTTTTCGGGTTTGTTTACATCTCGTTAATGGCGGCACATTTTGAAAACGCCCACATCGCTTGCCTTTTAATTAATACTATATTCCTGGATAACGGACAACATTGGGATGTCATGTAAGTAATCCACAACTTGTCAAACTATGCTTAGAATTTAGCTATGACATACAACAAGCAGCCCCCTTGTCAGCATTCCAGGATATCACACTTAACAAAATAAACCGATAAATTACATAATATAAACATGAACAACATTTTATCAATGAAAAATATTTCTAGAGTCCAACATACTTGAGAAAAGAATTCAAACAAATTCTCAAAAATCAGAAACTTTGCAGCTGAAAACTTTATTGAAGGCAGACTAGAAGAAGGTTGACCTATAGGAGCTTCCAATCACATAATGGTGCTTACGAACAAAAAACAGTAACATCTCCTGTGACAATTTGGATAGAATGATGTGCTCCCTGTGCCCGAATCCCCCAGATAAGCACTCTGGCAAATTACATTTTCACCCTCTCCGAGACGGTACTGAGGGCTGCTTGTACTCATCCATGAAACCCAAACACGGTTCACATACCACCCTGCAGGGAACGTTACTCCATCATCCAGTCTGACCTCAATAGTACCAAATGCTGCAAAAAGAAAAATATATTAGCATTTAACATTTGAAAATTTACACATCAAAATTACACTTTTTTTTTCTTTACACATCAAAAATTTTACTACAAAATTTATTCAATGCTTTTAACTTGTGGTTTTGTAAATGGGTCTGATAAATTTAACTTACTCGGAACATATTTTAATTCAAAAAATTTATCGTATACTAGATTTCTTATAAATAGATACCTAACAAGAATATGTTTAGTCTTACGATTTTCAAAATGTGAGTTTGAAAAAGAAATGGCAGCCTGATTATCGCACAAAAGCAAACAATCCTTTGATTCTAATTTTAAAGACTTATTTTCTAAAATATCCGTTAGCCAAATCAGTTCTTTCGCTGCTTCTGTTAGAGTGACAAACTCTGCTTCCATAGTGGATAAACTAATACATTTTTGTTTGAAAGTTCTCCAAGAAATAGGAGTTTTATCCACCAACAAAATGTATCCACCTATAGAAACCCGGTCATCTCTATTGGCTGCATAATCCGAGTCTGAATAACAAGTTAAATATAAATTACTTATTTTTGATAATTCCAACTTATAGTGATATGTGTACTTTAAGTAACCTAATAATTGTAGCAAACTGTTCCAATGTTTGGACTGAAATTGGGACAATAAATTGACGGCATACATTATGTCTGGTCTTGTCCTTGCAGCGATAAAAGTTTCTGTATGGATATTTAGCCATTTCATTTATCTCTGCAGGGGTACTTGGACAATCCAATTTGGATAACACAAGACCCTTAGGAATTGGGAGAGAACTTACTGGAAATTTAAACTTTTCATATTGCTTACATAATTTTTCTATGTATGAACTTTTGTGAATGTAAAGTTTTTCCTTTGTCTCTTCAAACTCAATACCTAGTAGTTTCTTGGTTTTCCCTAATACTTTCGAGTCAAAACGTCCCTGTAAAAGTGTTATACCATTATCCAAGTCCTTCTTGGTCTCTCCAAACGTCACTATGTCATCTACATACAACAAAAGAATTCATCTACACTGATAAACATATACACAGTTACACCTCAAAATTTTTTGAAAACCTAAATTAGACAGTACATTATCTATTTCGAAATACCATTGGCGACCACTTTGATGAAGAAAATACAATGCTTTGTTTAATTTACATACTTTATTGGCCTCATTCACATAACCCTCTGGTTGTTTCATATAGATTACTTCGTCTAATCTAGCATATAGATAAGCATTATTCACATCCAACTGTGCAAGAAACCATTTGAAAAAATTAAAAAAAAAACTGCCAAGAATAGTCTTATAATTGAAAAATTGACAACCGGACTAAACACCTCATCATAATTTTCACTTGTTTGAATCCCTGAGCAACGAGACGAGCCTTATATCTCACTACTTCATTTTGCTCATTATGCTTAAGTGAATAGACCCACCTACATCCCAGAACCTTAGCTTCCTTGAGTGGTTGTACGAGGTTCCAGACTTTGCGGTTATGCATGACCTGCATTTCTTTATCCATCGCACCTTCCCAATCTGCTGCCTCAGGTGTTCTGGTGGCCTCTCTATAAGTTTTTGGGATTCAACCCTCTGCAAGGTTTGCTTTTTCCTCCAATGGGAGATTCAGCAAGTCTGCAACTTTCCCTGATGAGCTGTTCTTACCGCTGAAGTTAAATAAATTCTGGTCGTAATCTATATTGTTATCTTTGCAGTATTTCTGTACCTCATTAAATGACCTCAGTCTTACATTGCTACCCTCAGCAAAATAATAAATATCCGTTCGAGACCTATCCTTCCTTTCAACTGGTTTACGTATCCAAGGAATTGAAGCACAGGGCCTAAGAGTATGTGTCTCTCCGGTTTGACTTTCTGAACCTGCACCACATGGTCTGGTATCCCTCTCGCTGTCAGCTTCCGGATGATCAGCTCGGTCACCAACCGCGGAAAAGATATCACCATCTTCTGGGAAATCCTTCAAAAGATAATTCTCACTGGTCCCGTAAAAATCTTTTCAGAGACCACTCCTCTTTTCCCTTCATCAAATCTTACGTTGATAGTCTCAACTACCTTGTTTTCCCCTATCAGCCAGATTCTATACCCCTTAGTGCTCAGAGCGTATCCCAACATTATTCCCAGTTTCGCTGGCATATCGAGTTTTTTTCTGAGTTGTTTAGGGACACCAACAAACACTAAGCAGCCGAACCTTTTTAGATGGGAAACTGAGGGTCTCTTTCCACCATATAACTCAAATGGGGTTTTCTTACATCCTTTACGGCAAACCCTGTTCCAGGTGTAAGAAAAACAGAGCAAAGTCTCTGCCCAAAATTTTTGAATTAACCCACTTGCATTTAATAGAGTTTTGATTCCGTCCAAAGCCGTTAAGTTATATCTTTCGTCTACTCCATTCATCTCGGGGGAATAAGAGTTTGTTTTTTCATGGCCTATACCTAGACCTTCCAAAAGAGCCTTAAATTCACCACTACAAAACTAGAGTCTGCGATCAGTCCTTACTGAAATTACCTTTTTGTTCAAAAACCTTTCAGCCCTTCTCTGAAACCTAACAAAAGTCTGAAAAACATCTGACTTGTTTTTCAAAGTAAAAACAGTGACTTTTAGAGAGTAGTCATCTATTATTGAAAGAAAATACCTATTACCCCCATGTGATGCTACTGGTAAGGGACCACAAAGATCCATATGCAACAGCTCTAGGGCCTGTTTTGACCTTATTTTACCAATAGGTTTAAAAGATACCCATCTAGATTTAGCAAGTTTACATGGTATGCAGTTTTCGGTCAATCCAGACAGCTCAGGTAAACCATGAACACTTTTGTTTTTGCTAGTAGCAATTACATACTCATTATTTACATGGCACAGTCTTGAATGCCACAACTCATTAATGTCCTGTTTTTCCACCTGATTTGCTGTCACATTAACCGATCTGCTGTTTCCATTACATTTATACTTAGAGGGTTTTAAAAAATACAAGTCGTTATATTGACAAGCAAAAAATAAATTATTCCAGTTCTTATCATACACTAAAATTTTTGCATTATTACCTATAAACTTAACACCTTGTTTTTCTAGTTTTACCCCAGAAAGAAGGTTTCTACGTAGTTTAGGATTATACAAAAAATCCTTTAAAATTATTTCATTAAAGATACCATTCTTCTTTTTAACAAAAAAAATGAACTATCCCTTTTCCCTCGACTGGACTACCTTACTCACCCACAGCAAGCGACATCTGATATTCTTTACTGGTTCAAATGTTAAAAACAAATTCCTATTATTGCAGAAGTGTGCAGTCGCTGCAGTGTCAAAAACCCAGCTAGCTTTATCAAACTTAAAGTCTGAGTTATTAGTCTCAAGTTCCATCAAATTACAGTTTGGCTCAGAAAAAGTTATTTTTTGCTCAACATTAAATGCTTCTTTACAATTCTTATTTTCATTATTAAATTTCTTACTTTCACTATTTATCTTTAGTTTACAATTTGAAATCAGCTGACTATATGCATTACAAAAATAGCAAGGCCCTATTTTTATACTCTTACTAACTACATAAGAACTTTTAACAACTTGATTAGAAGATTTAACAATTGAATTAGAATTAACATCTAAATTTTTAGACTGAAATTTTGACTTTTGCTTCTTTATCTTGCATTTTACTTCGTCAGAAAATGCAAAAGTACTTACATCTTCCAAGTCCTTTTTTACAAAGCCAAGACGATTTTCTTCCAGTAACAATTCAGCTTCAATTTTATCTGGCACGAAGTCCTTATCGCTCCATCGGTAGATGACTTGTACTGTTGACCGGAAATCGTCAGGAAGACTCCTTATCATCTGGTAGAATTGGTAGAGTGGAGGTAAATCATGTCCAACTTCCCTTAAACGCTCGGCCGAACGCTTGACACGGCAGATAAACAAACCAAGATTTTCGCTAGGAACGTATCTCGTACCGAAGAATTCGTCGAGTAATTGTATAATTCTTTCTCTCATAGTTGGCTCAAAATGCTCCCGCAGAATTTTCCATGCTTCCGCACCATCCCCGTTGTGCCGGAAATCAGAGGCTTAAACTCATTTGAAACACTCTGATATATAAGAGTGAAAGCACGATCTTTCCTCAGCTTGAAATCACACTGATCTCTCCAAGACAGTTTCACTTCTTCAGAGCTTCTTTCTTTCCCTTTTTCGATGAACCTCCCATGCACCGTAATGCATGAGGCTGACTCTGGCTTCCACTTTCCGTACTTCCCAGTTCGACACTGTCAATAGGGTGACACCTTGTATGACATCCATCTGGATGTTGCATATATATTTATACAATATCTTTGTTTTTATAAATTTAGTTTTCATTATCTGGCAACAAAAAGTTGTTAACATTTTTGTAGCGCGATGTAAGAACAAGAATAAAAAAAGTTTAACGATCTAAAATAGTTTTCTTCTTAAAAAGGACGAATTAATTCTAAATAATTATTTTGCTTATCTTATATATTATTTGTGACTAAATCGTCTACATGGATGCGGCCCCAATCGGTTAGAACTTCTAGGAAAAACTAGAGATAGCAGCAAACTGGAATCAGCGTAACTTCTGGCGAGGCACTCTTGATGAAATAGTTAAATAAAAGTTCAATTAAACAACAAGTCCTCAAACTTCATGGTAAAACTTAAAAGTTCAATACATCCGCATTTTAAACTTGAAAAACTCGCATCAGAATTTTTCATAGCCTGTCACGAAAAATTCTTCACCTCCACACCCCTCAAAAAGAATTTAGCTCTGACTGACCCGTCTCTTAATCTTAACTTCAGATATTCTTAGAAAAATTGTTATTAAAAGCAATTAAAAAAAATTGCAACTTGAAAAATAAATGCTGCAGATGTGTTATATAAAAAATAAACAGATAGTAAAAAATAATTAGTTAAGTCAAATAAAAATTTACTAATCATATTATGATTTAAACAACATTTTTTCAAAAAAAAAATTTAATTTTAGAATTTTGTGATATTTTTCACAAGGGTTTACATAGAATCATTTCAAATATGTTAAGCAAATACTTTGCTGCTTGTATGAAATTAAAGAACATTCTGTGAGCCAACAAAAACAGAGATAAAACATTTACAATAAACAAGTTGCAGGTGAGAATATATATAAATCAAACTAAAATTTACCAATGATTCATAAAATAGAACTTTTTCTTTTAGTTTGTAAAATGAATTAATTGAACTGCCTAAGTTAGCATCCCTCCAACACTTATGTAATTAATATCAATTTATTATGAGTAGGATTTATTGAAGCATTAGCCAAACCCATGAAATTATCTTGTAATAAAAGTTTGTTTTCATGAAAGCGAATGGCTTCAATTGGTGACATCCCATCTGAACAGTATTGGTAAAACTGTTGACAAACCTGAAAAAGTTGATACTTTATTATTAATATAGTACTATTGCTATTTTCTAAAATTAAAAATAAATTACCTCATCATTAACTCTTAGCATCCTTAAAGTTTCTGCTGATGTTGTATTATGACTATGAAGTAATGATATTTTAACTTCACCTCTACCAATAGTATAATATAGTATTTCAAATATTTATCATTCCTTTTTGTAGCCTTGGTTATTTTCTTGATAACAATGCTCAGTTTGGCTTTACAATCAGCATTTCTTTTCGTAATTTGTTTGTGTCGTTTTCAATAATGGCAAAGCCAAGTCTTAGAAAATACAAATCTGAAATACAGAAATTTTTTCAAAGCTGCCACATAATTAAAAATAGACATCTTTTTAGTCAATTTAATACACTTTTCCTAAGATAGATAAATATAAGTCACGTTAAAATTTATAATATTCAACAAATATAAACAGCAAAAACTGTTAAATTCTTAAATATTTTGATTCTTTTTCTCCTGATAAATGATGAAATTAGACTTACTTCAGGAACTAATAAATTCCTTTTTTTAGATATCAGAGATATACTTTCAAAACAAAATCAGCTATTTTTTAATGCATTAAAAGTTATATAGAAATCAAAACACTTTTATTTCCCTTAAAGACTGCAAAATAAAATAAACACTATTATCTTTGTTACCATTTTGCTGTAATGTAAAGTTATCACAAGATTTTTTTCTCTCAACATTATACTGTTAACTCATACTGTGACAGGCTCATCATGGTTTCAACTAATTATCCTCTAGGGTTTCTTTGGGGCCAGAATGGCAATTTTTCCCAGCCAACTCGAGAAGAGAAGCGTGAATATATTCAAATTAGGAATCTTATAAATAGTAGAAGTTTAGAGTACACAGGGTGGCTATGAGAAGTGAATATAGGAGGTCTATGTTTTGCCAGTGCTTAAGTTAAATTGAGAATAAATCCCGAATTCAAGATTAAGCTATCCGTACCTGTGCGATCAAGTTAAAGGTGAATACCATTCCACAAAGACAAAAGTCACGTCAGTTAGAATCAAGCGAATTGCTGTTTCCCCAAGATATAGTGGTAAGACTATTAAATCAAGTTGTTAAAGACTGTGTAGATACTGGAGTTAGATATAGTGGTCGGTTACGTGATTATTTGGTAATACGTATAGTGTGTCTCTTTCACTCCAGATTCACTTGAAATTAATATTATTATAATTGTATATTGTTTAAGTTAAGATCTTAATAAAGAGATATTAAGATAAATGATATGGCTGCTTCTTTGTTCCTTCCCACAGATCTAGGTCGTGAGGATAACATAGCAGTGGGGCACCTCCAAACAGGTGCCTTACATTACTATTGAACTCTTTCATGTGCTAAATTTTTGACAAAAATAATGCACTAGAGGGAAATAATGACAAATATTTCAGATTAACCTCACAAAACAATAATTATTGAACAAAAGCTGGTACATGTTTTTTTTATATTAAACACACTTTTTCAAATAAAGTGTATCCAAAGTTTTAAAAAATAGGAGGTACATTTTTCGTACCACCAGGCTTCAAGGAGCATGATAATTCTGGAAACATGATGTTTTCTTCCCTATGCACAATAGAACTTTGCAGACATATAGCTCTCTCTCATCCATTCTCTAATCTTATAGTTGGAAAACAAATAAATTCGATTCATCTTATACATCCTATATATTTAAACATTTTCCACTTTTCCTAATCTAATGTTGTAAGCTTAGTTTTAGTTTAGTCCTAATTTACCTAATGTTACTTTTAATTTTAAATATTCTATTCTATAAATTATTTTATTTTACCTAGTTTTTAATTAGTTAACATATATAAGAAATGTATATAAGTCATACTTATTTTTTCCTGAACACGAGCTATAGCTCATTCATGACATCTGTGTAATTTTGTATGTACTATTATTTAAAAAATATTATTATTTTACAAAAAGGTAACTTACAGCAAATCTATCTGGCACAATCATTATGCCCATTATTGCAAAAATATAAGTGGAATGCATTTTACATTTGTAAAGAAGATGGCTTTCAATAACACAGTGGTGCATTTTTTGTGTGTGTGGACTCTGATATATTCATAATAGTAATGCACAAGTAAGGTACTAATTATTGTAATATTGACTAATTTAGTTACATAATATATGTACTTACCTGATATGTATCAAATATCACTAGGATCACTTTCATTTACACTTGAACATACACAACACAGTCACTTCCAAAACATACCATTCAACAGACTCACAGGATATTAAAGAATGAATTACTGCATAAACCCATTCCATACAAATAGCTTCTGACATCGGACATCAGTTGGAAAATTGAGTAACTGTTAGGAGTTAACCTCTGTGGTGGTTCAGAGAATGTACCATATAGCATCACTTTCTGAGGCAGTCAAACAAGTGGTATGATTTCAGTACCACTGCACAGTAAACAAATAACAATTGGTGGTACACATGTTGTACAACCAAGCATGAAAGATTTAAACAATGTGTGAAAGCATATGGTAAATTTACATTGGATTTTGTGCATTGTCTATCTATAAATATTTAGTCAGAATATTCGTATGGCATAAAAACAAGTTATGGAGAGAAATGAGGGGTGAAAGTTATACTTATCTTTGAGTAAACAATCCAATTGGTGTTTGAAACTGCAAAATAATGGTTTTTGATATTTTCAGCTTCTGCTTCGATTTCCAGATTTATTTGTAGCACAATCTCTTCGTGTATGGATTTATTCGTTTCTTCAATATACAGTAAGGATAAAATTCCTGCAATTGAGATACAAAATTATTTCTTTGTACTTTTTCTTGCTCAAATTCCATTTTATCAAGCTTCCAAACTACCGCTATGTGATATGGGTGCAGAGCGAATGCGCGGAAACATATTTTGTTGCCCAGCTGTGTGTGCCAACCTTGCCAAGGGTGTTTGAAATTTTGACTGTTTCAAAAGTCGTGTTCGGGAGATGGGGTGTCCACAGGTAGTGGATAATAGAAAGTGCAAAGACTAAGAAAATAAAAAGAGCAAGAGAGATAAGGGAAAATCTCTCACGAATCAAATCTGGCAAGGTAAGAACTGAAAGAGAAGGGGGGGCTCTGGAAATAGTGAGGGAGAGGCGTATCAATTTTAAGTGCCTAGGGCGCCACAGAGGTTAAAAACGGCCAGGCACATATGGTTACAACAAACCGGTTCCTTTCAAGGATCTGTAGCCTATTTATGGTCTCGAAGTCAAAGTGTCACGAGTTGGAGTCATGATACCACTGAAGACCCATAGTGCAGAGGAGACTGATGCACGTTAAATCATTCAATTTAGTTCTGCTTTCTTTTTTCGGTGCCGTAGTTGGACAGGTTGTGCCGGCTCAAGAGTAGTCTTCGTCACTTGGGGGAAGCTCAAAGTTATGAGGTCTATTGCAAATACCTATTGTGTTATTTTATTATGTCGTTAACTTATATGTTATGTTGTTTAATTTATAACGTATATATTGATTTTATTTTGATTTCATAGTTGTATTTGAAAACAATGGGTTAAATTTATGTGATTAGATATTGTCCCAGTCAAACCAATATCTGTTATGCAAACCTTTTGTTCTCAACATTTTGAAAGGTTAACTAATTTTTTTTTCATAAAAAAAACTCCTATGTAACTTGGTCGATAAAAAAATATGGTATGTGAAAATTTGTCACATACCAGCTTTTTATATGAACATTTAATCAGTAAACTAGTTGTAATAGTCAAAATGTCAGATACTGGTTTGACAATGACGATTCAAAATTTTATAAAGTATTTTTTTAAATACAATTTTAGAATATCAAAGTCCTTTGAAATTCCAAAGAATTTGAAGATGAATTAAAAGTACACGTGACCATTGGGCGCTGAGGTGCATAAGCAGATGTCCCAATCAGGTGGTCAATCTGAAGCAAAACCCTCAATGTTTTGGTCCCCAAGCAACCTTGGTACTCATTTATCGACCCACTGAAAAGATGAAAGGCTAAGTCGACCTTGTCCAGCCTGCGGATAGAACCTGTGGAGTGGAAGCGCAAAACGCTACCATTGGCCTCAATTGTAAAAACAGATGAGTAAATTCATGAGTAGTATACATACTCAGTTTAAAGCTCAAAAAGTTATATTCTAGATTTTTTTACATAGTTCAGTTCAATATAAAAGTATATATGTATGCAATTACGTAAGAAAAATACTGTGAATACATACAAAATTAATCAGTATCAGATAATAATACATGAAAATATTTGTTTTCATTGAGAATTAAAATCTATTAAATTGCACATTTTCACAAAATTTATTTATTTGAAAAAAGTTTGTTACAATACCTTGATGAAAGTGAAATTCAATTTGCATGATAACTCAATTATCTAAATGCAAGTCTATGACTAAAGATAACAGAGAATATATACATAAATATTCAGAATGCTTACAGTTGAAAATCAGTATCACAAATATACATATAAAATTCTTAACAAAGTATTATAACACTTGTGATAATACATAGCCAAAAAGAGGTGGAATAGAAATTTCACAGAAAATCACAAACTATCAAAATACTTACATAAAATGAGCAAGTCACAATTTTTTATCTTAAATATGTACATATTTATCTCTTCAAATTTAAATTTGCATTCAACTGATAAACACAATTAAGTTAAAGAGTATTGTAATGATGTAAAAATTACATTTTCCATCTCCAGCTGCCATTTAACATTATCCTTTTCCTAATTCTTCACATTATGTCTGTTTTATACTTTTGACTAAATTAAACTTCATACACACATACATTGTTTCTTTATTAATAAAAATTAATAGGTCTTTAATCTAATTTTAAGCGACAACTTTATGATATATAGATTTCATACTTAAAACTTAATGAATGAACATGAAAGCTTGAGACAAATCAATTTTCATAGCTTAGTGAACTGGATTATGAAAGCAAAAATCATTACCTGACACACATAGACCTTACATAGCTTGTCTATTCAACTTCTGGTGACTATAAAATCCACATAAATGTAATAATATTTTACTAAAAATTAAAAACTCGGAAAACATAGTAGATAAAAAAGTAAATATAAGGTAGTAACTATTACCATACTGTTTATTTCAACTGAATAATGTACACATATTACACTATAACTCAAATGCTATATATCTCTGAGAACTATGCAAAACTATTTTTTTGGTACTTGCATACTGTCGCAACAATGCCACAGGTTGGCATCTCTGATTTCACATATGTCCTATGCACTGTATATGTGCTTCATTTCATATAATATTGCCAATACAAGTGTGATAATTTGAATTTTAAAACATTTCTTGTTGGTTAACCCAAGAAATAAAAAAGGGGATGAAAGTTCATTCAATTTAACAAATAAACTTCCTCACATGGCCGACATTTTTAATTTTTATCAACTGGTTAGTTCCAATTTTAAATTATTTGGTAGTTACTAGCCAAAGAATTATGAATCACAATCAAGGTAATGAGAACATACTTGAGCTAGTGCTTTATTCTAATGAATCCCATTGTGAAAATTATTAAGTGTCACTATTTTCAGTATTCCATAACATTCTTCAAAATGGATCTTAAATGCTTAAAACATCTCCATTTATAAAATTAAGTTTTTATTACAAAATTATTTTCCTGAAATAGCAAAAAACAAAAAAAAAATTTAACATTTGAATGCGAGATAACAAATAAAACATACGTAGAACAGTTGAACAAATTTTCTTCAGGGATATTTCAATTTATCTCATGTATAAATGAGAGCCAGTGGTGCAAACTGGCAATTTGGACATATTTTTGTAGGTTAATCGGAAGTTAAGTCAACACCTTCGAATTTTCTTTCTGGCACTGGAATCTCTTCTATATCAACGATTTTCGCTGGCTTTTTTGGCACAATCCCGAGGTGTTTACAAACCTCTAACTGATTTTTGTACATAATCTCGAAATCCTTTAGTTCCTTGTGCACTTGTTGTTCTTTTTCATCAACTTCTTTTCGCAGTATCCTACATTGTTTGTGCAAATCTATAAAAGGATTTATTTCTGGAGGTTTGTGTGTGGATTCTGTCATTTTTTCTTTTATATACAAATTCATTTCTCTCCTAGTCATTACCATAGTTTTTTTGGATGGATCAGGGACGTATTCTTCAGCAAGGCGAAGTAATTCTGCCAGCGACGAAGCAGCAATGTCAAATTCGATTTTTTCCTCTTCTTCCGTTTCAGGCAGACTTGTTTCTTTGGCCAAATTTTTCGTTTTCTTACACTTTTTTAACCGCCTAGCCATTCTTATTTTCTTTACAAATCAACGATAGCAAGACAATAAACAGACTCAAAATGGATTACCGGTGTATAACACTAAAGATAGTCAGACTCGTCAAATTGCCTCGGGTATTTCTCTTGTACACGCTCAAGGGAAATTATTGTTTTTCATTGGTGGGGACGTAAGCTTTCGATTACTTTGGGTTGTCTGATTTGGCACTGTAGCGTCTTTATATGCCTTTTTTGCTGACTCATAGAAATAAAAATATCTCCATTGGAAAATATTTCGGATTGTTTTTCAAACAATTTTTTCTCGATATCTTGAACATAAGAATTAATTATCTTAAGCATCAAAGTTTCGTCATAAAAGTAACAATTCATTCTACCTTTTTCTCACCAAAAATCTAAATATTGTTCATAGATTTAATTTTGGATAAGAAATATTCTATACTTGAACTAAGTGAAGAATAAAAGAAACTATAAATAAAGAATTAAAAAATTTTTTAACTCTTCTTTTACTGTTGTTGATAATACTTTAAAAAGGAATTATAGATTTCCCACATGCACAACTTAAAGCTGTTTTAATAAGTTCAAGCACAATCGGTTGTGTTATCATAATTTTATGACCTAAACTTTTAAATTTATTCTTAGGAAAATCAAGTCCTTAGTTAACAATATAAATAAGTCTGGCACAGAAAATATAAAAGTGGAGCGGAAAATCGAAAATTACTGTTAAGACTACACAGTACCCTACAAGTCAAAAATATCCCCCCCCCCCCCATAAAAGTTTTCTGAGCTTAGGTTTTGGTTTCGGTTTCATTTTAAAGCACTCTTAAAGTAATTAGAAATATTTTTGAGTACAATGAACTCTTTCAGTGTGAAATGGTTATTAACTTCAATTTTCATTACTAAAATCATTTCAGCATCATTATGTTTTGAGTTGTCATAGTTACTTAATTCAGATTGATTTCAAGGCCAATTTTTGTTTAAAAACAGTTTATACAACTTAGAAGTTTTATTATCAATTTTTTTCAGTTGAGAAAATGCCACAGCCAAAAGTTCCTCAGGTTGCTATGAGATACAATATTTGGAAGGGATGGAATACTACTGAAAATGATACTTCTAAAAACGCCCTCAGTTGATACTGCAATTAGACTTCCAAATATAAGTATTCTGAATACAAGTATTGCAGATAAAACTGAATATTTCCATTATATACCACACACACACACAAACTCCATTATAGTAAACATACTGTAGTACTATATAATACACCACAAACACTCAAACTTGCTAAACTGCCCCAAATTAAAACTGAAAAAAATTTAATTTTATGTACAAAGCTGGCGATTTTCAGCTTAAGTTAGTAGTATTATTATAGTGTACATAAATGCTTTGTGTTTCAAAACTTTTGTGAAAATAATAGGTTAGGATTAAGCTGAATAACCTGTCGAGGTAACACAAATGCTATCGATATTAAGCAAAAATATTTTTTGAATTAGAGAAAATGTTTTCAGTTATATTAAATTAAAGTAGTGTTTTAATGTAGAAATTACATCAGGAAATAACATATTAAAAAATTAGAGCTTAACAGGTATTAAAAGTTTTTGTTTTATGCCTTTACAAACTTTAAATGCTTTTTTTCTTACACTTTTAATTTTGAAGGTATAAGTGTTTTCTAAGCCCTAAAGATTTTTTTTCTGTTAAAGATAGAATCTTGAAATTTTTTGTATGTACTCCCAAACATATGCCCTTTAAAAGATAGTATGGATTTAGGTCTGAGATCTCAAGTTATTTCTTTAAAAAATGCCTAAGGCCAACGCCCGTATTTTCAAAAACTACCTTTATCCAACAGATGGCGTTGTTTGCAACTCGGATGACGTTAAAGTGATAAAGTTTGTAAAAAGATAAGCCGTCGTTACTATAGCAACGGGGTGTGGTTAAGAAGTGATTGACAGATATAGTCGGTTTCAGAACGCATGCGCAGAGAGTTGCAGTAAAATAAAAAAACTATTCAAAACCATAATCAACGGAGTGCAGTATTGGTTGAATGGGGAAATAAGAAAGTGTTTTGTAAGTGCTGTCTTTTGGAATTGCCGAAGAAATGGATGCGCAATCTATTTTTTTTTTTAAATCCTTGCAAATATTTTGGGATATCCACAAGTGAATGAACAAGTACGTTTACATTTTCTTGAGTATCATAAACATTGCCCATAGGGTTAAAAATAAAGATGGAATTTAAAAAAGAGTTTTAATTTTTGGTGGAAGGATTTGATAGACCTCCATTTTTATTTTTGTACAGATATCTTTTTTATTTGTATTAGCGTATTTAATTCAATTTTTTTTGTTTGATAGATATGTAATAAATTTCTTTCTGCTCATATCTTGGATACAAATTGTAGTTGAAATTGCTGTGTAAGAATACTCATCAGGAAATAATCATTTTCAATTTGAGTCTTTCACAAGAAAATGTTACTTTTCTAAGAAAATAACCTAGAGCAATTTTTTCTCAAATAGTTTGTATAATTCTGTTTTCAAACACATCTATTACTTGTTTTACAAATTAATGTTATTATTTCCGATACGCATGAAAATGACAAAAATTTCACTAAATTACAGTCGTCACTAAACCTGAAAAAAAGTTCGTTAGTTGGAAAATTTCGTGAAAGGATTTATCTTTCAATATAGTTTAAAAACCACTTAAAATAAATTTTAAATTCACATAACTATACATTATTATAAAATTAATTGTTCACACACCTTTTTTGTAAGTTAATATCTATTTATTTTACATATCTTACCTATCAAAAAGAATTCGGCTAAGAAAGCAGGGGAAAAAAACAAATTTGTCAAGAAATGGTATATATATATATATATATTTCCAACTTTAAAAAAGTACATTTGTATTATGATTAACGCGAATTTTAGTAACATTTTCAAATTTTAAGCTTAGAAGTAATTTTAAATATGCATATTTTATGACCAGTAATTTTAAGAATGCGTGTCCTTCCATTTAACTACTGGTTAAGTCTATTAATTTTGTTTTGAGTTTTTTCGTTTTAAAAAAAAAATGTTTTCTCTCATTCCTCGCATCTTTGCAGTGTACGAAATACCTCATCAGGCATATTTTTCACACAATTCAAGTCTCATCGTTTCAAATGATTTCATTTGCTCATTACATCATATGTAGGTCCAGAAATATTTCAAAATCAGAGAGAAAAAAAAATCGAATCTCAAGTGAGAAAGTTTGATAAATGGAAAATGCATTTAGCTATTTATAGGTTATTTGACGAAGAAAATCATAAAATGTTTTTGGTTCCAGGAAAAAGTTCGCGAAATAGAGAAATTCGCAAGATAGAGGTTCGCAAAATGGAGGGTCGACTATATTATATTCATCGAATTAATTTCCAAATTAATTTTCCTTTTTATTACACTTCCTTAAGTTGGTATGGAATTGAAAACCTGTTTCCTTGTTGAATTTTAATAATTGTTCTTATAGATAATCCGAGAAAAAGCATGAATATTGTTAAATTTGGAAACCTGGAAGAAATATGAACATTTTTAAAATATTAATTTATTTTTTTTAAAAAACTAGCTAGAGTTCTCAGTTCTAAATTTATATAAAACTTTTATGGTACAGATATATATATATATATATAAGTATCTTCAAAAAATTTCAAAATTATCTTGAATAGAAAATTCTTTCAAATCTTCCAAAACGAAAATCTCAGAAAAACACATATAAAATTTGTAAAGGCATAAACCAGAAACTAATAATGTCTGTAAATCTCTAATTTTTTAATGCGTTTTTTTCCAAATGAAGAAGGTTGTAAAATAGCTTGTAATTTTCTAAGAGACAAAAATCGTTTTAACATATACATTATATCATGTAGGAGCTAATCTCTGACTGCAATGTAATGGTATAAATAATAAATCATTATTATTGTTGTTACTAAAAATCAATAACTGTATGAATCAAAACTTGAATTTTACTTTACATATGCAGCATAGAATAAGTCTAACTGTCATAAATCACTTTGACACTACTGGTACTGCAATTCATGGTTAGCTGTTCTGTGATAAAGGTTTAATTTTTTTGATAAGTATGTAATTATCTTTTTATGGATCATGTCTAAGAAAAAGGATTTAAATTAATTATTTATAAAGTTTCATTTTTAAAATTGGTCTTTTAAACAAAATAACGTAGTATATATATATACATATACATTATATATGTTCAATAAAAGTATATTATTCACTTGAATTAATGAAATTATATTATATTATGTATAAAATAACACTTTGTTAAAGCAGATTTCAGCCTTTATTAGTATATGTATTTTTATGTTACTAATAATTTTTGAATTGTGCGTTCATTGAAGATATTTAATTAACGTAGTAACTTTTTTATAAATCAATACAAATAACTGGATTTTAAAAATATGAAGAAGCCAAAGAGCTGATTCTTTGGGATGACAAAAAAGAAGAAAAAAAAAAATCTTGGGAGGAGTAGAAATTACTTTCAAACAGCTAAAGGAAACACAATAACAGCTAGAATGCACAAGTTTTTTCTTGCATAATGTACGATGAGTAATTTTCGTCTTTGAACAGTGAAGAAGGGCAAACGGGGGTCAAGCAGTCGTAAAAACCACAGATTGGGCTTCTATCCCTCCCCCTTCATTGTGTAGGGACCAAGAGGGAGACACCAGATCCTTTTTTTGTCTTCAGTTTATGTCGTTTAAAAGATAATTCTTAGTACACAGTTTTGTCGTATTTTCATGAATACCAGAAATAATAACATTAATTTATAAAATAAGAAATGGAAATGTGGTTAAAAAAGATTATAACAATTTATGAAAAAGTGCTCTAATGACCATTTTCACAGAAAAATGACGTTTTTTTTTTAAAAGACTCGTATCGAAACTTATTATGTTCTCGATGAGTGTTTCTTATAAGGCAATTCAGAAATTCAAATTTAAGTACAATTTGTTTCTACCATCTACATTTTCTTAAACAGGATACCACATAATGTAGCCTATCTTCCGTGTTACTACATTAAATGAAGCTGTTATTTGGTTATGAAACACACACACACATGCGTAAAAATTAAACAATATGTTTGAAATGAATTAGGAAAAGAACTTATAATTTTCTTTGAGATCAAAAAATCGTTTTAACATACAATTATATTATATAGAAGTTAATCTCTCATTGTTATCGAATGACATTATAACATCATATTATTATTATTGTTACTAAAATTAATAACAGTATGCGACTTAAAACTTTCATTTACATGTACAACATAGAATATGTCAGGTGTATTGTTATGCGACACTTTTATCAACGATGTAATTCAGAATTCGAGGAATACGTAATTATTCGAATCTCGGCGTACACATGAACGATAAATAATGAGTGAATATTAACGTCGCACTGTACAACTACACGAGGACTTTTGGTGACGGACCACGTAATTTTGATCCATGGTCAAGTGACTTAGAAGACACCTGAGCTGGCACCCCCTTTCTCCTAACTACCGCACCACACCAACGGGAGAACGTTTGAGCTCTCGACAAATATAACGTACATCGCTGCCATACACGGTGGGTCTTTAGTGGTACTGGGCTCGAACTCGTGACAAGGCCAGCCAACGATACGATACCTTAACCACTCGACTACCGCTGCCACATGTCTATGTTCAAACCTGCTCCAGTGGGTGAGGTGTGGAAGTTAGTAGAGGGGGGTAGATCAGGTGTCGTCCTCGTCACTTGATTATGGTTCATAATTAGGAGATCGGTTGCCAAAAGTCCTCGATTAACAAAAAAGTACGACGTTAATATTCCCTCACTCAACCCTTATTAAAAGTTGTATTTTTATGTTATTAATAATTGTGCAAAAATTTTATTAATTATGCGGTTATTGAAAAAGATATTTAATTAACATATTATCATAGTAACTCTTATGTAAATCAATTCAAATGATTGGAATCAAAATATATGAAGTAACCGAAAGTGATTGTTTGGGATAACAAAAAATAACTAAAGAAATAAATAAAATTGCTTTGCTCCCATAAAAATAATTTTTCTAACAGGCTTCAGTAGTAAAAGTATGAGTTAAAAGCCATTTCCTTGAAAAAACTGATTATTCTCACTAATTTCTCTCTTTATCAGGCCCGCTTTTCCGCTTAGGCGAGCTAGGCACATGCCTAAGGCGCAAGAGATTTGGGAGCGCAAAAAATTGGAGGGTTAAAAAAAGAGAAAAAATTAAAATTTTAGAGAAAGTACAACACCTAGTATTTATTAACAAGGCAATTATTCTCTTTCATATTTATACCTAAATTATCAAATCTTCATTTCGCTATCGGCGGAATTATTATGTAAATCGCTTGGCTTTTCTTTCTCAAATCATATTTTGTTTCATGTTTACTGTTATTAAGTTGTGTTCTCAAAACTCGAAATAAAATCTTTATCGCTGCGTCTCTCCAA